>CM042009.1:22289273-22361773 GCA_023525715.1 Cichorium intybus
ATAAAGGACATTACGGTAAATTAACATAATAATCAATTAATTATATGTTAATTTAAATCCAATAATCTAGGTAACTACCTAATTATCTCCTAATTTATCTCATTCCCTCTGTCCTCTTGCCTTCAACTACACGTTCCATAAAAACCCTGGACATCCATCTGCAACCACCATTATTAAATAACTAGAAAAGTCTTAAAGAACAACCAAGCATTAACAACAGATCAGCAACGAGTCACTGACGGATTACCGATGGATCACCGACGAATTATGATCCGTCGGTGATCCGTCAGTGGTCCGTCGGTGATTTGATCATCAAACATTCAGCCACAAAAGGTCCATATTTAGTGATTTGTATTTTTTTTATTGGTTATATTTCTTCATACTTCTGATTTTCTGGGTCTGTTCGTTAGTAGATGATGAACAGCGGTTTTCGTATTCTCCAAGTATGAAACATTGAAACCAATGTATGATAAGGGTATTCTTTAAGAATGAAAAAGTATCATCATAAGGTGAAATAAAATCCAAAGAGTAAGAAGACCATAATTGTAATCAAGTGGGAAAGAACACTATTTTTGTTCTTTTCGACATTTTTTAGGTCATCATTTTTCAAGAATTGTGCTCTTCAGTCCACCTTTTTCAGAATGATTGAATTCTTCAAGAATGTTAACATTATTCAAGAATTATTTTGTTCTACAGATGATCCAGAATGGAGGACCAGACTAGTAATCAATTGTGGAAGAACACATGCTCTAATTATTCAAGGATGCTTACATTCTTCAGTTCTAAAGACAATCAGAAAAGTAATAATTTAATAAATAATGAATGCAATTCAGATTTATTCTTTAAGAATGCATATTCTTGCATTTGTAATTTGTAACGAGAATTATTATTAATTTGATGCAAATTGTTTTATTTGAAAATATGCATTCATATTCTTTAAGAATGTTAATTATAAAAAAATATATTAAATGTAGTCGTATTCTTTAAACATGATAGAATAATATGTGAGAACAAACTGAAAAAAAAAATTGAGCATGTTAAATGAAATACACATTTTAAAAAATTCTAATTTAAATTGACTATATTGAATAAAATCCTAGATTTGATTTTATTTTTATTAATTAGTTTGACTTAGTTACCTAAAATGAAGTAAATATTTAATTTTTTTCTGTTAACAAAATGTCATATTTGTCCTTATAATTAATTATATAGAATTATATAGTGGATGTTATCCCATGCTAGTAACGTATACCCTAAGATCACAAGACAGAAAATTTTGATAAGAATGGTAAGAAATGCTCCATTATTATTATTTTTGACGAAACAACAAAATGAATCATTATTAGATGCAAAAAGAACACGATTCGTGAAAGATCTTCGAAAAAACGTCTCAATGATTAATTTTTGTGATCTTTCACTAAAATTGTCTCTAGAGTGTAAAAAAAATTGTTTCAGTAAAAAATGAATCATCGAGTTGTTTTTTTTGGAATTTTCTTTTTGCAAATCATGTTTTTTTTGCATAATCTAATCATTCATTTTGTTCGTTGGTCAAAAAACATGCAAATAAAGCACTTATTACCATTCCTACCAAACTTTTCCTTGTTATTTGATCCCAATTATATATATATATATATATATATATATATATATATAGGATCATATGTAATTTGATAAATATTATATAACATTGTATCTAAATGTGGACCAATAATTTTAGAAAGCTTGATATGGGCATGATAGTAATTGAATAATAATTATTTAATTATCTTCTAAATTAATACTATTTTTGGTAAATTCAAATCAATAACTACAAATTAGGAGGATATATATCTCTCTTTTTGTCCCTCTCTCTTTATAACCATCCCCCTCTCTTCCTATTAATTTCCTTATAGTCGGCCACCATCATCCTCTTGTCACCACACTTATCAGCCGCCTTCATCATCTTCCTCGTGGTTTATAAAAAATGAAGCAACACCACAATGGGAGAAAAGGCCACACTCAAGGCCCGTTAAAGGGAAAAGGCCACACTCCATCCCCTGTGGAGAAAAAGGCCTCGCTCCAGCTTCGCTTGAGGAAAATGCCATGTTTTTGCCCTATTGGGAGAGAAATACTATGACCACACCAACAAAGCTCGCATCTTTTGTATCAATACAGAAGATTTGCAATAAAATGAGTAGTTTTTCCTAAAAAGGACACACACATCTGTAATAACAAACAAACCAGGTCCCACCACCACATGCATAAACCAGACATCACCATCATCGGGTACAAAGGAACAAACTAATATTGTAAAGGTACAACAATTCTGACTCTCGCACTCATAATCACAACATTCCATTCATACGTTACTGAATTTACTATCAGAGCGTGCTTTTGGGACATCCTCCCGGAGTATGGCTAATGTTCCTTGCAGATTCAGGTCTCAACATCTACTTCAAATCACCTCATCTAATTGGAGATTTGCAGTCTTGTAGACCCCTTGGTTAGGATCACTTCATCAATGGTTATCTCAAGAAAGTGAGTTGATGAAAAGTACGAGATTGAGAAGAAGATTTGTGTGTTTATATACATAAATACATATGATCAATGGTATTATGAATTCATTAATACATATATGCGTGTGTGTTTATCGTATAAATTAATAGGAAATGAGATATTAGAAATTTGTGTTTAACTATGTTTACACAATTATAGAGAAGTTCAAGAGCCGTGAATCTAGTGTAGTAAAAACCATATTAATATTGGTTAAAATTTGTTGAAGAGTAGAGGAGAATGAGTTTCCAAAATATGGTACTATAAAATCATCGGAAGTTTGATTAATGTATCTAGTGAGTTGTATCGAACCTGACTCAACTTATGTATTAAAAAGGTTGAAAAATAACTTAATATCCTAATCATTTAAAGGAAACTATGATTGATATTAAATACTTACGAACTTAAGTTTTTATATTCACACTTGATGTTGCATAATGTATCATCGATTTCCATGTATACATAAGTACAAACTTATAGCTTTGTATAAGTTTGTATCATATTGTTTAATTATGTTCTTCATATTTTGGGGTTGCATCATTGGGCTCCAAGTCTTACATGGAACGGTACGTAGTAGTTTCTAACTATAAGTCTCAACTAAAATGTTTAAAATGGTTTTATGATATTTCCATAAGCATTCATATAAAGGGTCAATGACACTAATGTCCAACAAACTATCTTGAGTTTGTTTAAATGGTACCTCATTTTAATTTTATTTTGGCTTTCTAGGGTATATAGATGACTTTTTGGTTTTAAATGGTCATTTTCAAATAACTGAAGGGTTAACTCGGTTACCCTGACCTAGTAGGAAGCTGATTGTGTAATAAACATCAATACCCTAGGTACTATGAAAATACCAGGATTGAGCCTATTAAAATATTGTGAAGTCCCTTCTTTTCTATTACCCATCGACGCACTAGCTGCTGTTTTCAAGAACACATACAAACCCTAGAAAAACATCCAAATCCAATCATGCTAATCAACACTTTTGATTACTTAGAAGAAGAATCAATTGAATTAATACATGATCATATAGACATATTCTTTGGCGAAACCGAAGACCCATTCGTCTGTGATACTTTTCAAGATTTAGATCGAGAAACTTATCTTCGATGGCTATACTCGAAACATTAGAAATTGGTGGTTTACAATTTGTTTGGAAACTATACAAAGTTACAGAAAAATCAAAACGAGGGGATATTTCAAGGACTAATCTAATTTAGTTACTCGTTGTTATGGGTAATACACAACAATGGAGAGGACGATGAAGAGATGAGGCGTTACACGACAAAAGATGTTGGGTTGATAGTGAGAATGTGTACGTAGGTGGAAGTATTGAACCATGTTGCGATTGGGTGGTTCATGACACATTGTGGGTGGAACTCGACGAAGGTGAGTATGGTAAGTGGGGTGCCAATAGATGGGTGTCTCTAGTTTTTTTCCAGATCATATGATGATGGGAAATAGTGGAGGAAGTGTGGGGGAATGGGGTGAAAGCGGTGGCGGAGGATGAAGGTGTGATGGTGAAGGAAGAGATCGATTGGTGTTTGGAGGTATATTTCAATATTTAGTCCATACTAAATCCTTCCACATTTTGGTTAGGGTTAAATAGGGCCAGACAAGTGGCTAGGACTAGATGTACATGTTGTTGGTAATTTTAGTGTTATCAGCATATTTTAGTGTAGTTTGTATTACTATCGAGACAGACCGAGTCCAATTTACCTTCCGAGATAGGAGGTGCGGGGTGCACACTCGGTTAGATAAACGTGAACTCGGGAATACGGGGGTCTGGGGGCAACGCCCCTAGAGACGGGGTTTCAAGGGGTACTGCTCCTGGCGGGGTCTAGGGGCAACGCCCTTGGTGGGGGTTCTGCTTATATTTTTCCGAACATATACCCAAGGGTTTCCTTTTTTGGTTGGAATGTCGTTTCCTTTGAAAAATCGTCTTCTTCCTCATATATAAGGAAGATAGACGTTGCAGAAACTGGTGAGATATACGAAAACTACTTTCTTCTCTACAAACTCTTTGTCTCTTCAAAACGCAAATCATCAAGGTATTTTGGGTTTTAGATTTCTGATTAGGCCTGTAATTAGATTTGCATTCTTGGATTATCCCAAGATCTGAATTCGTGAAACCCTAAGCTAGGGTCGAATTACAGATTTCGGAAAGTGTATATACACGATCCAAGTAATTATCCAGATTTCTTAAAACTCATTATTGTAGTATATATTTTCCTCCTCCTCAATTAATGTAATATGTTTTTAATTTTTTATTTTGTTTTTCTATTTACAGATGCTAGGAGTTCGAATTTCTATAAGAGGTTCTCTCAAACCTTCTCACCATCCTTCGCATTCATTGTTTCTCATGGTTTTTGCCATTAGGTGTTTGCATATTTGTATTTTTTTCTGTATTAATAAAGAACTTGAAGGTGGTCACTGTGAATGCATTTTTTGGTTAATCTTTACTCAGCCTGGAGGTGATAATCTCTACACGGCCTACAAATGATCATCGAAATATCCAAATTGGTTTGTTAGACCTTATCTGAAATCATTTCCTTGCTTTTGTTTTATATTTTATGATCACGAATTGGAACCCATTTTAGTGGATGTTGCTGAAAACAAGACAAATGGGGACTCTTGAACATCCATTTTAGTGGATGTTTCTGGTTTGTCGGAAACGATTTTGACTTAGAACGTTTATGCATTATGAAGGATTATATTATGCAACGCCTTTTGTTAATGCAAAAAAATACGCTTGGATCTAATTCAAGCAGTGGCAAGGTCTTTTACCCCTATTGTTGCAGTTTGAGAATTATGCAAGGTAAATTCTTACCGATTGAAGATGACTTGTTCTTTTTATTGAATTAAGTTGTTTCTAACCACTATGCTTCTCAAGCTAATTTTAAGTTTGTGTATAGGATGAGTATGAAAGGTAAAATTCATGAAAATTGCATTATACATTCAATTTTTTATGTTTATAAGAGCATTGTACTTTGAAATTCTCATTGGTGTTTTGAACCGTTTGATGTGTTAGCTAGGATTTGGAGGATTCTGATTCTTGTTGCGGACACCACAAACCATCCTAGGGTTTGGACCTGTTAGCTTGGATCATGAACCACTGGAGTTGCATTAGTTACGTCTCACATAACTTGTTAAATTCTACAGTTTTTTGTTTTTTTAAGCGAAGCATCGAACCGAACAACATGATGCTCGCCCCTAACAATTTGTGTCCCGCCGCATTGCGCGGGTACACAACTAGTATGTTAATAAATAAAAATCTTAAAATTTAAGACATGTACAATCCACTAATGCATTACCCTGTTAGGCGGGATTTCATATTGGTTCAAACTTTGAATAATGGAAAAGGGACAAAAGGTGCCACTTGGAGAGACTTAATGCGTCGCTTCGTTCCCTTCACCTCTCTGTCCCTTCGTTCTCTCCCTCCCGTTTAAAGTAGCTTTCAAACCCTAATCCCTCTTAGACACATTACGATACGATTGGATCTTTCATTTCAAAATAGAAAATGCACACTGTCTCTCTACTGATCATTTATCCGTCAATGCCTCTGTTTCGATATCAGGCGGATTCAAGTTCCCGCTTTCGTTGTCGGACCAGAACCACTTTACCAGCTCCGGTGTTATTTGTTTTCAACGCACCACCATGTCAGATACACACAACCCTTGATTTATTCATAAATATCTTTCTCTCTACGCTCTCTCTATCTTTTTCTCCTCGATGCTCTTAGGGTTTTGGCGTGACCACTGCTGCCAAGGCATTTTTTGGCAAGTGGTTTCCCTCCTCAGATTTCCCTGAAATTTTTTACCAATTCACACATTTTCTATAACTTCCTCCTGATTTGTGATAAACATCTTCCTCTAATTTTTGTTTTTAGTTTTTGTTATTGAACCGCTGCTTCAATTTGGGCTTCAACCAACCACTGCACCACCACCACGAAGATCTCACCACCACTGTGGAGCCTTTATCTCCATTAAAAGACCCTATAGATATCTCTCTCTCTCTGTCTCTCACTCAGTCGTAAAACCCTAAATTGTGCCCCATATCTGGTGGGTTTAGATATTTCGTCCAAATTTGAATTCATTTGGCATTCTATACTCTCTCCCCTTTTCTATAAACGCTAATCCACAGTGACCATCCGGCTTCACTATCGTCTCTCTGTCCATCTCCGCCACCATGGAAATCAAAGAAATGCCAAAGATATTCTTCCCTCTCTCTTAATCGATATATCCTCTTGGACTTGTAATAGGTACAAAATTCTCCAACTATTTTGCTCTAAGTTTGATGTTCTTCAACCGTGCCTTTAAGCTCTTGTAAAAGATAGGGTTTATGTGTAGTTGGTTCGCCCCACCCTCTTTTTGTTCATAGTCACACACAGATTATTGTTCCAGGATCAGAGTCCGATGAAGATGTGCTCGCCATTGCTGGATCAAGATTTGGATGAAGATCTTTAAGTGCTTAAAGGGTAAATCTCCTAAACTTTTATACCATCAATGTTAATTTTGCTTTAGAATGAAACTTGTTATGGATCGTGATTTTGTATTGGTTTTTATTCAAATTGTTTGCATCTGGATTTGTTTTTTGTATGATTTTTCCCGCTACTTTTTATAATTACTAAATATAGCCTAGTTGCAAGAGAAAATTTGGAAGGTAGAAGAAGCAGAAGGCAAAGACTTACAATAAGAGCTGGACAAAGGAATTAAAAGGATTTAAAGTAAAAAACTTATTGTTCTTTCTTCTCATGGCTTAGAAGTGTATCTTGGTCATTTTTTTGGATCTCTTTTGTGATTAAGGTTCTAGGATTTGTATGGGTTTTTATTCAATTTGTTTGCATCTGGATTTGTGTTTCGTATGATTTTTCCTTCAATTTCTAACACTTATTTGATTATTTTGTTCAAGGAGATGCCTTGTAATAACTATTTGGATGCAGTTGCAGCTTAGGTTTATAGTTAAGGCAAAACTCATTAATTATCCTGACTTTGCTCTTCATATTAGAATCCACCGCTGTAAAAGCTTTTCTTATTAAGTCTCCTCCTTTTCTCATGTGTCCGTCTTTGCTATTACTTATGTTTTTGTTTTTTCAACATTAAAGTGAAACAAAAAGGTTTTTATGTGGCCATGTATGTTGATTTTGTTCTTTTATTCTATTTTGGGGGTTCAACCATACTTATAGAGGTATTAAATAATAAATATATTTTAAAACCTTTTGTTGTTTGGATATGTTTACTATGTTTCGATTTGATGTTTTTCATTCTAGGGTTTTTTGATGTTGGTTCTTGATACAGGTGAACAAGTAACATAACGAGAATATGCATGCGAATACAAGACATTGATTAACATATCTGATATTTATTTGCAAGTACGTGTTATTTCATGCAATTGCTCTTTTTTATTTTAGGCTAAATGCAAGAAATGGCAATATATTCTATTTTATTTTTATACATTATTACACATAGTGCCCCTGTTAACTGGTATATGGCGTTCTGCATATTAACAAGTGGATCTTCCATATGAATTCTATAGCAACTTACTTTTTTTGTTGGTTTATTATATCATGATAATTCTATTTTTTTCGTTTGTTACAGATTACTGAATTTTTTTGAGCTGTCTTTTTTCACTTTCATGACAATTTTATGATAAAACACCCCAGGTACTTTTTGAGTTGTCTTTCTTCACTTTCATGAAAATCTTGATGTTTCTTTCCAGTATTCTGCATTTTTTGAGCTGCTTTTAAATTTTTTCTCATATTCTCATGCTAGATTTTTCTTGAAATTAGTCTGAAGGCAATAAACGACCCGAAACCCGACACGAAAATAAATGCGTTTGGGTTGAGTTTTTTGACCTGTCAACCCGTTTATTACATTGGTTGTGTTCAGGTTCGTATGTGGGTTTGCGGGTCAACCCGCCAACCCGTATAATATTTTACATTTAAAAATAAAAATTTTAATATTTTTCTAGACGCAGGTATCTAATGGCCATACGTCCCCATGTCGGGATCATTCCGACTGCCCTAAGATCAAATTATCAATCATGGACGGTGAGGCATACACGACCCACAAGATTTTTAGGAATTTCTTTGTTATAAAAACTGACCCTGAAATTCCACCCATGATCCAAAGATAGCTAGGTTTAGATTTAAATCTGAATCTTGAAACATAAATATTACTTTTCTCGGGACAAGCAAACTAGAAACTCTACTCTACATTATTTGAAGGCAGCGCAAGTACAAACTTGGAACTTTCTGAATTTTGATACCAAGTACAAACCCTTAGCAACCCTTGTTAGCCTTTTTTCAAGGGAACCACACCAAGTCAATTAACTCTACCCATATTTTTCAACATGTTTACACACTTAAAGTGTTAGCTTTTGCCTATCGGGATTTATCCTAAAGGAGTAAAGGGCCTATATACACACATTCGAACAAAAAGATGAAATAGAACTTATGGATCATCACTGAAACTCTGAAAGTGACATATTCATTAAAATATACGGATTGATAGAAATTCAAAACAGCTAAAACCGGCAAGTTTGACTGAGAGAGAAGGGTAACCTTGATAGCAGAAGCGATAGCATCACCAACAACACCAGGCTCCGATTGATACGTGCCGAGACCTACAGATGGGATTTTTGTCTTATTAAATAGTTCAAAGAATCGAATTCCATTCGCCATTTTCTTACGACTGAACAAATGTTGGAAAAACAATAATTTTTGAAGTGAGGAAGAAGAGAAGCGAAGCAGTTTATTATTACGGCCATCACTCTTTATTAGCTCTCTCTTTGTCTTTAGTGAGACTGGTCAATGATTTGATTTTCAATTCTTCATGCGAAAATGTGCCCTTTCTTAATTAAATCTCCGGGAATTCAAATGCATAGATTTTAGTCCCACTTTTTTGTGAGTTCCAATTTTTAAGGAGACATTTTTCCACATGATTTAAATTGGTCGTAAAGTATGTTGCATGGGGCCGGTTATTTGCTTAATTATGGAACCGAAATAGATTAGAATTGTTGGTTTTGAAATTGGAAACAATATCATTAAGATTGGTTCCTAAGGTATGCAACCGACTGAGAGTCTGAGACCGATTTTAATTGGTTCTCATTTTATTGGACCGGTCGGTAATCATTGGGTTTGGGTTTCAGAATCGGTCGTGATAAAATTTATGATACTACATATTTTATTTGTGTTGATATGCTATTTTTTGTTTTGTTGAACATGTAATTTTCAAGTACTCATCTTGATCTATTATCATCATTTAAATGCTATAATTATCTTTTGTAAATTGTAACTTCCGGCATTTGACATCAATTTACAGATGAACCAAAGTTATGTTGTCAACACTTTGTATCCTCCATAGAAAAAAAAACCATATCGTGTCTTTCCAAATTATATAAATGTTTTTTTAACAGTAGACCATCTCAATGTTGAGGCTTATGAAATTTGAACATGGGTCGTCAACTCCATCTAAAAACGTCTCATACCAAATAATAACCACTAGATCAGATTGTGTGGTTGGAAAATAAATTTGAAGTAAAGGGTAGACCTCCCACATATTTTAATATGCATGATGTGGATTTCCAATTTTTCACAAAATCTCATTATGGATGTACTGTTTTATTTAAATTGCTTTCGTTTCTCCATCCTTCATGCACAAAGCTGTTGTTGAGGTGTGCTCCTTATCCAGCCAACTTAATGAATTGAATTATTTTAGTTTTGTTTGTACATTTTATTCAATCGTTGTTAATGTTTAATCTCATTTTATTCAATCGTTGTTAATGTTTAATCTCATTTATTCGCTTCAGAAAGTAAATATTCTGTATCAAGATATAAGCTAATCCTACTTGAACTGTTGCTATTTAAAATCTTATGGATTTTGACAATATATGTAATGCCCCAATTTTTACAAACCATTTATATTACACAAAAACATATTTTCCAAAATACGGTTTAACAAAAACCATTGTATTTGTTTAAATACAACAAGGGGTGTTACAAATTACATATCATACAACCAAAAAGTTTAAGGGAAAGGATTTAACCAAATACCAATACATGTAAGCTGTAACTAGCTCCACTCCTTCACACTCTAGAATTTATTTTACAACTTCAAACTATCTTACATCTTCGTACCTGAACCTGGAATACATGGCATAAAAATAGAATACGTAAGACAAAAATGTCTCGTGAGTTACATGAGTTTTAGACTCAAACTTTTAATTTCTTTTTCCAACCTTTTTATAAAAATTTATAACATAAACATTTGCCAAAACTTTATAGTATTAACATACTATAACTCTTTACTTTTCAAAATCATTTCATATCATACTTTTGCAAAAATAGCTTCTTTCTTACTTTCTTGGACTGGTATTATAAACTTGCTGGATTTTTATACTTAGGGCTTTAATCACTATAAGTGATACCCCAAGTCTCTACAGCTAGAAAGAACGGATCAATCCTCACAGTAGAAGTTGCTTAGGCAGTCTACCTCGCGAAGGGGCTTTTCCCCAGTAGACTCCTTATCTAACCCGGGTAGGTGGAACACGGTATGGTTCCCTTACTAACATTTCTAGCTACAAATACCAGTCATATATATAAAATACTTTCTGCATACTGAAACATTACTTGTACACATAATGGCTTTTGACTAAAACAGGTTTTTACCATATTTTAGGCTATTGCCAAAATCATACATATATGGTTTATAATCCAAAACTCAACTTTCACATAATTAACTCATAGACCAATTCATACTTTCAAATGTAGCATTTTACTTTCCAAATAAGCTAGAAAATATCATTCTTGTATATAATTTCACATATAAAAATTATTATATGAAATATGAAAATACTTACTTGCCATGTACCCCAAAATGGGAAAAATATCTCATGTACTCACCTTATAGTTCTTGAAGAGTTGATTAAATGTTTCTTGGTTCTTTACCCTTCCGATGTTGCTCAATCACTTGACTTGCACCTATAGTTAATATATAATACATTAACATTTATTTCTATTGACTCTATAACTCATTAGAGTCCTTATAATACTATCATGGGTCATAACAGTTATATTCTTCCCTCTCTCTTGATCGATATATCCTCTTGGATCTGTAATAGGTACAAAATTCTCCAACTATTTTGCTCTAAGTTTGATGTTCTTCAGCCGTGTCTTTAAGTTCTTCTAAAAAATAGGGTTTATGTATGGTAATCAGAGTTGGTTCGCCCCACTCTCTTAATAGATCTATGCCCGATTTTTGTTCATAGTCACACACATAGATTTTTGTTCCAGGATCAGAGTCCGATGAAGATGTGCTCGCCATTGCTGGATCAAGATTTGGATGAAGATCTTTAAGTGCTTAAAGGGTAAATCTCCTAAACTTTTATACCATCAATGTTAATTTATACCATCAATGTTAATTTTACTAATGTTTTTGTTTTTTCAACATTGAAGTGAAACAAAAAGGTTTTTATGTGGCCATGTATGTTGATTTTGTTCTTTTATTTTATTTTAGGGGTTCAACCATACTTATAGAGGTATTAAATAATAAATATATTTTAAAACCTTTTGTTGTTTGGATATGTTTACTATGTTTCGATTTGATGTTTTTCATTCTAGGGTTTTTTGATGTTGGTTCTTGATACAGGTGAACAAGTAACATAACGAGAATATGCATGCGAACACAAGACATTGACTAACATATCTGATATTTATTTGCAAGTACGTGTTATTTCATGCAATTGCCCCTGTGTTAACTGGTATATGGCGTTCTGCATATTAACAAGTGGATCTTCCATATGAATTCTATAGCAACTTACTTTTTTGTTGGTTTATTATATCATGATAATTCTATTTTTTTGTTTGTTACAGAATTACTGAATTTTTTTTATTTATGATAAAACACCCCAGGTACTTTTTAAGTTGTCTTTCTTCATTTTCATGAAAATCTTGATGTTTCCTTCCAGTCTTCTGCATTTTTTGAGCTGCTTTTAAATTTTTTCTCATATTCTCATGCTAGATTTTACTTGAAGCTAGTTTGAAGGCAATAAACGACCTGAAACCCGACACAAAAATAAATGGGTTTGGGTTGAGTTTTTTGACCCGTCAACCTGCCAACCCGTTTATTATATTGGTTGTGTTCAGGTTCGTATGTGGGTTTGCGGGTCAACCCGCCAACCCGTATAATATTTTACATTTAAAAATAAAAATTTTAATATTTTTCTAGACGCAGGTATCTAATGGCCATACGTCCCCATGTCGGGATCATTCCGACTGCCCTAAGATCAAATTATCAATCATGGACGGTGAGGCATACACGACCCACAAGATTTTCAGGAATTTCTTTGTTATAAAAACTGACCCTGAAATTCCTCCCATGATCCAAAGATAGCTAGATTTAGATTTAAATCTGAATCTTGAAACATAAATATTACTTTTCTTGGGTCATGCAAACTAGAAACTCTACTCTACATTATTTGAAGGCAGCGCAAGTACAAACTTGGAACTTTCTGAATTTTGATACCAAGTACAAACCCTTAGCAACCCTTGTTAGCCTTTTTTTCAAGGGAACCACACCAAGTCAATTAACTCTGTTGAGAAACACGATAGCTGATCTCCACGAACAAGGTTTTTTAAGCCTATTACCGTGTGACAGATATGTATTTTATGTATACTATGCGGAATAAATAAGAGTTGCGGAATAAAATAAAATGGTAAATCTAAACTAGACAGTATTTAAATAGACAGAAAGCGGTAAATAAAGTAAAAGTTAGAAGTTAGAGGTTAGATGTAATAAACGCCATTATCAACGATAACGTGTTTTTACAATAAGTAAAAAGGTTAGAAGTTAGAAGTTAAATGTCTCGGTTAAATACAGTCCACATATGTTTTGGTTGTCAAGGTTCAATTTGGATGTATTGGATATTTGGTACAGTTGATTTATAACAGTTTGAATAAATCAATAACGACACAAATAATTTCAAAAGAACTTATCGATATCTGATGAAGACGGCGTTTTCTTTGAAGCGTCGATTCTCGTTCTTTACTGTAGGATGAGGTTTGGTAGTTTTTGGTGTTTGGTGAAATGGGTTTTTGGTGTCGGTTTAATTGAGATGCACGGGGTTTTTGTGGTTTAGTTTTCGTGTATGTATTTGGTAGTGGGTGTGTAGGTTTTGTAGTTTGGTATTCGGGTTGAGGTTGTTTAGAGGTTTGAAGTTTGGTGTCGGGTAGAGGTTTTGTTTGGTGTCGGGTAGAGGTTTTGTTTGGTGTCGGGTAGAGGTTTTGTATGGTGTTGGGTAGAGGTTTTGTATGGTGTTGGATAGAGGTTTTGTTTGGATGTGGATTTTCTTTGGTTGAAAAGAGTTTTCTAGATAGTTTTGGCAGGTTTTTCACTCTTTGGACGTAGGGTAATATTGGTGCTTGAAGGGTATGGTGTGGTGTATGATTTTCTGCACTCAAATGGCAAGAGGTTTGCATCTTATTTATAGTCACTGAACACAGCGTTCGCGTCGCGACCAGGAGGTCCGTCGCGTCGCGAAGGTGCCTGTGTCGGGTGCTTTTGGTCGGCCACTGGTTAGTGCGTTGGGTTGGTAGTCTCGCGATTAGAAAGTTGGTGGTGTCGCGTTGGAGAGGCTTCGCGATGGAGGTCTTCGCGTCGCGACCACCATCTCCGTCGCGTCGCGATCGCTGTGGAGTTTTGGTCTTCTGCTTTGCTTCTTCTTCACGTCGCGACCATGGCTTCTGTCGCGTCGTGATTGCTGTAGCAGTGTGATATTTTGTATTTTGCTCTTTGGTTTGTAGCGTTACTTCCTCAGGTTTGGATGTTTTCTCAAAGTTTCTCGGGTCTTGATTTATTCTTGTTTTTGATCTCGAATCCATGCAACCTGAAATACTGATAATATTTTTAGAAAACATTTCGACTTATTTCAGTGATGGTCACATAAAAAACATAAAAACATTATTCAACAATTTCCCCCTATGTGATCATTAATGAAATGAGGAGAAAAATGTTTGATTGAAATTCTTGAAATTTGGATAAAACATTTATAAAACCATATCACTTGTTTTGAAAAAGGTGACTAGATTTTACTTATGTTTTTGAAAAATGTTTGTCAATAATATTTGTTTCTGAATCAAAGTCTCGAGTTCGATTATCAAAAGGTTTTGTATATGTATTTTCATGATATTCCTTAAGATTTTATAGCATTTATAAAGACGACAAGTGATCTTAATAGGTCGATTCAGATGAACTCTCATAGGTATAGCTCTCACTTGACTGAGGTGTTTGTTTGTTCTGGGTGCAGAACTGGTGTATAATCACTAAAGATGAGTGATATCTCTCAGTTTGAAGGTGTTGACTTATGCTTAATGTGGATTTATACCTATATACTTTAGTCACTTGGTCTTCATATTAGATAATCAATCACATAAGACTGGTTTCGGCGTTACTCAGAGGGTTTCTTCATTCATGCCATTGATGTTCACTCTCTCTCCGTCGGTAAATACATGTAGAGGGGTTTAGAAATTTTCATAGTGCAGTTTGCAACTAAGAATATTCAATTATGAAGACTACAGTATCCCGGTAAGTCTTTGGTTTTGAGAATCTGTTTGTTTGGAAAATTTGAGAGATGTCTGTCTTGATGGATTGTTGTTGGTAAATCTTCCTTTTCTTTGGTGAAGTGTTCACCTTGTCTTTATCTTTTCTTGATTTTCACGAATACCTTTTGTGTAAAATATAACTGATGTGGTTACCATTTGTGATTTGTTGACAGCATTTGTTGGATATGACTTTGTTGTTTCTTCTTTTGTCAGATTCGTTATGCCAGATGATGAAGCTTTTCTTTGAAGTGGTTTGATTGAGGATAGGGATAGGTGATATAATAGACAGTTTGTCTAATATATAAGGAAATGATTGTATCGTCCTTGGTCATTTTGATATCTAAGCAAAAATGAGACTAGCATCACGGTATAAGAGTATAAATCCTATAAGTCATAATGAAAACACCTTTGCTCACAGAAATGAATTCCACTTAGCAGTTAAAGACGAGGCACAATTTCTCACATGGGTTTGTTTTTCATCTGAATCTCCTGATCTTATGTCCCTTAATAGATAAAATCGTTTATAATTGAAATAAATTCAAAGGGAATAGGAGAATGTACATAACAAAAGTGTTTGAAGTTTGAACCTTCTCTTTAATTAAGAATCAATATTACTGAGAACATTCATCGAGCATAAGTATCTGAAAATTTAGTCACGATGATGTTAATCACATGGTTTTGTAAAAAGATAAAACTATATCCTAATTTTTTTTTGTGATTTTTGATTTTGTGGATGTTTTTGAAAAATTTGGCTATTTGAATGTTTTTGGTAAATTTCGGTTTGGGGTGAGAATGGGGTAACGAGAGTTCCCCCATAAATGATGCATTGGGATCATTTGGACAGGTGGATTGGGATGTTTTAGGAGGGTTCTGGTTTTGGTGGTTCCCCCTCGACTGGATCCGCATCATTTTGGTTTGATTGTGATGTTTCTGCATCGGAGGTAGTGTGGGTTTGAAATCTTGTAGAAGGCTATGGTTTGTTGTCATATGCTTGGAACGGCCACTATCGATATACCATGTGTCATCCTTGGGCTCTCCAGCATAAAGTACCTGCAATTAGGCAGAAAGTTTAGGTACCCAAACCATGGTGGGTCCTGATTTGTTAATGGTTTTCGGTGATTTGAAATCATTATGGTTTCTGTTAATTGGACGAAGTGGTTTAGGCTTGATTTGACTTATCAGATTTTCCCAATTTAAGATTTGTTTTTGAAAACCTGTCATTTGAAATGATTTCTGATTTTGTGAAAAGTATCCTATATGTGAAGTTCTGTTTGATAACCTTTCTTTGTATCTGGGATTTGGATGGTTTTGAAAATTCTTTTGTTTTTGTGGCAAAGAGGCTGGTTTCAAAGGTTTCTTTTGGGTTTGTTTGAAAACTTTGGGTTTGCCTTGTTCCTTTTGAAGAGAAATTGGTTTAGAGGTACTGCCTTTCTCGTAAAAGGAGTTTTGGTTGGTAATTTGGATTTGATGGGTTGAAGACCTATTAGTGAAAGATCTTTTGGAAACAGTGAGATCAGTATCATCTGGGTTACAGTTGATAACTGTTTCGTCGTCTGAATATTCCTCATTAACAGATGTGGATAGATCTGTTAGAGTTGATTCAGAGTTTTCACTGTTAGTCCTGGTTTCTTGTTTGGCTTGTTCGATTTTGAAAGATTCTCTTCCTAATCCAGGTCTGTAATTTGTATCGATTTTGCCAGATCCTAAGGATGTCGCTTTGATGAAAATATCATCACTTAGCTTTCTAGCAAGATTGATAGAATCCAGTTTTCCTTGAAATCTTTGATTCTCGGATTCAAGAAGTTTGATTTGTTTTGAAGAATCATCTAATTTCAAAATCAAACTAGTGTTTGTGTCAGTTAAATCTTGAATTTTTAGTTTTAACTGAAGGACTTCTATTTCTAAGGTATCTTTTATTTCAGATGGAAAAACAGATTGATTTTTTATTTCTAAGTCCTTTTTTTGTTTTAGAGCTTCATTTAATTGTTCTAAGACGTGATTATATTCTTCTGATTTTCGTTCGACGTCTCTTTCAAGTTTGTCTCTAGTCCTTGTTGATTCTCCAAATCTGAGTTGCAAGGTTTGTAATTCAGATTTGCAGATATCAGATTTGACTATTGTGTCATGATATAGTTTGAGATCAGCTTTCAAACTGTTCTCAATCTTAGTCATGTGGGACTCAAATGGTGTTTTTGAAAGACCGATTTCTGAGATCATAGACCATACCTGATCGATGACATATGGAGCTCTTGAGTAGGTTGTGGAAGACATTTTTGGGTTGATCCTGTTTTTCTTTTTTTTTCTTTTTTTTTTTTTTTTTCTTTTTTTTTTTTTTTATAAAATTTTTAATATTTTTTTGTTGAACAAGTGATATTAAGATGAAATTTTTAAAGGAAACTTATTGGTGGTTTATAAAAACGCTACACAAAAGTTCTCGACAAAAATTTCAGATTAAATCACACAAGCTCTGATACCAATTGTTGAGAAACACGATAGCTGATCTCCACGAACAAGGTTTTTTAAGCCTATTACCGTGTGACAGATATGTATTTTATGTATACTATGCGGAATAAATAAGAGTTGCGGAATAAAATAAAATGGTAAATCTAAACTAGACAGTATTTAAATAGACAGAAAGCGGTAAATAAAGTAAAAGTTAGAAGTTAGAGGTTAGATGTAATAAACGCCATTATCAACGATAACGTGTTTTTACAATAAGTAAAAAGGTTAGAAGTTAGAAGTTAAATGTCTCGGTTAAATACAGTCCACATATGTTTTGGTTGTCAAGGTTCAATTTGGATGTATTGGATATTTGGTACAGTTGATTTATAACAGTTTGAATAAATCAATAACGACACAAATAATTTCAAAAGAACTTATCGATATCTGATGAAGACGGCGTTTTCTTTGAAGCGTCGATTCTCGTTCTTTACTGTAGGATGAGGTTTGGTAGTTTTTGGTGTTTGGTGAAATGGGTTTTTGGTGTCGGTTTAATTGAGATGCACGGGGTTTTTGTGGTTTAGTTTTCGTGTATGTATTTGGTAGTGGGTGTGTAGGTTTTGTAGTTTGGTATTCGGGTTGAGGTTGTTTAGAGGTTTGAAGTTTGGTGTCGGGTAGAGGTTTTGTTTGGTGTCGGGTAGAGGTTTTGTTTGGTGTCGGGTAGAGGTTTTGTATGGTGTTGGGTAGAGGTTTTGTATGGTGTTGGATAGAGGTTTTGTTTGGATGTGGATTTTCTTTGGTTGAAAAGAGTTTTCTAGATAGTTTTGGCAGGTTTTTCACTCTTTGGACGTAGGGTAATATTGGTGCTTGAAGGGTATGGTGTGGTGTATGATTTTCTGCACTCAAATGGCAAGAGGTTTGCATCTTATTTATAGTCACTGAACACAGCGTTCGCGTCGCGACCAGGAGGTCCGTCGCGTCGCGAAGGTGCCTGTGTCGGGTGCTTTTGGTCGGCCACTGGTTAGTGCGTTGGGTTGGTAGTCTCGCGATTAGAAAGTTGGTGGTGTCGCGTTGGAGAGGCTTCGCGATGGAGGTCTTCGCGTCGCGACCACCATCTCCGTCGCGTCGCGATCGCTGTGGAGTTTTGGTCTTCTGCTTTGCTTCTTCTTCACGTCGCGACCATGGCTTCTGTCGCGTCGTGATTGCTGTAGCAGTGTGATATTTTGTATTTTGCTCTTTGGTTTGTAGCGTTACTTCCTCAGGTTTGGATGTTTTCTCAAAGTTTCTCGGGTCTTGATTTATTCTTGTTTTTGATCTCGAATCCATGCAACCTGAAATACTGATAATATTTTTAGAAAACATTTCGACTTATTTCAGTGATGGTCACATAAAAAACATAAAAACATTATTCAACAAACTCTACCCATATTTTTGAACATGTATACACACTTACGCTATGAGGAGTACCTCACATGGTTCCCACATGAAAAGTGCTGCTACGTCACCGACACGTCATCCCACTTGCTTACCACACCATCAAGGAAATACCCACCACTCCACATCATCTAATTAATTTATTTTTGATTTATTTTTAATAGAACTTCATTCCATTTTTTATGATTAATATAAATACAAACATAAATTAAATTCATAAAAATTCAAATTTCATTAAAATTAAAAAAACATTACAAATTCCTAAAAATTAAAAATTACCAATCCTAAAAAATTAAAACTACAAATCCTAAAAATAAAAATTACAATTCCTAATAATTAAAAATAGAAAACCTAAAAACTAAAATTACGGATCATTTCGAGGATTGTTTTGGTTGCGTTGATATTTTT
The DNA here is from genome assembly GCA_023525715.1 of Cichorium intybus. Classification (NCBI taxonomy): domain Eukaryota; kingdom Viridiplantae; phylum Streptophyta; class Magnoliopsida; order Asterales; family Asteraceae; genus Cichorium; species Cichorium intybus. The sequence goes on from CM042009.1 coordinate 22,308,688, forward strand.
CGCGAATTTCTCGTTTGATTTGGCGGATCATTTCGAGGTCCTCGGGTTCGACGTCGTGTGCGGGCATACGCAAAATGCTCATGTCGGCTACGAGTTCGTTTTGACGTTTTACCTCCTCTTTAATTCGTAGTTTTGCTTTTTGAACTTCGAGGTGTTCGTCCAACGTCGATTTGAAATACAAAAACTCGTCCACGTCGGGTGCGTTTTTACCCGAAGACGAGGCCGTTCGCTTTCCTTTATCTCTCCCTTGTGGCCGTCGAGGTGTTCGTTCCGGTGTTTATTCGGCTTCGGCTTCGTTTTCTTCAAACTCGTCGTTTAGATTGAACTCGATACGTCCGTCGGAATGTTGGGTTTGTTCGGTCGACTCGGATGTTCTCGAGCGTTTGTTCCGGTTGCGTTTCTGGAACGGATTCCGGTAGTTGCTCGGGGGACGGTTGTTATGTTTCTTGTTGTTGTTGTTGCGAAGATTGGAATTGACCTTGAAATTGTTGAGGAAACGCGTTTGGTTGGAACGGGAATGGTTGTTGGTATGGAAAGGGTTGTTGAAAAAAGTTTTGTTGGAACGGTTGTTGAAACAAATTCTGTTGCGGAATGCCGGTTCCTTGTTGTAGCAGGTTCATAAACGAACCGGTTGGTGAATCGAGAGACGGGTATTGTCGGGAAGTGTTTTGGTTTTGATTGTGAGGAGAGTTTGGATCCATTTTGGTTTGTGTATGTGTGAAAATAGATGTAAATTTTTATAAATGTGTGTGTATATATATAGATGTAAATGGTTCGAAAATTTTAAAATTATTTTTTTTTATTAAACGGTCGAATCCAAACGGTCCAATGTTCGAATTTCTTGCGTTGCCCCGCGTTGCCCACACCACGGCTGGCCACATCCACGCCACCCACGCCAAGGGGGGGGGGGGCGGTGTGCCACGCCGTGGGTTGATGCCACGTCGTCCCCACGCAGCCCGCGTTGCACGTATTCCGCATGGCCTTAAAGTGTTAGCTTTTGCCTATCGGGATTAATCCTAAAGGTGTAAAGGGCCTATATACACACATTCGAACAAAAAGATGAAATAGAACTTATGGATCATTACTGAAACTCTGAAAGTGACATTTTCATTAAAATATACGGATGGATAGAAATTCAAAACAGCTAAAACCGGCAAGTTTGACTGAGAGAGAAGGGTAACGTTGATAGCAGCAGCGATAGCATCACAAACAACACCAGGCTCCGATTGATACGTGCCGAGACCTACAGATGGGATTTTTGTCTTATTAAATAGTTCAAAGAATCGAATGCCATTCGCCATTCTCTTACGACTGAACAAATGTTGGAAAGACAATAATTTTTCAAGTGAGGAAGAAGAGAAGCGAAGCAGTTTATCATTACGGCCATGGCTCTCTCTTCGTCTGTAGTGAGACTGGTCAATGATTTGATTTTCAATTTTTCATGCGAAAATGTGCCCTTTCTTAATTAAATCTCCGGGAATTCACATGCGTAGATTTTGGTCCCACTTTTTTGTGAGTTCTAATTTTTAAGGAGACATTTTTCCACAATATTTAAATTGGTCGTAAAGAGGGTGTTCATGGGCCGGTGATTCGCTTATTATTTTTTTTGAAAGCAAAGCTTTTATTAGAAAAGGAAAAACAACAAAACTAGCGGGAAGCTGGCCCAACAAGATACAAGAAACAGCTAAAAGTAGAAAAATGAATCTACAGAACTAGGATGGAACCGAAATAGATTAGAATTGTTGGTTTTGAAATTGGAAACAATATCATCAAGATTGGTTCCTAAGGTATGCAACCGACTGAGACCGGTTTTGGTTCTCATTTTATTGGACCGGCATGTATCCATTGTGTTTGGGTTTCAGAATCGGTCGTGATAAAATTTATGATACTACATATTTTATTTGTGTTTATATTCTGTTTTTTATTCTGTTGAACAAGTAATTTTCAAGTACTCATCTTGCTCTATTATCATCAGTTAAATGCTATGATTATCTTTTGTAAATTGTAAGTTCCGGCATTTAACATCAGATTACAATGGACCAAAGTTATGTTGTCAACACTTGGTATCCTCCACAGAAAAAAATAACCATATCGTGTCTTTCCAAATAATATAAATGTTCCTTTTTTTTTTTTTTTTTTTTTTTTTTTTTTTTTTTTTTAACAATAGACCATCTCAATGCTGAGGCTTATGAAATTAACCTGGGTCGTCAACTCCATCTGAAAATGTCTCATACCAAATAATAACCACTAGATCAGATTGTGTGGTTGAAAAATAGATTTGAAGAAAAGGGTCGACCTCCCACATATTTTAATATGCATGATGTGGAGTTGATCGTCTGCGATGTGGAGTTGATTTCATGGTGTGGAATTACGCAACGTTTAAACGATCAACGTGCGGAGATGCATGATGTGGAGTTGATCCTAATAAATTCATACTTGTAGCCACCTGCGAAAATTATCCCTTCACATGCTCTCTCTAGCATCTGCGATTTTTTTAATATATATATAGGGTGGGTATAGCTGGAAAACATAAAATGAAATTTGACAGTCTCTCAATTGTAAATCTTTCCCCATAAAGAAATGGGTCAATATGTACAACAAACACGCACGTACTGCATCCTTGTCGGATACAGTGAAAAATCGGTCGTTCATTATTAGGTCGTATAAATGTAAAACCGATAATTCTTTTTCTTGAATGTTAGACCACAACCTTTGTCGAGATGTCGAAGGAAAAATCTTCATTTCTTTCCTCGTTTTGGGATATTTCCCAAAGCGTAAACCGGAAATGACACAAAATTCCACCAGCCCATAAGATAAACGATAATCCCCTATCTTAAAATGAATGTGCTCGGTAGTATCTGCATCATTTGGAATAACTTGGTGTAGTAGCATTGCATGACATAATATTGCATTTCCTCAGAGTGAGGAAACGTTCATCCAACCACCAAATATCGTCTGATTCAACATCTCCGCACGTTGATCGTTTAAACGTTGTGTAATTCCCCAAATGTATTTTGCCGGACCCTTTAGATCGGGTACGCCGAATATGAATTTATTAGGATGCTGCACAACAATTGATATTTTTAGTTTTATAAAACGACATTTTATAAATATTAACATATATACAAACAGTTTACAAATAAATTAGATAATTTACGGCAATATCATTTTTTCAACCATAATACGATTTTTCAACCATAATATCATTTTTGATATTTTACGCAATCTTACAAATAAATTACGCAAGTTTTTTAAATAAAATAAAGTATTTTCCATGCATTAAATAGAAAACGACATTGGATTTTTTTTTTAAATTCCTTTTACGACTTTCAAATAAATAACTTCATCTTTAACCACAATAAATTCATTTTTAATCACTAAATAGTTTATTTTGCAATTTTGCAATTTTTTTTACAATTTTTGGAACTTTAGGGTTCTAAAATTATCTTTTTCAAAATTAAAAAAAATCGCAAATGTGCCACTTCTGCAAATGTACAAGCTGTTAATGCACAAAACGTCAATGAACTGCTTGTATATTCTTAAAAAAAAATTATTTTGCAGTTTTAATTTTTTTTTTTACAATTCTTGGAACTTTAGGGTTCTAAAAATATTGTTTTCAATTTTTTTTTAAAAAAATATTAGAATTTTTTTCCACAGGGGATGAAATTTTCGCAGGTGGGAGGCCATTTTCGCAGATGGCTGTTCTTCATCTGCGAAAATGCTGGCTATTTTGTCATTTGGCTATTTTTGAAAATACCTTATGATATTAGGCTATTTTTGTCATTATCTCTTTATTTAAATTGCTTTCTTTTTATTAGCGATAATACTTAGAGATAGTTATATTTGTATTTTAAATTCCTATATCTTAGACTAGTTATTACTTCTTGTATATCTTGTATATGTTATATGTAGTCTCAAATAATACACGTATACTTCAAGGGAAAATAATCTCATATGGTATCAGCTTGGTTTTCTAATCCCTAGCTGACAACCTCCTTCAATTCATTCTTCTTTCTTTCTCGATCAAATGACTACCTCTGACTCCACTCTTACCCTATCCGCGGTCCTGCACCTCTTCATCATCAACCTCTCCTCTTCAAACCTCCTACTTTGGAAGAATCAGATCCGTTCCCTCCTGTCTTATCAACACCTTCTTGGCCATGTTGATGGATTACTTCCGGCTCCTCCCTCTACCATTGAAGTTGAGGGAAAACGCGTTCCAAATTCAGCGTTCACCACATGGCAAGACTTGGATCAACGAACACTCCTTATCATTCAATCCTCTCTTTCCGAAAAGGCTATGGCTAAAACGCTTGGTCTCTCTACTGCTCACGAAATATGGACAGCCCTAGAGCATGCCTACAACCACGATTCTATTGAAAGAATGTAGACTCTACGAGACTCTCTCCACCAGCTTAAAAAAGGTACCACTTCTGTCACTGAATATGGCAGAAAATTCTAAGCTATTTTTGACCAATTAACAGCCATTGGCCAACCAGTTACTGATGCTGACAAACCCCATTGGTTTCTTTGTGGTCTCGGCTCGGCTTTTGAGTCATTCTCCACCACACGTCGTGCTGTCAAGCCGTGTCCACCATTCAAAACCCTTCTCTACCAAGCAGAGAGTCATGAGCTATTCCTCCCCTCTATTCATGGGACTACTACCCCAGTGATTGCATTCACGACTCAGACTGACAGAGCCTCCCCTCAACCTTCTTCTCATGGTGATTTTTCAAATAGAGGTCGTGGAAATCAATCCCGTGGTGGTTACTCTGGTGGTCGAGTATGTAACCGACATCCTCCCCATTGCCAATTATGCCGAAAAAATAGCCATTATGCCTCTTTATATCCGGATCTCCTTACCTTTCAACATGGATCTTCAATTGATACCAATCTTGCCCATGCATTTCAAAACCAATGCAACACTACTACATCTGCACCCGACTGGTAAGTTGACTCGGGTACCTCATCCTACATGAAAAACTCTTCAACACACCTTGATGATGTCTCTGTCTACATTGGGTGAGATCAAATTGTTGTTGGAAATGGTAACCGTCTCAATATTTCTCATATTGGTAACACACTTGTTTGCAAAAATATTAAATTATCGGATGTTCTTGGGTTCCTAATCTCACCAAGAATCTACTCTCTATTAGTAAGCTCACAGAGGACTCTCCAGTCGACATACTTATTTCTGATACTTTTTTTTGCCATTCAAAATCGCAGCACCAAGGAATCCTCGCAAAAGGTAGATGCGCAAATGGCCTTTACGTGCTTGAGCAAGGACACAAGGCATTTTTAGCAGCTTTACGAAATAGAAGGACTAGTGCTTCCTTTAAAATTTGGCATAGTAGATTAGGATAATTGTAACATCTATGTTTTGGGTGTAGGAGTTTTGGGCTTAAACCGACAAATAAACCTTTATTTGTAAATAAGGAAAATAAATAAATAAATAAATTTAATATTTTTTTATGTTTTATATTGTGAATAAATGAGCCAAATATAGTTTTAAATCTATTTGTAACCAAATGTGGGAAATTTTGTCATAAGGACTAAAAGTGTCAATTTGGCCAAACTTACCCTAAGTAGATTTGTCTAGTCATGGATTTGGAAAATTTAGAAGATATTATGAAGGAATTGATGTGGAGTTTAAGTTAGGTCAAATAATCCCCTAAATTGATATTAAGGACCTAAATTGTGAAGAATTTTAGTGTAAGGGACCATTCTTGTAAATTTAGGAAACTAAGGGTTAGTGTTGACCTAGTCAATGACTCAAGTGAAATAAATACTTGTAATTAGGGCATAAGTATGAATATAGAGACTTCTAATGAGAATAATGGACTTTTGGGGTGTTGGGTGAAGAAAGATCAAACTATAGGGACTATTATTGTCAATTGTGAAAGATATCAAGTTTTAGAGAGGGGTTTCCCCCATTTTAGCCTCATTCACATTTCTAGAGAGAGGAGGAGAGGAGTTTGGCGATTTTCATGGGTTTCAAGAAGGATTGTTGTTTGTTCTTGAAGATTTATCAAATACTAGAAGATTCTAAGCAATCTAAGGTATGAACCCTTCCTCTTCTAGCTTGCAAACCCGTTTTTGGGGTGGGTTCTATGTCAAGTCCGAAAATTCTAGTTCATGTCTTGATCAACATCCAATCCATGGATGCTCTTGATCCAATTGCTTGATTGATTTGGGTGATTATGAACCCTAGAATTTGGGGATTTGATGAATCTAGAAATTGATGGATGAATATGGTAGTTTTGGATGAGGGGATTCATTTCTAATGATTCCCTAAGGATTCCAACCATTGATGTGTAATCTTAGACCTTGAATCACTAGAATATGAGAATTGGGTGTTGAAATAGCTTTTATTCATGTAGATGATGATTGGATCTCTTGTTTAATGGATGAATGAGTTTATTGCATCAATTTGGAGGCATAAGTGGAGTAAGGATCATTTCCTAATGATTCCATGGAATGGAAGAAGGAATATCCACTTGTAATCACCAACTGATGGAATGGAATTGGGTATTCCATGTCTAAAGGCTATAGAGTAATGTATTGATCACAACTTGGATTGGTTCAATTGAGATGATTTTGGGTGGTTAAACTGAGTGTAATTGTGTCTAAATTGAGGTTGAATCATGTCCTTTTGATGTCCATAAGTTTGGGAAAGTGTTAGAACTTGATTCGGGTCAAAAAAGGGTGAAAAGGGGCAAAAACGGAGCTACACCAGGCTGTACACGACCCCGTGCAAAGATTTTGTACTTACTGGTCGATTTTACACGCCCCCGTGTCATGCTACATGACCCCGTGTAGCTGGGTCTGGCCAGAATTGTCAATTTTTGGGTTTTGAGCTTTATACTTTGGGCTTTGGGTCCTTTTTTTAATGCCAAACTTTGGGGGATGTTTTAACTAAGATTTTCCTTATATTAGGGAGCTAAGGAATTCATTTTGGTTGGTGGATGATAGTTCCTTCTTAGTTCTAAAGAAGTAATTATAGTGCGACTTTTAGATGAATCGAATATGATACCTTCCATTCTTGTCTTGTAGGAAGGAGGTATATTGTTATTACTTGAAGGTGAGACTAAGGACTTGAGCTAGCACTCAACTAAGAGGATTTGATGGATGAGATGATGTCTAGGAGTGCCTCCAAATGCATCAAACCTTGTGTGGAGTTAATGTTGACTCGTCAGTTGAGCTTGTGTGAGTTTACTGGGAGTACACATCCCAATTCCATGCATGCTTTTATGTGCCACTTGATGTATTATTACTATGTGTGCATTGCTTGAAATGAGTCATTTTATAGATGTTTTCAAATAAAGACTATGATGTTGTTTTTGAAAGACGTTTTGAGCATCCTATTATGCATTGCATTTCATATAGGATGAGATTGACCGTGTGGTGCCTTGAGAACGAGTTTTGTCCTTTCCTCAATTAAAAAGGATGTAGGAGACCTTATGAGTTTTGCCCTTCTCTAAAATAAAGAGGGTGAGGAGATGTTGTTCCTGACAATAGGGAACGCATGAGGGAGTTGCTAACCCTCATGAGGCTAGTGTGATGGCCACTAGTTCTAGTTTAACCTATACAGGGATCGAGTGATATGCTTTGTGCGTGTCATTTGTGAACTTAGGAAGGTGCTATTGTGGTGAGTTGGACTTTTATGAGATGGACGTGGGTTGGGATAGTTGCATCATGTATTGCATTGCATTCCATACCTATCCATTTTTGAGTAAACCTTTATGACGTACTAATGCTTTATGCAACTTTTGATATGATGAGTTAAACAACTTTTGAAGTGTGTGTCAAAACTATTTTTGGGGGTTTGTCCCGAGTGTGGTAGTTCACTGCCCACTCAAAATGGGTCAACCTTGGGTAAGCTCACTAGTCATTTCAATTGCATAACTTATTTTGATGTGTACTCAGGTTAAGGAGTTTAGAGGACTTTAAAGGAGCTGGATGTTTTAGAAGGCCTCAGGTTGTGTGGCTTCATTTTAAACTGTGTAATGATATTTGAATTGTAACAACCTTGCTACTTTAAAAACCAAGATGTTTTATCTAGGTGGGACCAAATGATTTTCCGCAACTTAAACTATGAAACAAGTTTTTGATAAAATCTAATGCGTCTTAAAATGATGTTTAAACGTAAATAGATTATTTTGAAGATGTTGAGATTTTAAATTTCCACTGGAAAAGGATTTTTTAACGATGATGATAACATATGGAAACAAAAAAGGTATTTTAGGAAAATCGTTAATCGAGGGTGTTTCAATATGTTTCTTTTGACATTGTTTCATTATTACAAAAATGGGTTATTTGTCTATTTCGTCTATTTTACCTAAACCCGGTCTTTGCACATCTTGTCAATTATCTAAAAGCAAGAAACTACCCTTTGTTGACAACCTGAAACATTCGTCCTATGTTCTTGATCGCATTCATTGTGATTTGTGGGGCCCGGACCCGATGATGTCTACCGATGGTTTCTTATATTATGTTATATTTGTGGATGATTACTCATGGTTCACCTGGTTTTACCCTCTCAAGCATAAATCAGATTTCTCAACAATTCTTTCTAATTTCCTTGCACTGGTTCAAACACAGTTTTCATGCAAGGTCAAAGTTTTTCAAAGTGACGTGGGTACTGAATTTTTAAATCATCGAGTTCGGCAAACAATTAGTGAAAATGGAACGCATCATCGTGTTTCATGTCCTCATACTCTGGAGCAAAATGGACAAGCCGAACGCAAACATCGGCATATTGCAGAAACTGGGTTAGCCATGTTATTTACCGCTCATGCCCCAGCCTCTCTATGGGTTGATGCATTCAGTTCGGCAGTTTATGTTATCAATCGGTTACCATCCATACTTTTACACAAAAAAGCCCCTTTGAAGTTTTGTTTGGTACAATTCCAAACAATGCTATTTTCCGGGTTTTTGGTTGCCGTGTATTTCCCTATCTATGCGATTATTCACCACATAAGCTTGCTCCCCAAAGTCAGCCTTGCATCTTCATCGGTTATAGCACAACTTACAAGGGTTATCGTTGTCTTGACCCTACTACAAATCACATCTATACCTCACGCCATGCCCAATTTGACGAGCAAATCTTTGCATTTACCGATCAGTCTTTGCAATCTGACTTGGCTACCCTCGTTTTTGCAACATTTGATGAACCATCGCCGATCCAGCAACACTCGACGGTCCAACATCACTTGCCGGCCCAACAACCTACCCATGAGCCCATCATCGAGTCCTTATCCCATAAGCCCATTGTCAGGTCCATCACCTTGCTCATTATGTCCTGAGAACTCGGTTGCTCCCGATATCCCACCTGCTGCTTCCGCTATTCCCACGCCACCACCGCTGTCACCCTCAGCCATCGAGCCTCCGCAGCAACCAGTTCCCACACTGGTTCATCCCATGGTTACTCGATCACGCTCAGGCATCTTCAAACCAAAACATTTTACAGATTTTGCATCACTTGGCAAAACGAGTTTATCATTAGCCAAATCTTTAGCAAGGGCTCTAGCAAATAATTAATCCATCACCAAAAATCAATTTTCTAGTAGTGAGGCTATAATACACAAACAAATATTGAATACAGGTCTTTTTGATTCCATGTAGCCCATTTAATAAAGCTCTTATGTGCCCTTTTTGTAAAAGGTTTTTATGAGCATTTATATTTACAAATACAAATGGACAGATGTTTATGAAAAAAATACATTTGATTTTTTAGAAGACCGCCGACATAAAAATGTACGTTTGGCCACTTTTTTTGGAAGACCTAAAACACGCTTTTAATTATTGTAGAGATTTTCTAAACCTTATTCTTTTCCCTCTTTCTTCTTTCACACCTCCATCATTTTCATGTTCACGCTCCATAATCTTCAACACCGGTGATCCATGAATCATCTTCAACACCGGCGATTCAGTCTTTTAAATTTATAAATAAGCTTTTTGTATAGCCTACATATTTTAATAAACAAACAATCTTTTGTTTTACAAAGTACACACTTTAGATTCACATTTTCGTCTACAGACGAGAAAAAAATACTAGTCATTTCATCTTATTTAAAAATAAACAAACAAAGATTCTTGTGGCACAACTTCGAGAAGAATTTGAACTTTTTGTTTGTTTTATCAGACTTTTGCAATATTGGTCAAGGAAAACCGAAAACTTATATTGAATGGGCTACAAAGCGTTCTGGTACATATACCTCGTCGCTTAATAACTTGAATTTTACGTACATACAACTTATTCTTTATAATAAATGATAAAAGCATGTTATTAAATATTTAATTATCATCAATATTTGAAAAGAAAATTGAAAAGATATCAAAAAGGTTGTTCCAAGCATTTCTACCAAACTTAAAATCGTATAAACAGTAATATATAAAATAGTGGTGGTCAAAGATTAAAAAGTGCTTAATGAAAATAAGTAAGACAATGAAAGACTGTTGGGATTGAAAATTCTTCTATTCAACACTAGAACAGAATTACAATAGGAGGAGCAACTCTCACACTCGACTATTACAAAAAACCAACCCTCTAACTAACACTTACACTCTAAGTGTTATGCTCACTAACTCTATGTGTTTGTGATATTTGGGATGTCTAAGAACTGAAACTTAAGCCTCTATTTATAGCTAAACTAGCCACTAAATCTATAGTATATGAACATATTGAATTCTTGGAAGAGAAGATCAAATTTGCCACCTTAAGCTTTGTCAACAATGGTGGCTGGAAATCAACAAATCTCCCCCTCCAGCCTCTGTTGAACAATCCTTAGCCCAACTATTTCAGCACATAGTTTGTGTTTGTCTTGTGTCACCACCTTGGTCAACATGTCTGCAGGATTGTCATTTGTGTTGATCTTTGACAACTTCAATTCTCCTCTCTCGATTGCTTCTCTAAGCCAATGATAACGGATATCGATATGCTTAGTGCGAGAATGGTACATCGAATTCTTGCTCAGGTCCATAGCACTCTGACTGTCGCAATGAACGATGTATTCTGCTTGTGGAAACCCCAATTCTTGAAGAAACCGTTTTAACCATATAAGCTCCTTCCGAGCTTCAACGGTAGCAATGTACTCGACTTCTGTTGTTGACAGTGCTACACACTTTTGTAACTTGGATTGCCATGAGATAGCTCCCCCTGCCAAAGTGAAAACATAACTTGATGTAGATTTCCTATTATCAAGATCTCCTGCCATATCGGCATCTGTATAACCTTTCACGGTTGGCTTTGCTCCCCCGTAGCATAAACATAATTTTGAACTACCCTTCAGGTATCGCAGTATCCACTTGACTGCTTCCCAATGTTGCTTTCCTGGATTTGCTAGATATCTACTCACAACACCAACAGCATGAGTAATATCTGGTCTTGTGCATACCATTGCATACATAAGACTTCCTACGACTGAGGAATAAGGGATTGCCTTCATCTCTTCTTTCTCTTTATTAGAAGAAGGGGAATTTTTCTTACTTAACTTAATGTGATTTGCCAACGGAGTGCCAACAGGCTTGGCGTTTTCCATGTTGAACCTTTTGATCACACGTTCAACATACTCCTCCTGTGACAAGAACAATTTTCTTGATTCTCTATCACGGATAATTTTCATGCCCAATATCTGTTGAGCTGGGCCTAAGTCCTTCATATCAAAGAACTTAGACAAATCTTTCTTCAAGTTGTTGATCATGGTTGCATCTTGACCGACTATTAGCATATCATCCACATAGAGTAAAAGGATGACAAATTTCCCATCTGGAAACTTCTTCAAGTACACAGTGGTCTGCAACAGTTCTTTTGTACTCGTGACTTACCATGAACGAGTCAAACTTCTTGTACCACTGTCTTGGGGCTTGCTTAAGACCATAAAGGCTCTTCTTCAACTTGCAGACGAGATGCTCTTTCTTTGGATCTTTAAACCCATCGGGCTGCTCCATGTATATTTCTTGCAGACTCCCTCCTTTTGTTGGAATCCTTTGACAACGAGTCTTGCCTTGTACTTCACAATGTTTCCTTTGCCATCTTTCTTCAACTTGAAAACCCACTTGTTTTTCAAGGCTTTCTTTCCTTTAGGAAGTTTCACCAACTCATATGTTTGATTCTTTTGAAAAGAATTCATTTCTTCTTCCATGGCCTTCTGCCAATTGGCTTTGTTAATATGAGATTGAGCTTCCTAAAAGCTCTCTGGCTTCCCCTCGCTGGTAAGAAAGATGTAGTTCGAAGTTGGGTATCTTGAGGAAGGAACACGAACTCGATCAGATCGTCGAACTTGAGTTTCTTCATTAGAAACATCTGGCAATGACTCTGAATTATCAAGAGGTGGAAGCTCCCCCTGCTCAACACCTCCTTGATCTTCATCATCAACTTCATTATTCTGTTCATCGGTCGGAACATCATCTTTTGTTTCAGATATCATTTCTGGAACTTTGAAGCTTTGTTGCTCGTTAATCGATGCATTGAAATCATAATACTGGTCTTCATAGAAAATAACATCTCTGCTTCGAATAACCTTCTTTAGTTCTGGGTCCTATAGCATGTACCCGAACTCTTCATCTCCATATCCAATAAAGATGCATGGAGTGGATTTGAGGTCCAACTTCTTCCGCAATTGACTTGACACATGTGCAAACGCCTTGCACCCAAATACTCTCAAGTGAGAATATGTTATGTCTTTACCTGTCCATATCTTTTCTGGAACTTCAAAATTCAATGGAACTGAAGGTGACCTATTTATAAGGTAACAAGCTGTCAATACAGCTTCACCCCAGAATGGCTTTGGTAGTTTAGCCGCACTGATCATACATCGGACCTTCTTAACAATGGTACGATTCATTCGTTCTGCTACACCGTTATGCTGTGGGGTACGTGGGACAGTCTTTTCATGCCTGATACCATATTTTGTGCAATATGTGGAGAACTCACGAGAATAGTACTCACCCCCATTATCTGATCTGAGACATTTCAACTTCTTGCCAGTTTGTCTTTCCACCATTACATGAAAGCTTTAAAATGATCAAATACTTGATCCTTCGACCTGAGACAATAAACCCATACTTTTCGTGATGCATCGTCGATGAATGTCACAAAATACTTGTTTCCACCAAGGGATTCTACTTCAATGGGTCCACATACGTCGGAGTGGACAAGGCTCAACAACTCAGAGCGCTTATTTCTTGTGGAGCTAAAGGAAACTCTGTGTTGTTTCCCAAATAAGTAGTATTCACAAGGATCCAGGGCAACATCTCTTTCCATGCAAATGGACTTCTTCTTTTCAAGAGTTGTTAACCCTTTCACAGTCATGTGGCCTAGTCTTCTATGCCACAGATTTGGTGATGTCTCTTCTTCTACTGCATTGAGACTTGGTTGAATCAACTTTGCATATGACTTATAAATAGTACCACAAAGCTTTCCCCTTGCAATGACCATAATGCCTTTTAACAACTTCCAGTTGCCATTTCCGAAGTGGTTGTCATAGCCCTGAAGGTCAAGAGCTCCAATTGAGATAAGATTCATTCTTAGCTCCGAAACATGTCGAACATCTTTCAACACCAATGTACACCCTATATTGGTCTTTATATGTACATCACCGATACCAACAATGTTAGAGGAACTGGTGTTTCCCATCCTCACGGTACCATGGTTTACAGATTTATATGTTGCAAATAAATCCCGGTCCGGAGTGGAATGATATGATGCAGCGATATCAATCACCCACTCGCCATCACGAGCGCCTATGTGTAGGCATGCATCCTCCTCGCATGCAACAAGGGCAATGTCTTGTGAAATGTTGACCATGGTCTCACCATCCTCCTTGCTTGAACTAGTACTCGTTTCAGCCTGTTCTCGTAGAAACTTTCGACAATCGCTCTTTTTGTGGCCATAATGATTGCAGTAGTTGCAGTGGCCTTCAAACCATGTACTTGAAGACTTTCCCCTTTCTTTTGATCTTCCTCTAACTTGAGATCTTCCTCTACTTTGACCACGTCTGCCTCTACCTCAACCTCTTCCTCTGCCACCAGTTCTACCTCCGCCTCTTTCTTTGTTTTCTGTTACGAGGGCAAATGACTGATATGTACTAGCTTCTTTTCTTATGGCTTCCTTGTTCATGAGAGCGTCCGTGACCATCTCCATTGTCACTTTTCCACCGGGGGCAGAATTGCTGAGAGTAACAACAAGTGTTTCCCAATGATCAGGTAGAGAACTTAGCAACAATATTGCTTGCTCCTCATCTTTGAGAACCCGTTCGGCAGAACTGAGTTGATTTACGAGATCTTAGAACTGACTCGTATGCTCGACTATGGATGTACCACTTCGTAACTTGTGGTTTACCAGGCGCCTTATTAGTAGGGTCTTGTTGCGTGCAGTCTTTGCTTGATACATACTCTCAAGCTTTTCCCAGAGTTTGTATGCGTCTGTTTCTTGAGAAACATGATGAAAAACACTGTGGTCAATCCATTGTCGAATTTGTGCCACAGTTTTCTTATTCATTCTCGTCCAGACGTCGACTGTTGTCTTTTCAGGTTTTACGCCCTTGGTTTCTAAAGGTTCTGCTAGATCCTTTAGATTCAACAAATCTTCCATCCTCGGCTTCCACATATTATAATTTGTGGGCGTAAGTCGGACCATTATATCCGAACTTGTAGATTCCATGAGAAAGACTTCGTAGTTTGCGTTTTGTGGAATTTTGGGATGGAATTAGGCAAAACCGAGATCACGGTTATTTCTGAAAGGGTCGAAATAGGTGGGATATATTTTTTCAGACTAAAATGAACTTCTGAAAAAATTATGGGCCAATATGAAATGTTTAAGAAATATAGGGGCCAATCTGTAATTTGTGGAATTACAGGGACCAAACTGGAAGGTTTTGAAACATAGGGACCTTTCTGAAACTTTTCAGAAGTATAAGGACCAAAATTGTAACTTTCAGAAAAAAACTGGGACCAAAACGGAGTTTTATAGAATTAGAGGGACCTGTTTGCAACTTTCAGGAATTTCAGGGGCCAAAATGCAGTTTACTGAAACTTGCTACAGTGTGGCTACAGTATCGCTACAGTATCGTCTTCTCCGGCGAGTTTTCCGGCGAACTGGTTTTTCCGGCCACTATTCCAGCAAACCTTTGACTGGACTTTTGGAGGTCTTCCGGTGGTCGAAAAATTCCGAAAAATATATTTTCGGAATCGTGGGAACGATTAATTTACAATGGTGTGCCCGGAAATCAATTTTGAGACAAAAAACATTTGACCAAAAAACGACCGGTACCGAAACGAGGCTCTGATACCAGTTGTTGGGATTGGAAAATTCTTTTATTCAACACTAGAACAGAATTACAATAGGAGGAGCAACTCTCACACTCGACTATTACAAAAAACCAACCCTCTAACTTACACTTACACTCTAAGTGTTATGCTCACTAACTCTATGTGTTTGTGATATTTGGGATGTCTAAGAACTGAAATTTAAGCCTCTATTTATAGCTAAACTAGCCACTAAATCTATAGTATATGAACACATTGAATTCTTGGAAGAGAAGATCAAATTTGCCACCTTAAGCTTTGTCAACAGTGGTGGCTTCTAGAATGGAGGCTGAAAATCAACAAAGACGAAAAATATTTCAAACACGTAATGGATTTGTATAACTTCTTACATTATAGTAAATAAATGAACAATTGAACCGCTATGCTAGTCAATGACTTAATTCCTACACTATATCACTGGTTTTAATCAAGATGTGTATAATTGAGTTTCATGTTCAACCCAAATAATTTTCTTATTAGATAGGTAAAAGATCAATAATTTCAATTTATTTTGTTGCATTTGCGTATGCACATTTACTTATTCTGTTCGAAAATTTGTTTAATTTACTTTGATGTGTTATCAGACTTGCATCCTATCTATAACAAACTCCACCCTCCACTGCTGCCAACCACATCGGTTTCCATCTAATTTGACATATTAGAGATCACGAATACAAATTCCATTCCACTTCCGAAATATCAGAATATATCAAAAACTTGGACATAAACTTAGAACTGCATAAAGGTTTCCTGAATGAACAAAGAAGGATATCTTGAAATTAGGGTTAGGTTAGCATTTTATATGACGTGGTTTCTGTTCATTCCTTATTCTTTATTCTTGGTCCCAACATGAATTATTGTATATACACAGGAAGATACAAAAACACCGTAGCTTGCGCTTACAACATGATGCATTTATATTCCCATTAAAGTATTAAAAGATAGTTTATAGACCAGTATGAATGATACGTGCATATTATTTTAATGAGATTGATTCCAGAAAGTTGGTGGGTTGTTTGGAAGTAAGTTACCAATGAAAAGTGAAATCAAAGACGATCGACAAGTATGTGTACTTATTGTAATGTGAAGTTAATAATTACAAGCAAAATGGAATCCTTGTGATGCACCAGACTTCCATGCATATATAGACGACAAGTATGTGTACTTATTGTAATGTGAAGTTAATAATTACAAGCAAAATGGAATCCTTGTGATGCACCAGACTTCCATGCATATATATATATATATATATATATATATATATATATATATATATATATATATATATATATATATATATATATATATATATATATATATATATATATAGGGTCGAGATCATGAGAGAACCTAAAAAAACCTAGGAACCTAGGAACTTTTTTTCTACACAATATTTTTAAAAAAAAAAATTGCATCCAATTTTTTTATTTAAAGTGTCTAAGAGATTTCTAAACCCTAAACCCTAAACCCTAAACACTAAACCTAAACCCTAAACCCATATGAAAAAAAATAAAAAAATGATTTTTTTGCATCCAATTTTTTTATTTAAAGTGTCTAAGAGATTTCTAAACCCTAAACCCTAAAACTAAACTCTAAACCCTAAACCCTAAACCCTAAACCCTAAACCCTAAACCTTAAACCCTAAACCCTATACCTAAACCCTAAACCTAAACCCTAAACCCTAAACCCTAAACCCATATGAAAAAAAAATTAAAAAAATGATTTTTTTTGAAAATTTTTTTTTGATATCTTCTAGATGCATCATAACAAAAATTTTGGTATATATTTTTTGAAAAATATTGTGTAGAAAAAAAGTTCATAAAATGGGTTCTTAGGTCCCATTTTAATTTTCAACTTGTTATTTTTAGATGCTGATTTTTTTTGTTTAATTGATTTAACGTGACACGAAATCCGGTACATTATATTTGATTGTTTTATTTTAACTTGATGCAAAAAGAACCATTTTTGGTTCGTGGATTCTTATGGAATCCCATGAAAATCGAATCACAAGGGTTTCGAAGGTACTTATCTTTGTCTATTGTTAATATGTTTGATTAACCTTTTACTTTTTTGTTCCGCCACCACTTCCCCTTATATCTTTCCATGTTATGATTCCAAATTTTTGTTCATATATATTTGTATTTTCTTTGACAGATTCTAAGTTTTTTACGAATTCCAAGTTTTGCTTCCACGTTCATGTTCTGGTTTCAAAGTTTGATTCCAAGGTTATGATTCCAAGTTTTGATTCCAAGCTCATGTTCTGGTTCCAAGGTTTGATTCTAATTTTTTGATTCCAAGCTCATTATTCACTTATTTTGTTAGGATATGTGTGTTATTAAATTTAGAAAAATTAAATTTTATTACAATTAACGGTCCCCACCTAGGCGCTGATTAGTTTTTGCGTAGACCGACTAGTCCTAGGCCCCCGTCGGCCTCCCGACCAATGCCTAGTGACTTCTACAACCTTGATAAATACATATGTGCATATTGTTATGTTTTTTTTCATTTATACGAATGTGCATATGTGCATATACACATGCATTTTTATGAATGTGCGTATATATTGTTATGTTTTCTTAGAACAGTGGAGATACACATGCATTTTTATGAATTTGCATATTGTTTTGTAATCATAAATATAAGTACATTGGTATGTACATATGCATGTGCATATGTTCACATGTGCATATATGCACATGTGCATATGTGCATAGCCGCACATGTGCATATATGCATATATGCACATGTGCATATGTAGTTTTGTAAACGCATATGTACATATATGGTTATATGCATATAAATGCGTATGTGCGCATATGCATATATGCCTATATATGCAAAATAGATGTGCATTTGTTTATATGCGTATATGCATATATGTATTTATTTTATTGTTTTTGAATATACATGTATATTAATTTTTATTAATGTCATTGCAGGTTTTGGAGAATTTATCGAGTAAATTGAAGAAATGAAAATTGAAAATTTGAGAAATGAAGATATCATGAATTTTCATTGTATTTTTTATATTTTTTTATGTAACGTTCATTATTTCTAATAAATTTGTATGTATCAATCAAACAGTTGTATATTGTAGTACTTTTTAAAATTTATGTATGTGTCGTTCAAAACAGTTGTATATTATTGTTTATAATAAAATGTGTTGTTCATTTTTTAACATTTAGATATTAAAAATACGAATATGTATATATGCATTGTGAAAAAAATGCATATATGCATATGCGAAGATGCATATATACACATGCAAATACACTATTATGTTTTTTTTAATTTCGAAAATTTGTTTTTTTTTAAAAAATCAAAATTTTTATGTTTTTCTAATTCTGGAAAAAATTATTTAATAATAAAAACGAAAATTTTATAAAATATTTACAAAAACAAAAATTTGATTTTTTGAAATTTGAAAATTCAAATGTAATAGCCTTGATTTTAGGAGTTGTTAGTGTTGTTGCTATAAATAAAAAAAAGTCAAAATTAAATGTGAATTGTAAAATGACAATCGTGTCCTTTTGTGATCTGACCAATCAGAAAGAGTTCTCAAGATCTCATGGTTTTTTGAGTTCTCACAAGAACCCAACCCTATATATATATATATATATATATATATATATATATATATAGGTTTTTTTTTAGATCCTATATATTCACGAGATCTTGAGAACTCCTAGATTATATTTTTTTTGTTCAAAATCGTGATTTAATGCATTAAGTCACTTATATAAGATATTTCGTCAAAAAAGATCTTTAAAAAAAGTTGTTTTTTTAAGATGCACATTTGCACAAAAATGCACATATGTACATTTTGTATATGCACATTATTTTCTAATTTTTTTAAAAAGGCCTTAAATACAAACGACTTAGTGCATTAAGTCTTTTTTTTTTAAAAATAAAAATTAGTTTAAGAGATATCAAGATCTCACGAATATTTGGGATCTCATAAGATCCTGACACTATATATATATATATATATATATATATATATATATATATATATATATATATATATATATATATATATATATATATATATATATATATATATATATATATATATATATATATATATGTTCAAATATAATAGCAAGTATTGTTTGATTTTAGGACCAATCAACATTTATGGGTAAATTAGTCATTTATATAATATAATTATAAATTTATATTAATTAATTAACTGAATTACCCAAATTAAAAGGCTACAATTAAGGAATCAAATCTAGAAATCCCTATTAATACGTCATTCTGGTTCACCGGATACTAAACTCCGCCTCTGCCTCTTGGACCTCCGAATCGTCGTCTTCCGCAGCCGGTAGCACCACCGCCGACTGTTAGCAGCTTTGCCGCCTCCAGTGGCCTTGACCGATCGCGGACAACATCAATTTTGGTGGTGTCCGTCCATTTCTACTCGCATGTCTCTCTATCGTGTATCCCTCTCTCACTCGATGTCTCTTCTCTCCCATTGTTGGTGCTGGAACGCGATCTCAAACACGCACACACACAAAACCAAACTCTGACAGTATTGGCGAAGGCGGACCTTAATGGTTTCTTGTACTAATTTACCACTTGTGGTTTCTTTAAAAGAAACAGTGGAACTCTTATGAGTGGATGATGGTTTTTGGTATTCTTACAGAAAAAGAGGCATTCTTATAGAATTGTTGTTTGTTTGAACACTTGTTTGTATTCTTAGAGAATGTTAGGTACGTGTTTCATACATATGGGCTCTCTTTCATTGTTATAATGTATGTATTGTTTAAGAATGTAATATAGACATTTGTTATTTCATTGTTGTAATACGCATTTCTTTAAGAATTTTTGTTTATTCCCAATCAATTACAAGTATACATTGTACATATTCATTGAGAATGTGAAGGAAATGTAATTCAATTAACAAACCGAAAACATATTCTTTGATGATACAAAAATAAATGTACGAGTACTCTGTAAATATATAACTGAATTTAAGAAAATTTACAACTATATAAGTAATCAAGATATATATGCAAATCATTTTCTGAGAATGCTTTGTTAACAGACTATTAAATTCACTAATATTGAATATGACAAACACATATTAATTGAGAATATGTTGTCCACCTTCACTGATTTCCAATCAATTACAATTATACACTTTACATATTCTTTGAGAATGCGAAGGATATGTACTTCACTTAATACACCCAACACATATTCTTTGAGAAAAAAAAATTTCAAGTTCTACAAATATGAATAATGCATTCTGGTTGAATTTCTTATACTTGTAATACTCATAGAAAGTTGTACATATTTTTTTTATAAATACGTTCCCAGGGTAAATGCATTATACATATTCTCTAAGAATTTTGCATTTGTCGTTGTCATACGTAGTTGGGGGTAATGCGAACTTGCAAATATTCTTCGTATATTTTAAACAATAACCCTAACATTACTTAACATTTGTCCTAAAATTACTATATTATTCGAGAATGTCAATGAGTTTCAAGTGTGCCATTTTCATTTATGCAAGAATCATATTCTTCCGTCTTCATTGTAACCGAAGATTAAGAGAATAGTGATCGCATATACGACTGTTTTCTTAATGTGTCTATTTGTAATGTTTTTTAACTGATAATATGATATTGTCTGTGATCGTAGCATTTTTTGTTTTAAACGTAGTCCATTCCTTAGTTATAGGTATGTATAATTTACGATTATACCCTTTCAGGGAAGTTTTTTTTTTTTAAGAAACCGAGTTATTCTTTTGGTTTATTTACAGAAATGCCACCATGATCTAAGCCATTTATTTTTCCAATCTAACGGTCTAAGAATGGTCTTACAATCACACAATAGCTAGCATTTTTATTTAATACTATCTCTCTCTCTCTCTCTCTCTATATATATATATATATATATATATATATATATATATATATATATATATATATATATATATATATATATATATATATATATATATATATATATATATATATATATATATATATATATATATATATATACGGTCAGGATATTATGAGATCAAAAATATTTGTGAGATATTGAGATCTCTTAAACTAATTTTTATTTTTCAAAAAAATGACTTAATGTACTAAGTCGTTTATATTTAAGACATTTAAAAAAAATTGAAAAAAATGTGCATATACGAAATGTGCATATGTGTATTTTTGTGCAAATGTGCATATGTGCATTTTTGTGCAAATGTGCATGTTTTGTGCATATGTACATCTTCAAAAAGAATCAACTTTTTTAAAGATTTTTTTGACGAAATGTCTTATATATATAAAAGACTTAATGCATTAAGTTACAATTTTGAAAAAAATTTATAGTCTAGGAGTTCTCAAGATCTCATGAATATATTGGATCTCAAAAGAACTTAAACTATATATATATATATATATATATATATATATATATATATATATATATATATATATATATATATATATATATATATATATATATATATACTAAGCGTATTCACGCACGTTGCACATGAATAAATTATATAATAAAAATATATTGATTGATCAAATATAAACATAAACACTTTATATCTAATCAATATATTCAATATTAAAAATAAATAAATCATGTAATTTATGCATTAATGCTAATTTTTTATCCAAACATTCAAAAAAAACATAGTAACATTTTTGGATCCTTTTTCGTTAGACTCGTATATGTAAATAATACTTCAATAATATTAACAAAATTAATAGTACCTTTTTTAAATAAAAACTTTTTAACTGATAAAATTTAATAACAATATAAAATTTATGTTTCTATTAAAGTTATTTTTTAAAAAATATTTCTAATCAGTTTTGAATCTCCTATTGACTTTCGTTTATAAAAAAGGTTACTTTTATTAGAAAGTTTTATCTTTCTATTTCTTCCTCTAGTAAAGTTTTTTCATAAAAACTTTGAAACCCTAAATGTTTAGACATACCCTGGAACTGAAAAATAATAGTGAGTTAAAATTTGTCATATTTTTTTTCATGTTTTGTAATTTTAAAATCAAAGTATATGTAATAACTAACATAATCATAAAAATATAAACAAATAATATAAGATAATGAAAATTGTTTGTTTTATTTTTCTCAATAAATAAAATTAAGAAAACCATTTAAAGAGTAAGGAGTCAAATAAAAACAATATGAATTTGAAATTTGAAATATGATGCGAATTTATTAAAATATTAAATATTATCATAACTTTTACTTTTCATTGATTAAAAAGTAAACATTGTTTTGTTCTGGTATACTTTTCAACCTGTTATATTATTTTTAGAAAATATATTATTAAATAGTAATCAACATTCACTTTTGTTAATCTTATTATCTAAAATTTTAAGACTATTTACCATAAAGTTTAATTTTTGTTGTATTTATGTGAAAAATCTAAAATTTTAAATTTTTAAAACTGACTTGAAAACAACCTCACAAATTTGTATCATTTTTCTTATCAAATAATGTTAATCCTAAAAGTACGGATATGTTGGGGGTAGAACTAAGCATGCAACACGTCTCTTACCTTGGGACTTGTAATTTGTTTTATCTTATTTATCTTCCTCATTTCTATTTTAGTATAAATAAATAGGCATCTCATATATAAATATTGTGTGTTCTCAAGTCGTATTTTCCTCCATCTTATTTTCCAAATTATAGTAACATAAGTTACTTATGTGAACTATATATATCTTTATATTAACCAATGTGTCATAGGTAGCAATTAAGTGCCATAAGTTCAAAAACTTTTAGGTTGTAGTTTTTAATTAGTTTAGGGGTGAAAAGGTTTACTATTAAAATTAATTAATGGAGTGGGTAATAGTAGGAAGTTGAAGAGTTAAAACTTTCAAATACATATCGTTCAATATAGATATTATATCTTGAAGTTAATGTAATAAAAATTGGTTAATTGTATTGAAGATTTATATTAATATTACAACTCTTAAAATTCCTAGTAAATGTTATATAACATTAACAAGATAACGCAAAAGTCTTTTTAGTTATAGTACTTAATTGATATTTATGAGAATCAATTAAATATGATTGAAATATTTAAAGTTAGTTTAACCAATTAACTGATTAATGTCTATATTAAAATTTATGTAAACCAAACACTTGAAGCACATGAATGTAATAAAAATTAATTAATTGCATTAAAGATTTATATAATACTATAACACTTCAAATTCCATGTAAAAGTTACGTATCACTATACCATTATAACTCAAAATGTTTTTTTTACTTATCACACTTAATATATGTTTATAAAACTTAATTTAATTTACTTAATTCATTGAAGTAATTTCTTTTAATTGAAGTAACACTTGCAATTGCTACAAAATCTTTACACTTTCGTCAAAATCTAATTTGTCATACTCTTTATTTTTTAGAAGATTTATTTTATATGTTAACATTACAAATTCATTTAATAAAGTCATACACATAAAAAATGATATTAAATGTGACTGAAAATAATAATGGATACATATGGTTTCTTTTGATGGCTTTCTATAGCGATTTATCTAAAAATAATTATAAATAAATGACAAAACTTACAATATTAATAACAAAATTATGAGATCAATTGTAATGATATCTTAGTGAAGAAATAATACAACGAAAATCAATCAATTTGTAATGCAAAACATCACATATTTTATATTAACCGAATAATTTTATCATTTAGATATTTGATAGAAATAAATATTGTATCCATCTACATATTTCATAATAATTTTTTTACGCATCATACGACTACAAACTCCTACATTTCACCCATTCTACTTAAAAATAAGAAAGATAAGAAAAACAAATGAGACTAATTAAACATGAAAAATAATATTCTTATTAATGTTTGAAATACTCACATTCTCTTAGCATATTAACTTGCTTCATTTCATCAATGCAGATTCTTCAAAATTGGTAGTAAGACATTCGAAGAGACTCATCACCATGTTTTAAACCAATCAAACAGTTCGACCATTCAAATCTTTGATAGAGGCAAAGAAGATCATATCACCCGACATATTTCATCTTTGAACGTTTTCTTTTACACATGAGATGACAACGACCTTGTACTTAATTTTCATGCACTCTAGAAAAAGATATTGGAAAGAGAAGAAAATGAATTAAGAGTAACCAATCATGGAAAACGATATTTTTATATAGCCAAAACATCTAATTTAATAGAATCATTAAGTAGAATAAGTTGAAGAATTAAGGGAGTTTCAAATGAATATGGTACAAGACAGATGCATATCTTTAACCACATTTATTTGGATGATCTCTATTATCAGAGTTATATATATATATATATATATATATATATATATATATATATATATATATATATATATATATATATATATATATATATATATATATATAAAATCAGGATCCGGTCAGAACCCAAATATTCGTAAGATCTTAAGAACTTTTAAACTATTTTTTTTTCAAAAAAAAAAGACTTAATGCACTTCGTCGCTTTTATTTAAGACATTTTGTAAAAAAAATTTGAAAAAAATGTGCATATACGAAATGTGCATATGTGCATTTTTGTGTAAATATGCATATGTGCATCTTCAAAAAATCAATTTTTTTAAAGATTTTTTTTGACGAAATGTCTTATATATAAGTGACTTAATGCATTAAGTCACAATTTTGAAAAAATAACTTATACTCTAGGAGTTCTCAAAATCTCATGAATATCTGGGTTCTTAAATGATCGTAACTATATATATATATATATATATATATATATATATATATATATATATATATATATATATATATATATATATATATATATATATATATATATATATATAGTTAGTTAGTTAGGATTATTTGAGAACCCATATATTCGTGAGAACTTGAGAACTCTCACAAAATATTTTTTTTTTCAAAAAAATAATTTAATTCATTAAGTCACTTATGTTTAAGACATTTCGTCAAAATATCTTAAAATTTTTTGTTTTTTTAAGGTGCACTTATAAACATTTGCAAAAAAATGTATATGCATATTTTGTTTCACTTTTTTTGATAAAAGGTTTTTAAATACAAACAACTTACTACGTTAAGTCATTTTCTTTTAATTTTTTTTAGTCTAAGAGTTCTCAAGTTTTCACGAATATTTTGGTTTTCACAGGATCCTGACCATATATCCTATCCTAATAAATAAGTAACTCAAAGCCACATGTCATCTCCTCATTGAATTTGCCACATGTCATTTTCTCGTAATTTGAAATTTCTTAAAAAAACTAATTGGTTTGAAACATTTCTAACTCCTTAGTGATCGGTTTAATTATCATTCAATTTCAAATTTAATTGTTATCATTCAATTTCAAAATTAATTGTTTTTTAATATCATATTATTTTTTAATGTGTAGAATGATTTGGGAGATAATAGAGAGACAATTGACGTCATAATATTTTGAAGAACGATTCTAATCATAATAGTGAATTTGATATTAGTACCGGTGACATTCTCATAATCAATTGTATTTATCAAAATACAAAGTCGTAATAGTAAAAATCAAAAGCAAGATGTCACGATATACAAAAAAAATTCTTATGTAAAATTATTAATGTTTAGATATTCTTAATTAATATTTTTTTTGTATCATCCCGTGTAATACACGGATCTCACAACTAGTATATATATATATATATATATATATATATATATATATATATATATATATATATATATATATATATATATATATATATATATATATATATATATATATGTATATATATATATATATATATATATATATATATATATATATATATATTTGAAACAACTTAAGAACTATCTAAGAAAGTTTTTCTACGCAATATTTAAACAAAAAATTGTACCAAATATTTTCTTAAATAATGATTAGAGGAGTTAAAAAGAATTCAAAAAAATCAACTTTATTTTATATTTATATGCATATGCATATCGGAATGCAAAGAAAATGATTTTTAAAATCTCTAAAATCGCATGTAAAAAAATTGGGTGTATTTTCTTTTAGAAAAATATTGTGTAGAAAAAATGTTAATAAAAAGGGTTTTTTAGTTCTCTCACTTTTTTATGTTTTAATTTGAACTTTATTCTCTATCTCTCTTTCTCTCTTTCTCTCTCTATCTCTCTCTCTATCTCTCTATATATATATATATATATACACACACACACACACACATAACGCACACACATACAGACAGAGAGAGAACTAGGATTATATATAAACCATAATTATTGTGTGAATGTATGATTAATTGTTGTCAAATCATTTATAAAGGACATTACGGTAAATTAACATAATAATCAATTAATTATATGTTAATTTAAATCCAATAATCTAGGTAACTACCTAATTATCTCCTAATTTATCTCATTCCCTCTGTCCTCTTGCCTTCAACTACACGTTCCATAAAAACCCTGGACATCCATCTGCAACCACCATTATTAAATAACTAGAAAAGTCTTAAAGAACAACCAAGCATTAACAACAGATCAGCAACGAGTCACTGACGGATTACCGATGGATCACCGACGAATTATGATCCGTCGGTGATCCGTCAGTGGTCCGTCGGTGATTTGATCATCAAACATTCAGCCACAAAAGGTCCATATTTAGTGATTTGTATTTTTTTTATTGGTTATATTTCTTCATACTTCTGATTTTCTGGGTCTGTTCGTTAGTAGATGATGAACAGCGGTTTTCGTATTCTCCAAGTATGAAACATTGAAACCAATGTATGATAAGGGTATTCTTTAAGAATGAAAAAGTATCATCATAAGGTGAAATAAAATCCAAAGAGTAAGAAGACCATAATTGTAATCAAGTGGGAAAGAACACTATTTTTGTTCTTTTCGACATTTTTTAGGTCATCATTTTTCAAGAATTGTGCTCTTCAGTCCACCTTTTTCAGAATGATTGAATTCTTCAAGAATGTTAACATTATTCAAGAATTATTTTGTTCTACAGATGATCCAGAATGGAGGACCAGACTAGTAATCAATTGTGGAAGAACACATGCTCTAATTATTCAAGGATGCTTACATTCTTCAGTTCTAAAGACAATCAGAAAAGTAATAATTTAATAAATAATGAATGCAATTCAGATTTATTCTTTAAGAATGCATATTCTTGCATTTGTAATTTGTAACGAGAATTATTATTAATTTGATGCAAATTGTTTTATTTGAAAATATGCATTCATATTCTTTAAGAATGTTAATTATAAAAAAATATATTAAATGTAGTCGTATTCTTTAAACATGATAGAATAATATGTGAGAACAAACTGAAAAAAAAAATTGAGCATGTTAAATGAAATACACATTTTAAAAAATTCTAATTTAAATTGACTATATTGAATAAAATCCTAGATTTGATTTTATTTTTATTAATTAGTTTGACTTAGTTACCTAAAATGAAGTAAATATTTAATTTTTTTTCTGTTAACAAAATGTCATATTTGTCCTTATAATTAATTATATAGAATTATATAGTGGATGTTATCCCATGCTAGTAACGTATACCCTAAGATCACAAGACAGAAAATTTTGATAAGAATGGTAAGAAATGCTCCATTATTATTATTTTTGACGAAACAACAAAATGAATCATTATTAGATGCAAAAAGAACACGATTCGTGAAAGATCTTCGAAAAAACGTCTCAATGATTAATTTTTGTGATCTTTCACTAAAATTGTCTCTAGAGTGTAAAAAAAATTGTTTCAGTAAAAAATGAATCATCGAGTTGTTTTTTTTGGAATTTTCTTTTTGCAAATCATGTTTTTTTTGCATAATCTAATCATTCATTTTGTTCGTTGGTCAAAAAACATGCAAATAAAGCACTTATTATCATTCCTACCAAACTTTTCCTTGTTATTTGATCCCAATTATATATATATATATATATATATATATATATATATATATATATATATATATATATATATATATATATATATATATATATATATATATATATATATATATATAGGATCATATGTAATTTGATAAATATTATATAACATTGTATCTAAATGTGGACCAATAATTTTAGAAAGCTTGATATGGGCATGATAGTAATTGAATAATAATTATTTAATTATCTTCTAAATTAATACTATTTTTGGTAAATTCAAATCAATAACTACAAATTAGGAGGATATATATCTCTCTTTTTGTCCCTCTCTCTTTATAACCATCCCCCTCTCTTCCTATTAATTTCCTTATAGTCGGCCACCATCATCCTCTTGTCACCACACTTATCAGCCGCCTTCATCATCTTCCTCGTGGTTTATAAAAAATGAAGCAACACCACAATGGGAGAAAAGGCCACACTCAAGGCCCGTTAAAGGGAAAAGGCCACACTCCATCCCCTGTGGAGAAAAAGGCCTCGCTCCAGCTTCGCTTGAGGAAAATGCCATGTTTTTGCCCTATTGGGAGAGAAATACTATGACCACACCAACAAAGCTCGCATCTTTTGTATCAATACAGAAGATTTGCAATAAAATGAGTAGTTTTTCCTAAAAAGGACACACACATCTGTAATAACAAACAAACCAGGTCCCACCACCACATGCATAAACCAGACATCACCATCATCGGGTACAAAGGAACAAACTAATATTGTAAAGGTACAACAATTCTGACTCTCGCACTCATAATCACAACATTCCATTCATACGTTACTGAATTTACTATCAGAGCGTGCTTTTGGGACATCCTCCCGGAGTATGGCTAATGTTCCTTGCAGATTCAGGTCTCAACATCTACTTCAAATCACCTCATCTAATTGGAGATTTGCAGTCTTGTAGACCCCTTGGTTAGGATCACTTCATCAATGGTTATCTCAAGAAAGTGAGTTGATGAAAAGTACGAGATTGAGAAGAAGATTTGTGTGTTTATATACATAAATACATATGATCAATGGTATTATGAATTCATTAATACATATATGCGTGTGTGTTTATCGTATAAATTAATAGGAAATGAGATATTAGAAATTTGTGTTTAACTATGTTTACACAATTATAGAGAAGTTCAAGAGCCGTGAATCTAGTGTAGTAAAAACCATATTAATATTGGTTAAAATTTGTTGAAGAGTAGAGGAGAATGAGTTTCCAAAATATGGTACTATAAAATCATCGGAAGTTTGATTAATGTATCTAGTGAGTTGTATCGAACCTGACTCAACTTATGTATTAAAAAGGTTGAAAAATAACTTAATATCCTAATCATTTAAAGGAAACTATGATTGATATTAAATACTTACGAACTTAAGTTTTTATATTCACACTTGATGTTGCATAATGTATCATCGATTTCCATGTATACATAAGTACAAACTTATAGCTTTGTATAAGTTTGTATCATATTGTTTAATTATGTTCTTCATATTTTGGGGTTGCATCATTGGGCTCCAAGTCTTACATGGAACGGTACGTAGTAGTTTCTAACTATAAGTCTCAACTAAAATGTTTAAAATGGTTTTATGATATTTCCATAAGCATTCATATAAAGGGTCAATGACACTAATGTCCAACAAACTATCTTGAGTTTGTTTAAATGGTACCTCATTTTAATTTTATTTTGGCTTTCTAGGGTATATAGATGACTTTTTGGTTTTAAATGGTCATTTTCAAATAACTGAAGGGTTAACTCGGTTACCCTGACCTAGTAGGAAGCTGATTGTGTAATAAACATCAATACCCTAGGTACTATGAAAATACCAGGATTGAGCCTATTAAAATATTGTGAAGTCCCTTCTTTTCTATTACCCATCGACGCACTAGCTGCTGTTTTCAAGAACACATACAAACCCTAGAAAAACATCCAAATCCAATCATGCTAATCAACACTTTTGATTACTTAGAAGAAGAATCAATTGAATTAATACATGATCATATAGACATATTCTTTGGCGAAACCGAAGACCCATTCGTCTGTGATACTTTTCAAGATTTAGATCGAGAAACTTATCTTCGATGGCTATACTCGAAACATTAGAAATTGGTGGTTTACAATTTGTTTGGAAACTATACAAAGTTACAGAAAAATCAAAACGAGGGGATATTTCAAGGACTAATCTAATTTAGTTACTCGTTGTTATGGGTAATACACAACAATGGAGAGGACGATGAAGAGATGAGGCGTTACACGACAAAAGATGTTGGGTTGATAGTGAGAATGTGTACGTAGGTGGAAGTATTGAACCATGTTGCGATTGGGTGGTTCATGACACATTGTGGGTGGAACTCGACGAAGGTGAGTATGGTAAGTGGGGTGCCAATAGATGGGTGTCTCTAGTTTTTTTCCAGATCATATGATGATGGGAAATAGTGGAGGAAGTGTGGGGGAATGGGGTGAAAGCGGTGGCGGAGGATGAAGGTGTGATGGTGAAGGAAGAGATCGATTGGTGTTTGGAGGTATATTTCAATATTTAGTCCATACTAAATCCTTCCACATTTTGGTTAGGGTTAAATAGGGCCAGACAAGTGGCTAGGACTAGATGTACATGTTGTTGGTAATTTTAGTGTTATCAGCATATTTTAGTGTAGTTTGTATTACTATCGAGACAGACCGAGTCCAATTTACCTTCCGAGATAGGAGGTGCGGGGTGCACACTCGGTTAGATAAACGTGAACTCGGGAATACGGGGGTCTGGGGGCAACGCCCCTAGAGACGGGGTTTCAAGGGGTACTGCTCCTGGCGGGGTCTAGGGGCAACGCCCTTGGTGGGGGTTCTGCTTATATTTTTCCGAACATATACCCAAGGGTTTCCTTTTTTGGTTGGAATGTCGTTTCCTTTGAAAAATCGTCTTCTTCCTCATATATAAGGAAGATAGACGTTGCAGAAACTGGTGAGATATACGAAAACTACTTTCTTCTCTACAAACTCTTTGTCTCTTCAAAACGCAAATCATCAAGGTATTTTGGGTTTTAGATTTCTGATTAGGCCTGTAATTAGATTTGCATTCTTGGATTATCCCAAGATCTGAATTCGTGAAACCCTAAGCTAGGGTCGAATTACAGATTTCAGAAAGTGTATATACACGATCCAAGTAATTATCCAAGTTATTGTTGTTTTTCTGTAATTCCTAAAACTAACCCATGTACGCACCAAATATACTTAAACTTAGCTTACGTGGCATTAGTATTAACTATAATGGGTTAAGGGTCCAAAATAACTGGTAAAATGGACTTTAAGCCTCTAGAAAACTAAAAAAACTCGAGGGACCAAACAAACTATAATTCAGTACAAATTAATAGTCATACAAATATATCTATTCATATAAACTATAATATGGTACATATCTATAGAGTGTAGGTACAATGAGTAAAGTTTGAACCTTTAGAAACAACTTTTAAAACATTAAAACAAATACATGTTACACTAAATGCATGAATTATGTCTACTTTTAAAAGTGTGATTTGCTATCTGCTGATAGCAAGGTTGTAAAAATCGATTGGCGGTAGCTTGACGGTCGAGTGAGGTTAAAGGATTAATCGAAGATTAGTCGGGATTAATCGTATACCCTAAATTATAAAAAAATTAATTTAAAAATATGTAAATATAAAAAATAGCAAAGTTTGATTCATTTTATTCCGACATACACATCAAAGATTATACATTTGTTTATTTTTATTTTTTAATTTTGATTTTTTTCAGTTTTCTTGAGTTATTAGAGAGTGTTTGTGTCTTCATTTAAAAATTTAAAAATTAAAAAAAATACAAAAATACAAAAATGACCGTCAAGACCGATTAATTGGCTGCCAAGAACCGCCAATGCCGATATTTGACTGATTTTTGCAGCAAACCGTCAAGCTTACCGATTAGGCCTAATATTAATCGGTTGAAGACCGTTGAACGACTAATCGCCGATTAATCGGCCGCCAATGCCGATTTCTGCAACACTTGCTGATAAAAATGACATAGTACTGTATAAGGTTAAAAGAAAATATCGTTGCGCAATTTGAGTTTTATGTAGTCCGAGTGTTAAATTTTACATGAGAAAAAGACTGGTAACACTGTAACAGTGTTAAATGCATGTCGAGTAAGTACCTTACTTAAGGGACACACAATATTATCTTACTTGAGGAACACACAACATCGTCTATGATTGAGTCTCTAGATTGGGTCCATCAACGTTTTGGTCCCTATGTTGATACCATTTTACTTCTGTTAAGTCTTTATTATCATGTGTTCTCCTTAAATCTTATTCTCTTTTCCCAATAATTTATAGAAGGGATTGGTAATGGACCAAAAACTATATGAACATAGCTTTTGCGAATCTTAATACAATATATATCGTCCAAGTACTGCTTGATCCGATATAAGATGAGAAACAAAGAAGAAAACACCATTGTGCGCCTATAGATAATCTGCAGAAGTTAATTACATGGTTATATTTTGGAAGATGAGACAACATAACAACAAAGGAAAATACAGTTTCCCTTTACAACTTTTGAACCCACCGTTAGTGGTTCATGATATTCGTTTAGAATGAGTTGGCAGTCACCACTTCAATTAACAAACAGGACGTCGTATCCATTTAATCAATGGTTTTCCAATACAAAACCTTCAATCGATTAATCAATGTTCATGTAAATTACATAGTTTTTGTTACACTCCCATCGGTTGTTATGGTACTCAAGGAAGAAGACTTGCCCTCAAAGCTTTAATCAGATGGACTAAACGTTAAAGGAAAGGAAGCAGGAAGAAGCAATAACAGCATTAAAACACACTTTTTGCACATTTAACCTGATTTAACGCCGATCACCAAGTCGTAGCTCAAGATCCAAATTCTCTAAAGTAGAGTTCGGGCTACTTTCAAGAGACTCCGTGGATTTAGCTTCATCACCATTCATCAAGTTACTAGCTTTTGGAAAGAGAGACTGTTCATCATCGTCTATTCGCCTTCTCTTGTAGAAAAAACCGTCGTCTAGCTCATTCTTGTCATTGCAGATAGGTGTGTCACATCTTCCTCTAACACGTGAATTTAAGTTACCTGCGAGATGAACCTCAATCTGATGAGTATTCTTCTTGGAACTGGTGGTATTCGACTCAATAACTTTTGCATAACCCTTCTCTTGGTTTCCCGTATCGGCTATATGGAATCTTTTCCGAGGTTCGAACTTGGACCATGACAATATGGGTGTACTCTTTTGCTGTTCTTGAACGAAAGAGCAGGTGAAAGGGCGGCGAATGGAATCTGTAGAAGGTCTTGGCGAAGTTGATAAAAAGAGAGCATGATCCAAGTCAAAATTAGGGTTGCAGATCTCATTAGGGTTTTGTAACATACATCTACCCAAAGACGTATTAGGTTCAAGAATTTGATTGCTATTTGGACTTTGCTTGAGTCTAGCCCTATCTCTCCTGTGAACGTTCATGTGACCACCAAGAGCTTGTGCTGACCGAAATTCTCTTCTACAGAAGCTGCAAGTATAAGATCGTGGAGGCCATATACACCCTCCGAGTGGCCCGGCTGCATCTTCTGCGAATGCTTGTTCTTCCCAAGAATCACCAAACGAAGATAACACATGAGAATTTAAACACGTTCTTTCCTTCTGGATCCAATATCTTGATTGATCCATGACTGATCAAGAACCAAAAGTAACGATCGAGGAATAGAGACAGAAGGGAGGTGGGCAGGCAGGCAGCCTATATCTTAGTTTGAGGGAACTGAAAGGTACATGAAGAATCTTTTGGGGAAGGGAGGAGCTGCTATGTGAAGAGATGTGACAAATTTGTTGCGAATTAACAAAAGGAGGGTTATCGAAGGTGAGGTGGTGGGTGCTTAATTTTTGGCTGTTTTGTGTAGCAACTTTTTTGGGATTTTGCTTCACCTTCAACACTGACACAGTTCCGGTACCCCACTTAATAATTAAACAAAAAAGTTATCTGGAGTGTATCCATTTCTACCTCGTTACTCTCCTTCATACTCTAAGTCGTGTGTTTTTCCTTGTCGTATTCAAAGGTAGGATGTGCATTTAATGAAAAATTAAAATAAAAAATACCCAAAAAGGAATGATGGAATGACAAAAATGACACATATATTCACGCGTCTATGTAAAAAAGAAAAAGAAACATTATTATAATACATATAAAAATTACAATAACTACGTATATCTTGAACTTGATTTTTATTCTTAGACTCGTAAATAAATGTCAATTCAAGATAGGCAACATGATGCTATATATGTACATTATGGTGGGGGGATACTCTTATATTTGTTTTTAAAAAACTTGGTTAGTAGCAGTTAGTAACACCTGGTTAGTAGACGTGTGCGTCAGGGATAGAATCTTGTATCTTTAGTCTAAGAGGACAAAATCTCTACCAAATGGGCATTAATTTAAAAGGTTACATTTAAAATCCTGTATTTTGGGCACACTATCACATGTAACGTATGACATATTTGTTTAAAATTGTCTAGTTATGAATTAGGGATGATGTCACTTAGCCTGAGGAACAATTGTGCATTAGTTTAAAAGGTTTACATGTTATTTTTTTAAGTTTTAATGGTTAAACTCCGTTTTTACTTGGTATTTTGGGCACACTATCCATTGTAACCAGTTTTAATGTCACGTATGCAAGTATGATCCGACATGGCTGCCAAGTTTCATCCAACATGTATGCCACGTTGTATGGTACTATAAACAGCTTAGTCTTAAGGTTTGTAACATACACGGTGGTCTCCTCTAATAAATATGATGCCTAAATAGATCACGTTCGAAATTACCGTTACCTCAATACGGAAAAATAGATTTGTCGTTCCCCTTTATACAACAAAAACCCATGGATTCTAATAACAACTTTTATTTTGACGACATTACCGAAAACGACCTTCCTCCTCTGATGAGCGAGTGTAAGATGATGTGTTGGGAAATGCAACTTGAAATGACTTGGTTGAATAAGAGTTTTAGAATGAGATTAGCTTAATTAGGGCTGAATTTTAAAACCTTCAATCTGAAATGACGGCCAACTCTTTGATCTTCCAAATGGTGGTAGAACACTACTAGAAGTATGCTCTTTTGATAGTATTGGGTCAAGATAAGTATGTATGGTCTGATTTAGAAGTTTTTAATAGATCTTTTGGGTTAAGATATTGTAGATAATTGATGAACTTGACACGCCTAGCTCGTCGTGCGGTCAAAAATAAAGAAAAACTTAACACACATACTAGTACAGTGGAAGTCAGGGTCGATCCGCAGGAGCTTCGTGGTTAGACCAGATGACAGATTACCAACTAGTAGTGTCACGCTACAGTCGGAGGACCTGATTTCTAAGTTTTCAACTACCAACAAGCAATCACTAACCAAAGTCAAGCTAAGCATAAGCTAACCTAACTCAAACTAACCTAGTCACTTTCTGAAATCAGAAGTGCATCTCTGAATCAGAAGCAAACAAAGGCATCCAAACCAAACAAAGCATAACCTAACTAATAACTAGGGTTCTGACTGAACAGCTACTAGCTAGAGTTCAATGCCTAAAACTAACCTAATTGGCTACTGATTTCAGCAAAGGAAATAGTCTCAAACAAGGTTAAAATAACATTCAACACAAACCAATAACTAAAACCAAACACAAACATCCAAAACACCGAAAATCCGATATTAATTGTAACCAAATGATGTCATTAACCAAAAACCGAATCCAAACATCCAAACAGTAACTAATGATGCTAAAACAGAAACCTAAAGTGCTCAAATTCAGTGGTTGTCACTCCCAAAGACTTTAGCTACAAATACTACTTGCTACTAAAAGGAATTTAAATTCAAAAACATAAAATACCAATTGAGATGTTGCTGGAACGAAATCTTGGAGTCAAAGAGCTTCAAGGTCGATTTTACACCCGGTCTTTGCTAGGGTTTTCGGCTGTAAATGCCTCTATTTATAGTTGCAAATTTCTCGAGGCCGCGCCGCGCTTTTGTGGATTCCGCGGCGCGCGTACTTATCAGATCCCGTTTCTTGGCATTTGAATGTGTTACACCGCCTTAAGCCCGCGTCGCGTGTTCTTGATTTCCGCGGCGCGCGTACGTGTTTCCTTGATTTTTCATTCTTTTCCAAACTTCTTCCTTTTGCACGCTTTTAGTCCCTGTCATTCTTTTCCTTCAAACAAGTCCTGGCACGAAAAGTGAGACTACCCAGACATATCTGATATAATTTCATCAAGAACAGGGCTCAACAACGCCTAAAATACTTGATATCACTAGGCGTTGTCAGAACTCCTGAATGGTTTCAGGCATTTTGGTTGACGATGGCATGATCGCTGCCATACGTAGACCCTTGTAATCTAATATACCTACTTGATATAATATTGAAGTCGTGTTTGACTTATATTATGTTTTGAAAGATATTTCCATTATTCATTGTTTATGTTGTAAGGTAGAATATTAGTGGTTAGTCGACATGTCCTAATTAGACAAATAATGGACCACAGGACTGTCCCTAATGGCAAATATCCTAGAAATTCTAGATCATGGGTTATGTTCCAAAGTGTTAATGTACCAAAGAGTTTGATGAATCTCCCATAAAGTAACATTTTGGGACCACTTATTGATTTGTAATATGCATCTTCCATAAAGTAACAAATTTGACATTAACCAAAGCAAATCAAGTTTATTGAAACATACTATAAGGTTCTTGAAACACACAACACAACTAAAACAGAACAAACTTGCAATAAAACACAACAAACGAACAATAAAAAACATATTTTAGGAGACCAAGTACACGACTCAAACCTACTCTAAAGCCAGTGGTTTCTCATCACTGTTGCGCTCACCACTCTTTCTTGCAACCCTTTTTCCCAGTTTCTTTTTAAGAATCTTCTCATGTCCTTTTCTAACCCTTGGTTAAGCAATAGTATATGCATTCACACACTCTATATTCACTCTTCATATTGCGCAACTTCCTTGTTTGTCACTCCGTTCATATATACAACTTCATCTAGCACAACTTCCTGGTTTGCTACTCCTTCCATGTTTACAATTTCCTGAGTTTCTCTCACCTTTTTGTCTTTTTTGACTTTATGTTTGGAAGGCCTTTCCAATTGATTACAAGTTGCCTTATTGTGTCCAACATGTTTACGTACACCACCTAATATCATTTTTCCTTATTTTTTAGACGGTATATCCTATGAGTCGCACAAAAACATATTTTCTCCTTGTAATAGTAGGCCTACCTAGCATTCTTTTTCTTATTAGAGAAGAAGGACTAGTATACTATGTTATTGACCGCGTATTGTTTCCATTCATACAATACAAAGGGTACATGTAAATTCTCATGTAAAAGGTACGAATGAACAACGGGTCTACAAAGTACTCTATATTTCTATTCAAAAATGATATAGTAGTCACTGAGTATACACATCCATACCTAATAATCTTCCACATCTTGCATGCATATGTTTTCTTGTCTAAATCAATAGTGTAAGTCTCTCCTAATTTTCTTGTTTCAAACTGATTAAGACCACTTGCTAATACTTTCTGGTACCTTTTTTGGATTTTTAACCCATTTAACTTATGTCTTATAGCTAGAAAATTTTGGTTAACCTAATTACATCCTTTCAGTTTCATGTTCAACATTGTTGTTATCACATAGATATAGATTTCCTCTATCATAATGATTATTAGTTTCTTTCTGGTATCCTTAATGACATTGTTGAAGCTTTTAGAGTTTCCATTCCCAATAGAGTCACAACATCTGCTAGTTTCAAAGTAAGCTCTAGGCCATGCTTTAGGTCATTCTCCATAGGTGAACATAAGGTGCAGGGTTTAGCATTTGAGCTTCCTTCATTATTGCATTGAAGAGAGTTTATTTGAGGACTTTTTTGGTTTTTAGAAAAGGTTTTCAAAGTGAGCTCTAGAGAAATTGTTTGAAATTGTTTCTAAAAGTGACAAATATATGTCTTACACAATATATATGTTCTGTATATGGTAACAATTCCTTTACTAGCCTATACTAAACCTTGCATAGAGAAGATAATTTGTTATAGTTAGTATTCTTATATTGCAATTGATAATAACAATTGTTAAATATCTTATGTTGACTAGAGATTAAATAACACCAAATCGTTATTACAGGCTCAAATCTTCTATGAGATTTTCCATAATCCATTTCAACTTTTTCCTTGTTCTCAGCACAAACCATAACCTAGGTAACCGGAACTATTTAATTATTGGCATCCTTACCAACAACACATATAAACTCCCCATTACATAAACCTTTTAAGACACATCTATCCAAGTTTATGATTCTTTTACACCCTTGTTTCCAACCTCTTTTCAGTCGATTAAAACATATATACAACTTACTAAAATAATCTTTACCATCTGACATAGAGTTTATAGCTAGTTTAAAATAGACCCAGGCTTTGACATTCTAATCTGCCCATCATACGAACAAAGCTTAGCATAGTTTTCTAAAATGGTCCATTCAATATGATATAAAGCTTGTTTCTTTGATCTCCTACGTTGTTCCATACTCACCTATATGCTAAACTTCTTTTCCACATCTTCTTTAAGCAGTCTAATACTTATTTTCTATGTATATCAGATTTCTATAGTGTAATGGCTACCAATGCAAGAATAACTATAAGAACTGGCCCTAATTTGAAATTTCTGGCACAATTACGATCTGCAATAACATATTTAATTTGAAAATAGTGCTCATTACTCATCTGTGAAACCCAAATCTTACATTACCCACAATAAAATTTTACCGAGAATCTTCAACTGTTATTTTTTGTAGCATAATTACCTTTTAAATAAGGTATCCCAGAAGAAAACAGATAAAACACCATACGAGTTATGGTCGGGTAGAAAACCATCTTACAAATACCTTCGAGTGTGGGAGTGTCTCGCAAAGGTTGTCATACCTACCCCTAAGGTTCTAAAGATCGGACCCAAGACTGTTGATTGCATATTTATTGGGTATGCACAAAACAGTAGTGCTTATCGGTTTCTAGTACATGATTCTAAAATACTCGATATTCACAAGGGTACAATAATGGAATCAAGAAACGCGTCGTTTTTTGAAACCGTGTTTCCGTATCTTGATAAAGTTGAGACAAGTGCTCCAAAACCGAATGCACACGAACATCTTCGCATGAAGAAGCAAGAGAAGAGGACATAGAGCCTCGACGAAGCAAAAGAGCACGAGTAGAGAAATCCTTTGGCGATGATTTCTATACTTATATGGTTGAGAAAGAACCTCAAACATTTCGTGAAGCAGTCACTTCTTCTGAAGGACCTCAATGGAAAGAGGCAATTAAAAGCGAAATGGATTCCATCTTGCAAAACCATACATGGGAGCTAGTGGATTTGCCTCCTGGATGCAAACCACTAGGCTATAAATGGATTTTCAATAGGAAAATGAAAGTTGATGGCTCCATTGACAAGTACAAGGCGATGCTAGTAATAAAGGGCTATAGACAGAAAAATGGCCTAGATTACTTTGATACGTACTCTCCAGTGACACGTATAACGTCCATCAGACTAGTACTTGCCATTGCCTCAATTAGGAACCTTGAAGTACATCAAATGGATGTCAAAGCAGCTTTTCTAAACAGATATTTAGAAGAGGAAATCTACATGGAACAACCAGAAGGGTATGTTGCCCCAGGACAAGAGTCCAAGGTTTGCAAACTCGTGAAGTCATTATATGGGTTGAAACAAGCCCCAAAACAATGGCATCAAAAGTTTGACCATGTGATGATGGAATCTGGATACAAGATTAACGAATGTGACAAGTGTGTTTATGTTAAAAACACAAATGATGGGTATGTTATCTTGTGTCTTTATGTTAACGACATGCTTATAGTTGGTAGCAATAAGAAAATGATTCAGTCAACTAAAAACATGTTAAAGGCAAGGTTTGACATGAAAGATATGGGTTTGGCTGACGTCATCCTGGGTGTGAAGATCACACGGACTGACAGTGGACTTACATTAAGCCAAACTCATTATGTGGACAAAATTCTTGACAAATTCAACTACGGTGATTCTAATATAGCTAGGACACCAATTGATACAAGTCATCACCTAAGCAAAAACCGAGGTGAAGGAGTTGCACAAGTAGAATATGCAAGAATTATTGGTAGTCTGATGTACCTCATGAGCTGTACTAGACCTGACTTAGCTTTTGCAATAAGCAAACTAAGCAGGTATACTAGTAATCCAAGTGCTGAACATTGGAAGAGTATTACAAGAGTATTACGATACTTAAGGTATACTCGCAATTATGGGTTGCACTATAAACGATATCCTGAGGTGATCGAAGGGTATAGTGATGCAAATTGGATATTGGACGTAAATGATACCAAGTCAACTAGTGGTTTCTTGTTCACACTTGGAGGTGGAGCTATATCATGGAAATCCTCTAAACAAACAGTTATAGCTAGATCCACCATGGAATCTGAGTTTATAGCACTTGACAAAAGTGGGGAAGAAGCTGAGTGGCTACATCAATTCCTGGAGGATATACCAGGATGGCCTAAACCAGTTTCCACTATATCTATGTACTGTGATAGTCAATCAGCTATTGGATGAGCGGAAAGTGCTATATATAATGGTAAGTCTAGACATATTCGTCGAAGAGACAATACCATTAGAAAACTACTCTCTACTGGCATTATATCTATCGACTATATAAGGTCTAAGGATAACATTGCAGATCTGTTAACCAAAGGGTTAAATAAGGAGTCAGTTGCGAGAACCTCGAGAGGAATGGGACTAAAACCCATGCATAAACACATTATTGCAAAGGAAAACCCAACCTAGTTGACTGGAGATCCCAAGATCTAGGTTTAATGGGACAACCTAATTGCATTTAACACTTGTGAATCACTGTGGGGGGGCAACCCTCACCCCCTCACCCATTCCTAAAACATACAGTGATGCAGGTTAAGCTTACACTTGTAGATGATAGATTGGAGATCATCACACATTAGCTTTCAATGATTATGATGGAATCACCTATGTAAGAGAGAAGTGGGGTCGCTTCAAAGGGAATAGTGTGGGCACATTCCTAAGAGCTCTTACAGAACCAGGCAAGTGTCCATGACCATAACGGACACATCAATGAGAACCTAACTAGGTCAGGGCGAATCATGTGAGACACATATTGATTATTTACACAAATGGAAGAACAGTTCAAGGACATCGAGTCTACTGGTCAGCTAGTAAAATAAATATGTTTCTAAAGGGAAGGTTTAAAGGGTCACACCTACATATCCTATGCATGATTCAACTGCTGGATTTTATCTTGATTAATATGAGAATGTACGATCAATTTTCATTCATGTGGGGGATTGTTGGAAAATTAATTTTAATTAATTTTATAAAATGGGTTTTCCCTATTTTTTCCATAAAACAATTTAAGATGAATGAGAAATTGTATCCCAAAGTGAGGAAGTTGGAAAATGAATTAATGTGTTTTAACTCATCCCACATTGGTGGGGGAATGAAAAGGAAGTGGGTTTATAAGTCAAAAGGCTTTCATGCTTTGTAAGACTTAAAGTACAAAGGCTCTCTCTTGCACGCGCAGGGGGGTGCAAATACGAACCAGATTGGGTTGGGTTCAGTGAACTTGTGTGCGAGCGCGCGTCCTGCGGGTACGAATGCACCACCGGTCGACCAGAAAAGTTCAAGGACCTTTTTTGCAAATAATTTTCCTTTTCATAACAGTTCGTAACTGAAAATTTAATACAATTAAAACTGATTGCGGTTTTGATTTGGGTATTAAATAGACTTTATTTTCAGTTACGTTTTTTGTGATTAATTCGTCGGTTTACGTTTTGTGCTATATAAACAGCACTCGTGCAACTGATGGAAGATACCGATGAAACGATTCTCTCTTCTTCTCAACTTTTGCGTGCACTTCGTTCTTGTCTTACAACCAAGGTATAATCTGGGTCTAGTAACGGTTCGGGCAATCTACAAGAATTGTTTCCCGCTGTT
Organism: Cichorium intybus; assembly: GCA_023525715.1. Taxonomy (NCBI): domain Eukaryota; kingdom Viridiplantae; phylum Streptophyta; class Magnoliopsida; order Asterales; family Asteraceae; genus Cichorium; species Cichorium intybus. The sequence continues at coordinate 22,350,984 of CM042009.1, forward strand.
GTATCCTGGGAAACAAACACCCATACCGAACGAATTTGTTTTAAGGAAACTGTGTCAAACACAGGCCTCATCATTTGTTTTCATTTTCCTGTTCGATTGGCATTTTCAGTATATATTTTCCTAACACATTATGCGTCTTCCAAAAGCAAAAGTCATGGTCGTTACACTTGTTGATCTTAACATGGTCGTCTTCAACCCGAGCTTTGCTATTAGTTATTATTGGTTTGAAACCATGTTCAGATGCAACTAGACTTCCCAATTGAATATAAGGCTACTGGCATAACGCCATGCCAATGATCATTATTCTTGTATTAACCAACTACGATAACATCATATCTTGAAATAATTGCAACGTTATTTTTTGAATAGATTTGATGATTTTTTTTCTAGAACGGTTAACTCATATACCCCTATTTTACTCCCAAGGCAAAATTACATTGTAACCATATCAATTTTCACTTTCTGATTTAAAAGGTCACTGAACTAATTTTTTTGCCTTTTAAGGGAACAGACTTTTGTTTTATGTGTTAAAATAGTCCTTCGATCAAAATCGAAGGAGTAAACCGGTCACATCTTTTCCTAGTCATCAATATGGTGTCAAACTAAAATCCACGTATTATATTATTTATTTTTAATTTGTTGGAAATTAAAAAAAAACCCCTAGATCGCATCAACCACATCTTGTTCATACGCCTCCTCCTCTTTGTTCTTCTTGTTCACGCATACCTATATGAAGAATCTGTTGTTTGGTAGCCAAATAAGGTTAACAAAATCCAAAAGTATTTGTTCATTTGATGGACGATTCTTATCTATACATCTTCTTCCCGTCAAGTGACCTTCATCCAGATCCATAAATTCACATCGAATCGGTAAACAAGATCAATTCATACGAAAAGTAGAAATTAAGGTCAACGAAACATGTCAATTAAAGATTACATGTGTGGCCATGTACTCTGGAGCTGCATATCCAAATGTCCCCATGATCCTTGTAGATACATGCGTTTCCCCATCGACTGCTCCGTCTTTTGCCAACCCGAAGTGTGTCGATTAACGCCCGAATTAGTTACATACCGAATCAATCAAGATATTTGAGCATGAAATCACGATACATCACTTTTGCATCTAAACTGTGAAGGTATGCAAGCCCCTGGGCAACGTAGGTTCCATGAGAGAGGCTAAAAGTAACAATGGGAAAAACTTACTTCTAAAAAGATTGAAGATATTTGACCAAATTTTCAGCGGATGAATTAGATTAACAATGGGAAAAACTTACTTCTAAAAAGATGGAAGACTAACAAACTGATTTCCCCTCTTCTTGTTCTTCTTATTCAGATATATATTTCTTTGTTTTGTGTTCATATTGAGAAGTTGATGACATGGCCACTGAATTCCAAAGTGATGACTTAGTTGCCATGTGGGTAAAAGTCTTTCCTCTAACCGGTTGCAAAGGTTAGAAGGATTTGGTAAACAGGTAATACACGAGTTTGTTGCTCTAGAAAGTAAAAAAAAAAAAAAAAAATACTTCAGTGACCTTTTAAACCAAAATGTGAAAGTTGATAGGGCTACAGTGTAATTTTGACACTCCTAAATATAAACCATTCACTCCATGCGGGACATGAACCATCTACCTATTTAGTGAGGGGTACATTTCCAAAACTCCTCATACCGCTACACCACAAGTCTCTTAGTTGTATATTTTTCTAATGATGAATAAGCGACGAATTTTGCCATTGCAATTTGTGCCATTTCTTGTAACGAGCATCAGATTAACATCAATTTGTTTATTGTTGATGATGAATAGTAAAAGATCAACAATGAAAACGACGTATTAGTAAATGAGATTAGCGGGTTATATTGTGTTATTGAAAACCCACAAAATATGAAATTGGCGACAAGAACTAAAATTTTAAATGCATGGCTAATGTATGAAATGGAAGCTGTTCTAAAAGATATATCGCAATATAAATAACAATTAAAACTGTATTGAGCAATAATTACGACGTTATAGTTTAAACAAATGTAACATTATGTGTCAAAATGACCATGTTATTGATATAGTCGACGTACCCATGCACATTCCATTTCCCCAAAAGAATAAGGTGTGGGTCCTTATGGATCTGTCAATCTGATGGTTATATTCTAACTGAGATTATCTTATGATACTTTGAAGTCCAACAAAGAGTTCTAGGGAAGGAGGTAACATGGATGCCTTTTCGAATGAGGCCAAAGGTGTCTTCATTTCAGTTTGCAGGTTTTCATATATATTAGTGATGCATATCTGTCTTTATACATACAAACAATTAGTGTCATAAGATATCGATACTTGCCAAAAGATTCAGAATACAAGTTGGAACTCAAATCCATAAATAAATAAATAAATAAATAAATAAATAACAGCCATCGGCACCCCAGTTGTCATTATTTTCTTGAGTATACAATATCTGACTATACAGTATACACCTCACTAATTGAAAATACAACTTTAGAGTATATATCGCCTCATATTCCGATTTGGGGTTATTAGTTAGTGTCCAGCTACTTAAAACACTTCTCCACTCCAGTAAACTTTTCTATAGCATTGTTCGTTTTATGTCTCAAAAGACCACCCCCTATTTTCCTTTTTAGTTAAAATATAAATAAATAAATAAATAAATAATAACCTTCTTAACCAATGTTTCCTATCCGTTGGTTACTCTTCATCATTTAAGAGCTTGTTATATCATCCATCAATTTCTTTATTAGATTTTTTATTTGAACCCTTAAAGTCCATTGAACTTTATGAATTTCAACAACATATAGATATTTAAATATTACATAAGTTTCAAATCCTGACATATGTATGTTTGGACTTGGCCTTTTTATAGTGTTGGACTTTTATTTAGTTTTTTAGTTGCCTCTAGACTCTAGTTATTTTCTCTAGTTATAGTCTATTTCTCTTTCACTATAATTACAAGTTCACATAATGATAAATCATTGGCGGTCTTTGGCTATTTGGTTCTCAATCTTCATGGTATTAGAGCATGACCTGATCCATGTTTTTTTTTAACAGCAACAACATTTCAATAAAACAACTCTTGCAAGAAGCTAGAGAGAATAAGGACTACATATTGTTTACAAATAAAGAGAGTTTTGCATGAATGGTCCTAGAATATTGAGTAAACGATAATTGTGGTTTGTAAAAAATATGGATGGGATTCAAAAAGTTTTCAACATGAATGGTCCAAATCAAAAACTTTACATGGTTTTGGTCCCTAAAATTTTGAAATACTGTTTTGCCCTCCCAATTTCTTTTTTCGTTTTCTAATATCATTTTAATTGTTTTATAATTAAAAAATAAAAAAAATACCACCACCTCTTTGACACACACATACTTTCTCCTTCTTCTTTAGTTATCTCGTGTCTCAAAAAATCAAAACGAAACCACCATATCCCCCTCCCTACACACATTACCACTCACTCTCTCCCTCTCCATTGTCTTCTTCCTTTTTGATCTCAAACCACCACTAATGTCAACTTCAGTAACTCCATTGCATAAGAGTCTACGCACAAGAAAACCACTTGTTTAAAGTAATTTAAACAGGTCTGAAGTCACGCACATCCGAGCAATGTTTCTGTTTCTCATTGAGGCTTTTCACCGAACAGATTGTGTGCAGAAAAATAGAGCACCTGTCCAGACCCGGTAAAACACCCCTTGAACTCTCCCCATAACCAGCACTCTTACCTATAATCGCCAAACACCTCATCAGAAGATATACAAAGGAAGCTGGCCCTCATAATTTTCATCTATCATGATGTCATGGCACAAGTTATATTCTGGCTAGTAAGTGAATTAATGTTTCCCGTTGGGTTCCTAAAACACCGTCGAACGTTGCCTCGTATGAATTTGTTTTGTCCCTTTAACCCAATTTTTTAGGCCCAAATTCTAACTTTTTGTCTCAACAGTCGGGTCAACCCGATTCGGGGGCATCCATCCAACTACGTTTTTGAGAAACGTGACCGATTCAATCAGAGCCAAAAATTTGTAAAAACCCGGTTATAATTTAACCGCTCTCTTCATCGGATCACGGTTCGACCGGTAAGGGTAACCCAGGTTTTAAAGCATTGAGAGTGAGTGAGAGAATGAATGGGGTACGGTGGGTGGGTGCATTTTCATTATTTTTTAATTGTAAAACAATTAAAATAATGTTAGAAAACGAAAAAAGAAATTAAAATGACAAAATAGTTTTTTCAAATTTTTCAAGGACCAAAACTATAGAAAGTTTTTGATTTTGGACGTTCCATACAAGTTGGAAACTTTTTGAACCCCATTCGTCCAACCATCTTTTTGAGAAACCTGGCCAGTTCAATTTGAGCCAGAAATTGGTAAAAACATGGTTGTAATTTAGTTGCTCTATTCACCGGGTTACGATTCGACCGGTAAGGTCAACTCAGGTTTTAAAACATTGAGAATGAGAGAGGAAATGAGTAGGGTACGGTGGGTGGGGGCCTTTTCATTATTTTTTTAATTTTAAAACAATTAAAATAATGTTAGAAAACGAAAAAAGAAATTGAAAGAGCAAAATAGTTTTTTTAAAATTTTCAAGGACCAAAACTATAGAAAGCTTTTTATTTTAGACGATTCATGCAAGTTGAAAACCTTTTGGACCCCTTCCACAGTTTTTTGCAAATCACGAGGACCGATTTTGCAGTTTACTCTAGAATATTTGTTTCGATTGGGATTAAAGACTTCAAGTGACGGGTTGAACATGAGGTTTAAAGACTTAATCGAACCTAACCTGGAAAATATGTGAGCCATCCAACAACCATCCCCACATGTCTTATTTATTCGACAAAATTAACTTTAAAAGATCCTGAAATTTCAAAGTCATGTCCTTCTTCTTATTCATCTTCTCCAGTCTCATAAATAACATTGGGCGGTAGTTCTATATGATAGTCTTGCATGCGAGTCATTGTCCAAAACAAACAAACTTGTGAATCGTCGAGATTGCTTCTTTCCATATTTTGCAGACCAGGGCCGGTCCAAACTTTTTTTGGGGTCGGGGCGAGAGGGAAAAAAAAAGCTACTCAAAGACAAAAATATAGCCAAACCATTTCTAAATAACTTTTAAAAACTCATTTCTAGCGTTTTTAAAAAATAATAGTTCTAAGGATACAAATAGGTATATACATAATATAGTCAAACCATTCAACATTTTTGTGACATCAATAACCCTAAATAATTCTTTAGTAACTTCAACTTTGAAAAACTTTTTTTTGGATCCTACATTAACATGAATGGTTAGTAATATTCTATAGACAATACACATCCGAGACATTATCATTTGAAAACGTTGGTGGAAACATTATACAACATTGTTTAAGTTCATTTTAAAACTCTCGATAACACTACCTAAACGTTATGTTTCACTCGTTGATTAGGTGTCATCAAATGATCTAGATAATTCTAGAACAGTCAATCTTATTTTAGGAGCCCGAAATCTAATAGTTTTGACATTTTTAGTCCTACTTTCTTTGTAACACCCCATCTTTCTTATCTCTTAATTAATATGTCATTTATAAAAACATCATGAAGTAAAAATTTCATACTTTCAACCATCTTTTAGTCTTTAAACCATCTTTTAGAGCTTTTGGTCTCAACTAAAACAATTGAGTTTAAAAAATATTAAACAACTATGGGGGTTACAAACTAATATAAAAAACAACCATAGTAAAGCTATAATACATCTCAAAGCTAATGTCTTGTAACCATACAACATTTCTATCGAAAATTCGGCATGACCGTTGGGCTAATTGGATAAAACCTGTTGACACGACTCAATCCAAAGTAGCCCAAAAAACAATACAGGATACATAGCAAAATATTATAGTACACTACCATGGTTATTCTAAACCATAAACATAATATCTCTCAAATTCATATCATAACTATACCGCATTGAAAATAACTCTATCTTCTGATCACATTTTCTATCTATGTCCACATGAGAGCTTCTAAGTCCTTTCTTTCTATCTCCTGATGTCAATCATCATGTTCCTGAGTACATAGCATTTTAAAACAAACAATACATAAGTCGAAAGTCTCTTGTGATACATGAGTTTTAGCCAACGATTTAAAATAACTCTTGATAACAGTTTCCATTATAAATTAAAGAAATCATTACTTGTTCAAAACAAAAGATCTTTACTTTCTCGGTAAAACATAAGTCATTACCTTATCATCAAAGTATAAGTTGTTCTTTGACATCAAAACATAAAGTCCTTCATTAGCAAATCATAAAATCAATACTTATCATCAAAACAAAAGTTCATTGTTATAACATTAAAATCATAAGCCATCACTTCCTTATCAACTTAAAGACCAATTGCATTCATATTCATTAATCTTGCTTACATTTCTTACGGGATCCCCCGTAAAGTCATCCCATTCTGAATGGAACATATCCACTCGTAAGGGCGTGCTTGCGAAATTTCATCCCCTCCATGGAATTAAACACATCCATCCATAAGGGTGTGCTTAAGAAAACTACTTCGTGACAGGAGGTACCATCCCAATAGTGTCTTTTGACCCCCTACTTGCAGGCAAGGCCCTTATCCATATTTCTTCTTCATTTTACTTTTTTCATTCCTTTAGTTCATTATTCATACAATTGCAAATTGGACTTTACTTCATATTCAATACAAGTACAGAAACCTTCATAACAAAATCATAAAGTAAAAGCTTTCTAGAACATCAACATTCTTTATCAAACTTTCAACATAAAGCAATACTTTTAATTCAAACTTGGAAAATCATTTGTCAGACTATTAATCATAAAACATTTAACATAAATTATTTAACATTAAAACAAAACTTGTTGCTATGTACCCAGAAAAATCCTCATGTACTCACCTCAGTAGCTAGGTATGTCTAGCTACACTAATCCACATATCTTTAACTCTCATGCTTCCAATTATCCTTCACAGTCCAATGAATTAATAAAAGATTAGAACTATAATTCACAACTAGTCATATAATATGGTCTAATCATTCTTGAATTTCTTATCATCTTTATCGCGTCTCATTCCAAAGATTAAACATGCTTAACAAAACTTAATACCCATTTTTTTCAACTTTACCCTTTTTGTCTCACTTTGACCAAAAACGAAATTTTCGATTTTCTACAAGGTTATTAAAACAACATTCTAATTTTTATCGCTTTATATGTTCACTCTAGTGGCTAGATGCCAAAACAACTTTCATTTTACCCGCCGATGGTGTCGTGATTTCTTCGACCCGTCGCAAATTCATGGTGTTGCTGTCGATTAGATTGCTGCCTCGTCTTCCTCTCCTCAATTGCTGCATAAATCAGGCGACACACACACACACAGACAAATTGAGTGTCTGTGTGCCTGTGATGCGATTTTACACCTCGCTCCACCCCCTTTTCCTTCTCGATCTCCTATATTATCTCGTTTTCCTGATTTCTCCAATAATACGCACATACGGGATCAAAAAGGGATGAAATCTGATTAATATGGTTAATTACCAAACTGTCGTTGGTGTCAATTGCATTACAAATATTTTCCCGAAGTATCATCTACTTTTAAAAGTTTCAAAAATACTCAACAACTTGTATTTTGTTAGAAAACACACACACACACACACACACACACACACACACATATATATATATATATATATATATATATATATATATATATATATATATATGTATATATATATATATATATATATATTTATATATGTATATATATATATATATATATATATATATATATATATTATATATATATATATATATATATATATATATATATATATATATATATATATATATATATATATATATATATATATATATATCGGGGAGGGAGGAAGAAGGAGAGAGAGAATTGAGATCAAATAAGAAGAAAACGTTTGGTAGGAATGATAAAAATGCTTTATTTGAATGTTTTTTGACCAACCAACAATACTAATCATTAGATGATGCAACAAAAATGATTCGCAACAAAAAATTCTCTAAAAAAACAACTCGATGATTCATTTTTATTAAGACATTTTTTATACACTTCGTGGACAATTTTTATTGGTAAATGTGTAATGACTTAAAGTTTATGTTTTTTTGTATCTGGGTAGATTTTGGGTAGTGGTACCTGCTGGTCTGCAACAGTTTGAGATGAGGATCGGGCATGATGCATATTTTGTAAACCTTAACAACAAAAGATGTTGATATTTGTAACTAACAGGTGTCCCATGTGTCTATGGAATGGCGGCCATTTCATCCCTCAATAGAGATGCAAAAGAGTATGCTACAACATGGTTTACTACAACCATATTCTTAAGCTATTACATGTATACCATAAAGCCACTAAATGGTAGTTCTATGTGGCCTGAGGTTGATTACAAAAAGCCATTGCCCCCCAAGAAAAGAGGTTACCAGGAAAACCAACAGATAAAAGGAAAAGGTATCAGACTAAAAGGGAAAACCCAAGGAAGAGCAAGGCATACAATCACAACAGCTAGTATGGTCTTGAGATGCATCTTTTGTCAAGAAACACGTTGAGTTACCATCGATTTAAGGCACACTCGAAACTTCCTTTCAGGGTTTCTATCAGTCAGTGAAATCCTCACTTGAGATGGTAATCTACAACTGCAAGGATGTTCAACATGGAATTCTCCGAGTCGTCCAGAAGATGTAGAAGAAGAATATGTCGTTGATTTCTTCATGATCGAATACGGTCTAAGGCACAATTTATGAATTATGTTTATAAAGCACTAATCTAACGTACACATAGACTTTCATTTTCCACATAGATGCCACCTAATGTCACTTAGATGCCACATAATTTTTTACCTATAATACACGGTTAAATGGTGTAACGTGAACATTTTAACAAGTTTAATGGTCAATTGAATACAAAAAATGACTAAATATGAACAAAAGCAATAGATAGTTACCATCATAAGAATTTACCTAAAATTTTGATATAAAATAAGAAAAAGGTAAAAGAAAATATTTATTATAAATTTGTTGGTTAGCTAGAATATTTCAAATGCATAAATTTCATAAAAAATAACGGATTGTATTTGATAATTTTAGACATGAATGAGTAAGAAGTCTGACCCAGTAAATATTATCATATTGCTGACTTGGTCAGACGTTTATGTACTCGGTCAGATATGATTTTTAGCATTATCAAACCCCCGGACTCGGATCGAGTCAGACATCAAGTATAATCGGACCCAATCAACCACAAATCAAACACAACCTTAGTTAGATATATATATTTCTACAATCACATCTTTTTTTTAATTGGTTCTTTGGCGATCTTTTTATATATCATGTGATAATAATCCTATTTCTTTATCACTTACTACTAATTAATACATACAATATTAATAATTTAGATAAATAGTTCCCAATCAAGTTCCTCTGGTACATGGTACGAGTGATTTTAGGTTCATAAAGTTTGTGTTTATTATTATTATTTCAAATAGGAAAATGATTTGCATACAACAATTTTTTATTTCTATGACAATGATTTTTTTTTTTGTATATTATAATTCTTTTTAAAACATAAATTGTTTTGAACAGATAAAAATTGTTGTCTACAAATTACTTCCCTTTCAAATATGTTTTGTTAAAATTTTCATTTATAATTCTTTTTTCTAAATTTATCAGTGTATTATTGATGCGTCGGCGTTGCTTCTACTCCATACTTTCCCCATATGCATCCAAATCTGAATTTTAATCGCATATTTAAAAGAACATGGGATCACTCCATCCCAAAATTCACACCATTCTACTTGATACTATTATTTCAAATACGAAAATGATTTGCATATACCATTTTATTTCATCTTTACCTTCTACGGATTCATACAACTCTTATTCCATTCAATCTCATCTCCGATGCAATGCTATTAGAGGTTTCCTTATTAAAAATAATAATAGTAATAATGCTTACGAAAAAAAAACCAAAAAAAAAAAAAAAACATATATATTTTATAGAATACCAAATCCAAAAGTGCTAGTTTTGTAATTTTTTCTATAAACAGAGTATCCCGTGGTGTCAAAGCATCACGATCCTCGATGAATTCCGCATGACACCTACTAAACGTGGTGCCATGAAGTCCACACAACGCCTACTCAATCCTCACCGCTTGTTCATAGGGTTTTACCTCCTTAAACCACAAATAAAATCACCTACGACTATTGTTTGAATATTGCTTCCGTATCTCTCTTTGGCTTTTGCAAACACCACCAAATATCTTGGCAATTATGGGTATGGTTTTCGGTAAAATCAGGGTGGAAACACCGAAATTCGACATCATAAAGTCCACAGCCGACTACGAGATCCGTCATTACCCACCATCGGTGGTGGCGGAGATCACCTACGATCCAACTCAATTCAAAGGGGACAAAGACGCCGGGTTTTCCATACTAGCCAAGTACATCGGCGCATTTGGCAGCCCACAGAACACGAAGCCGGAAAACATCGCGATGACATCACCAGTAATAACGAAGGCGGAGAAGATAGATATGACAACGCCGGTGGTGACAAAGGGAAACGGAGGAAGGGTGACGATGCAGTTCACTCTGCCGGAGAAGTACAAAAAGGCGGAGGAGGCGCCGAAGCCGGTGGATGAGAGGGTGGTGATAACAGAGGAGGGAGAGAAAAAGTACGGGGTGGTGGGGTTTAATGGGGTGGCGACGGAGGGAGTGGTGACGGAGAAGCTGGAGAAGTTGAAGAAGGATTTGGAGAAAGATGGATTTAAGATTGCAGGG
>CM042009.1:23114273-23399372 GCA_023525715.1 Cichorium intybus
AAGGTGGCTCCGTATTGATGGGTGATAATGCACCATATAAAGTCACTGTAATCGGTTCAATTCAAATCAAGATGTTTGATGGTGTTGTCAGAACTCTGTCTGATGTTCGACACGTTCCAGGTTTGAAAAGAAACCTTATTTCTTTAAGTACTATTGACCTTAAAGGGTACAAATATTCCGGTGAAGGTGGAGTTTTAAAGGTTTCTAAAGGAGCTTTGATTGTGATGAAAGCTGATATTAAATCAGCAAACCTGTATCATCTACAAGGTAGTACAGTAACAGTTAATTCTAATGTTACTTCAAATTCATCTACTGATACTACTAACCTGTGGCATATGCATCTTGGGCATATGAGTGAACTTCGTTTGACAACTTTAAGCAGAAGAGGATTGCTTGATGGCCAATGCGTTGGCAAACTAGAATTCTGTGAACACTGTATATTTGGAAAACACAAGAGGGTGAAATTCAACACCTCGATACATACTACAAAAGGCATTTTGGAGTATGTACATGCTGATTTATGGGGACCATCTCAAGAAGCATCATTAGGAGGTGCTCGTTATATGTTGACAATTATTGATGATTATTCAAGAAGAGTTTGGCCATATTTCTTGAAGCTTAAATCTGAAGCATTCTCTGCATTCAAAGAATGGAAAGTCATGGTGGAAAACCAGACCGGTAAGAAGGTCAAAAAGCTTCGCATAGATAATGGTATGAAGTTTTGTTCAAATGAATTTAATTCATATTGTAAACTAGAAGGAATTGTTAGACACTACACCGTTTCTCACACACCCCAACAAAATGGTGTAGCTGAACGTATGAACAGAACCATTATTTCAAAAGCTCGTTGTATGTTATCTAACGCAGGATTATCTAAGCGTTTTTGGCAGAAGCTGCTTCTACTGCATGTTATTTAATTAACATGTCACCTTCTATTCCACTTGATAAAAAGACTCCTATTGAGGTATGGTCTGGCTCCCCAGCAAACTATTCAGATTTAAAAATTTTTGGTTGCCCTGCTTATGCTCATGTTGATAATGGAAAATTAGAGCCTAGGGCAATTAAATGTATCTTTCTTGGTTACAAATCTGGTGTGAAAGGATATAAGTTATGGTGTCCTGAAACTAAAAAGGTCGTGATTAGTAGAAATGTAGTATTTAATGAATCAGCTATGCTACATAAAGATTCTTCTACTAATATTCCTGTTGAGAGTCAACAAAAGACAAGTGTGCAGGTGGAGCAATCTGTTAACTCAGAACCTACACCAGAAAAAGAAAACTCTATTGATCAAAATCAATCAGTTGAGCAAGAGTCTTCTACTCCTACTCCTACTCCTACTCACCAACCACAACGTTCTATAGCAACTGATAGACCTAGGAGGGTTATTCATCCTCCCAAGAGACTGATAGAAGAAGCAAACATTGTTGCTTATGCTTTAAACGTTGCTGAAGAAATTGAAGGTATCAAAGAACCTTCAACTTACACGGAAGCCATTACTTCAGAACATTGCAACAAATGGATAACTGCCATGCATGATGAAATGGAATCTCTTGAAAAGAATGGCACTTGGGAATTGGTGAAATTACCAAAAGAAAAGAAGCCTATCCGCTGCAAATGGATTTTCAAAAGAAAAGAAGGTATTACTCCTAATGAGGAAGCAAGATTTAAAGCAAGGTTAGTTGCTAAAGGCTATAGCCAAATTCCAGGCATTGATTTTACTGATGTTTTCTCTCCTGTTGTTAAGCATAGCTCAATTCGTACTTTACTTAGTATTGTTGCTATGCATAACTATGAGCTTGAGCAGTTAGATGTCAAAACTGCATTTTTACATGGTGAATTGGAGGAAGATATTTATATGGAGCAACCTGAAGGCTTCATTATCCCTGGAAAAGAGAACTTGGTATGTAGATTGAAGAAATCTCTTTATGGATTAAAGCAATCCCCAAGGCAATGGTATAAGAGGTTTGACTCTTTTATGCTATCTCAGAATTTTAAAAGATCAGATTATGATAGTTGTGTTTATTTTAAGTCAGTCAATGGTTCATCAATATATCTGCTTCTTTATGTTGATGATATGTTGATTGCTGCAAAAGATAAACTAGAGATAGCAAAACTGAAAGCACAACTAAGCAAAGAGTTTGAAATGACGGACTTAGGTCCAGCCAAGAAAATTCTTGGTATGGAAATTACTCGTAACAGACAGCATGGAAAACTATACCTAAGTGAAAAGAGGTATATTGAGAAAGTTCTTCAAAGATTCAACATGCACAAAGCCAAGCCAGTGAGTACTCCGTTAGCTGCACATTTCAAACTGTCTTCAGCATATTGTCCAAAGATAGATGATGAAATTAACCACATGGCGAAAGTTCCGTATTCTAGTGCAGTTGGTTCTCTAATGTATGCCATGGTATGTTCTCGCCCTGATTTATCTCACGCTTTAAGTGTTGTTAGCAGATATATGGCTAACCCAGGAAAAGAGCATTGGAAAGCTGTTCAATGGATTCTTAGGTATTTATGCGGTACTTCCAATGCATGTTTACAATTTGGAAGTTCTGGTGAAGGACTGGTGGGCTATGTAGATTCTGATTATGCTGGAGATTTGGACAAAAGAAGATCTTTGACAGGTTATGTCTTTACCATTGGTGGATGTGCTGTAAGTTGGAAGGCAAGTCTACAGACCACTGTTGCCTTATCCACAACTGAAGCAGAATACATGGCAATTTCTGAAGCTTGTAAGGAAGCTATTTGGTTAAGAAATTTATACGGTGAACTTTGTGGAGACACATCTCCCACAAAGATTTTTTGTGATAGTCAAAGTGCTATTTATCTCACAAAAGATCAAATGTTTCATGAGAGGACGAAACATATTGATGTATGTTATCACTTTATTCGAGATGTTATTTCCAAAGGTGATATTCAAGTTCAAAAGATTAGCACTCATGACAATCTGGCGGATATGATGACGAAGCCGGTTCCAGCAACTAAGTTTGAGCTTTGCTCAAGCTTGGTTGGTATGACAATCTAATTCCAAGGATTGTCGGCACACGATGATTTTATAATGAGGAGTTTTACAAATGGAAATTCGTCTCAAGGTGGAGTTTGATTACTTATTGCTTTTAAAGTCAAGGTGGAGATTGTAAAATGATGCCTTTTCAAAAGCAAAGTCAAAAGAAAACATGTGGGCCCCACATGAACAGTAATCAAACTCAAATGCAATTGAGTTTTGAACATGGGAATTCTTATGAACGACGTTTTTTCAATTCAGCCTACAATTCTCTTTCAATATTTACGGCAAAATTCGGCTGCTTCATCCCTATATATAGGGATGTTCATTTTGCAATCAGAGAACATCATCCAACAAATCATATATATATATATATATATATATATATATATATATATATATATATATATATATATATATATATATATATATATATATATATATATATATATAGATATATATTGTGAGGCTCTGTGTATTAAAGAAAAGAGAGATATATATTTTTTAGTTCCAAATCTTGTAACCTCCTCATTTTTCTCATATAGTGATTATCATCGGTTGTGCCCGTGGTTTTTTCCCGAAAGGGTTTTTCCACGTTAAATCCTTGTGTCCGCATTTATTTTTTCTTTATCGTATTATTATTTTATTTTATTGTCGATATTATTTATTTATAACAGCCCCGTCGAAGAACGATACAGAGTTGTACCGTAAACCATGGTCACCCATGTTTCACTCACTTTTCCTTATACACAAAACAATCGCTGGAAAACTTTGATGGATTGAGATCTTTCCATCGTCGCTTCTCCCTTCTCCATTATCTCTATTTTGTGTTAGGTAAAAACCTTGAATCAGATCTAACACAACTTGAAGTTATATCCATTCTCGTTCATCTAATCCTTGATCTATCCTCAAAAGCGAATCTAATGTAGCCGATAAAGATCCCCCTAATGGTGGACATGTTAAACGAAGGATCTATAAAAATAAAAATCAACTATTGAAGTTGTGAACACCTTAAATCGAAATGTATGCAATTACGAACCATTCCAGATTCATTTATTAGAAGTTTTTTCCCAAACTGGTTCGTTTCTTAGACCCATGATAGTTATGTTTTATGAGGTACAATGTTAATGGTGGTTTGAGATTGAAATGAAGAACACAGTGGTAATGGTTTGATATTAAGGAGAGAGAGAGAGAGAGAGAGAGAGAGAGAGAGAGAGAGAGAGAGAGAGAGAGAGAGAGAGAGAGAGAGAGAGAGAGAGAGAGAGAGAGAGAGAGAGAGAGAGAGAGAGGGGATTTTTTTTTAGTTATAAAAATCTTAAAACAATGTTAAAATGATGTAAAAACAAAAAAATTAATGTAAAAAGAAACTAAAAGGGTAAATCAGTCTTTTTAGTTTTTCGAAGAACCAAAACCACAAAAAGTTTTACTTTTTGGACCAATGGTGCAAGTCGAAATGATTTTGGACCCCATTCACAGGTTTTTGCAAACCACAAGGACTAATTTTACGGTTTACTCTTAAGAAAAAAAATACAAAAGCCAAAAGCTTTTAACGTCCAAAAAAATACACTTTTATTAATTTAATTGGTCTTTTATTGTTTTAGTTTATTGATATTTGATAGTTAATGTATTTTATATATTAAGTCTTATGTGTAGTTCACGTTAAATAGCTTGAAATGGTAGACTAGGTTAAATATAATATTAATTCATTAGTTTACTTAATTAATTGGTTAACTATTTATTGACTGAGCATACTTTGTTTTTTAATATGATAGTTTTTTTTCGGTTTAGCTTTTTTATGTCTATTAATGATTATAATATACTTTTATATCGGTTTGGTTTTTTTATGTCTATTAATGATTATAATATAATTTTATAGTTTTCAAAAAGGAAAATAAAACTTCTCGAGATCATGAAACATAAGATGAAAACAATAGCAACAAACAATTTTTTATATGATATTATTGATAACCCGTTCCATAAATCTAAACTTTTTCAATTCTATAATTTTGTCACCGTAATTAAATTGGACACTCGTAAATTTAAATCATGAATTCGTCACCGGTAATCAAAACGATTGAAAAAGACGAAAGACACCTAGATCTTAATCAATGTATATAAAAAATAAATGTATAATAATTTATTAATGAATTAAAAGTAAATGTTTAGAAATCTATTTTGAGAATCAATATATTTGAACTCATATACTCTAATAATACTAATTTAAAGGGAAGTGGCCTTAATATAAAACGTTTCATAAATCTGAATTACTTGACTAGTGTGATAATTCGAGCCACGCAACTATAGCAATCGCCTAATATAAATACAGCCATGAAAGCCAAAATTTTGTACGTGTTGGTGTTTGTATTCGTGCGTTTGTTATTTTGTTTGATTAGGTCTCTCTGCTTTGCAGCGCCTGCCGACACTGACTATTTCAGTGCTACCTTCCAAGATCCCTTTTGAAGATTTTTTTATCTTTGGTTGTTATGTGAACCAAAATAATTACAAGCTTTAAAATATAAATGCTTTTTTATATAATATACATGATCTTTAAAAAAACAAATTACTGTATGATTCATTGAGTAAATTGCTTATCTGTATAGTAAATATCTTTCTAATTCATGTAATAAAGTAAGTTATTTAAACAAAATACACAAACGCATTTGATTATGTCCTAAAAATATACCACATTATTTAAATGTTATTCTGTTATTCATATAACTTGTATAACTTCATAGGATAACAAGTTACTGTGGCATACGTTATCAAGAATATGTTAGAAATTGAGTAGGGTTTGATTAGAGATTTTGATACCCCTTTGGATCGTGTGAACACTTTCCAAACTGATAATTCTACCCTATGTCCGGGTTACAAGAAATTCAGCCTAGGATAATCTCAATGGGACACTTACGAATCTAGGCATAGAAAACATAAGCCAAATTGTTATTGGATCTGAGTTTGTGTGAAAAACGAGAACTAAAAGGGTGTCTCACGCCTCAATGAGGAGAGTCGTTTATATAATAAACGAGTATTAGGGTTTCGTCTAGGGTTAGCCGTCATGGGCTTTAGGGTTGCCTTCATCGGTTTCTTTTGTAACAAGTCATGAATTTATGAAGGATTCAATGGTTTCCAAAACTGACGAAATTAGTCATTTTTACCATAAGCTCCCTCAAGAAATACGATTTTCCACTATGTATCCACTTGTAAATTCCGAAGACCTTTTGGGGAGCTGCCCCAAACCCCGCGGGACCCCAGCCAGGGGCTCGGCCCTTGGAACCCCCGCTAGGGGCGATGCCCCTAAACCCCGCCAAAGGGGCGCTGCCCTTTTGGAAACCCCGAACCCGAGGGTGCTGCCCCCGGACCCCCGACTTGTCGTTGAACCGGCTATTTATTCGATCTTATACATGCGTGCACTCCGCACATACCCGAACATGTACTAGAGTACAAACTAAATAGCCATTTAGCTCACATGTTAGTTCCAATTACATAAAATGAATTGTTGACACTAAAATTACTAACATAACAAACTAATAAAAAATTATTGCATACTTAAATACTTAAGAATTAACAAATCCCACGTCATAATATTGCATATCTTGTTAATCTAAATGAAAAGTCGAATATTGTTCTCATAATGCTTTCCACTAAACAGTGACAATAATATGAATAACAAGATATTTCAAACCGAACGTATTACAGTTTTTATATTTATTTATTAAACATTTTGTTCAAGTAATTTCTGGTAAATATTAACATATTTAAAATTAATACCAACATTTGTATTCATAAACTATATTTATCAGCAATTATGACAGCTCAACCAATTGTTAAACTATTATTTTCTTCTTTTCCATAAATATAACAAACACATATTCAATCTCAATTTTTTTTTGACATTTAGTAATATTATTTTTTATTTAGTTTGTTACTTAAAACTTTACACAAAACTTTTTATTTAAAAACTAATACAATTATATGTATATTTTTAAAAAAGGAACGCCTTCCATTAAAAATAAAAAATATATAATTTCTCTTTTTAATTTTATAATTGAAATAAAATATGTCTTTCATTAAAAGAAACAAAGCAAATTACAAACCGATGCAATAGTTGAAACATTACAAATACGATAGATACGAATTACATAACTAATTGCTATCGCCAAATCTTTGTCATATGATTAGCTGAGAAGAGGCATCGGGTTATATACCCACGGGGTGGAGGTCCTGTGTTCTACTCCGGCTAAATCTTATGTGGGGATTTTCCCAAGTGAGGTGGTCAGGGGGGAGGAAATGGAGGCGATTGTGGCCTGCCTAGATACTGGATCCGCTCTAACATTCCGGAGTACTCCAAATTATTATCCGCCGGTTCCAAAAAAAAGTAATTTTTTAATGCATGAGCTTCTTTATTGCATAGTTATTCTCTGTTAGTCATATAATATGATAAGACTACAATCCAGTCAATAAAGTACTCAACAGCATGATCACCATTTATATGCATGCCATTGAAAAGTTTAGTTGGATGATAATTTTGATAGGTTTATCGGCCTCCTATACTCATTTTTTTCGTAATCCAAATAAGACATGGATGTCAAAGGAATACGAAAACGATCTTGTAGAACTCTAAACGGTCGTTCCACATCTTTTCGGACGACCTCCTGATGTGGAGCGAACAACATATGCTTTCTAATTTGTGGAGAAGTTACAAATTTAACAAATACAGTCCATTAAGGATATATGTCATCAACAAGATA
Organism: Cichorium intybus; assembly: GCA_023525715.1. Classification (NCBI taxonomy): domain Eukaryota; kingdom Viridiplantae; phylum Streptophyta; class Magnoliopsida; order Asterales; family Asteraceae; genus Cichorium; species Cichorium intybus. Next base: position 23,122,026 of record CM042009.1, read on the forward strand.
AATATGCCATATTTTTATGACCATTTACAACATAACTCACTTTTGGAGCTCAACCTTTTAAGATATCACTATAAACAGGAGACCTATGGAGAACCTTAATATCATTGCACGAACCATGTGTTGTGGAGAAAGCATGTCATAACCATAAGTCATATGATGCAACAACTTTTAGAATAATGGTTGGCTTTTCACTTCTTTCTGCATACTGTCTGTAACACCCCAACTTTTCATACATTTTTAATAAAAAAAATATTGTATGTTTTCCTTTTTGAAAACCTTTATATTGAGGAATTTGTCCCAATTAAAACTTTTGTCAAAAGATGAAACACAAATTATGTGGGGTTTACAAAGTAATATACAAATCCACATGAAAACATGTACAAGTTTACCACAATTCAAGATACAAATACTAATGTGTTGCTTTCCATTTATAAGAGCCAAAGCATGTCTTCTAATCCATAAGTACAAACGTGTCATCTAAATCACTTCTACTTGTCTTTCGCACATGAGTACATGTCATTTTAACAACAAAGAATGCGTAAGACTTTCATCTAATCATTGCTTCTTCTTATCTTAAGTTTAAATTATCTTCACATATCAAACTCATACAAGGATTTAGCTATTATAGGGTTTATAAATGCTTGTAAATGTAACATAAATCATTATTTAGTGTTCAAAGATAGTTGTTATAAATTTTCTTTAAGTTGTTTAAAGTCAATCTTCACTTTTTCTTCAAAAACCCTTCTATTTTCATCAAGTATAAGCCAATAACTTCCTAAAACCGAATGCTTCGTACTCCTTTATTAATTATTTTGTTAGGTGAGAAATGAAAAAAATGATAGAAAACCTTATATATTTTCATCAGATAGCTTAGGGAGTGGACAAATGTCCTCCCTTATACACTTACCTGGCCAAAAATGAAATGAGAAAGTGTTGTATGGGGCCAAGTGAGATCTATTGCCTTTGAGAGTGTGTGGTCAAGCGTTAGCTTAATTCTAGAGTCATTATTATAGTGTGTGGCTGCACATAATACTAGGGATGAGAATCGGTCCGGACCCAGACCAAGAACCGAAGAACCGAGAACCGATTTTATAGGAAACGAAGAACCGGGAACCGAACCGAATACCCTAGTTCCGGTTCCTACCAGTTTGGTTGCGGTCCGGTTTCGGTTCCGGTTCGGTTATACAAGTAGTGTACTATTAAGGAATGTGTTTGGTTCCGGACCCGGCCCTAACCGGACCAAGAACCGAAGAACTGAGAATCGATTTTATGGGAAATGGAGAACCGAGAACCGAACCGAATACACTGTTCCGGTTCTTATTGGGTTCTGGTTCCGGTTCGGTTCCCGGTCCGGTTCAGTTCTCCGAGTCAAAAGCTTATCCCTACATAATAGTGTGTGAGGTGCATGGTGGCTAAACAACAAGAGAAATTGGGTTGTAACAAGCACTTGTACATCTGAGCATCAACTTAAGATTAAAGCTTGCATGAACCAAACATTAAGCAATGCAATCTTCCTGTTACTTGGTTTCTAAATATATGACACATTCATGAAAATAAAAGAAATGTGTGTATCCACATACCACCCCTTGGTAGCCCCTAATCCATGGCAAAAGACCATACTACCCTTGTACATGCATACATATCTCAAAACCCCCTTCTAGTTGATATACCAACTTTAAACGTTCATATGTCCTTTCTTTTAAGTTCGTTTTAATTGATTTTTTTGCATTGTATCCTACTTATTGTTAACTCAACATTAGACTAAGAAAACTCAAGAAACTGTTTCCTTGAAGCCTGAGTTCCAACATCATTCTGAATGAGTATCAAACGTGTCTTCTAATTCTTGTTTTCAACATATGCATTAAACCTTTAAGTTTGTATTATTCTATTGTATCTTCGACTTTATTGGGACTTTATAAAGACTTAATAATGATCTTAAACTTGTTCCTAACCATAAATCATTATTCTTAAGGATTTACTTCTTTTTCTTCCATTTTAAGATACATAACATACATGTAGATATAACTTGTCATTTTATGTGCAAATATAGTTCTAAACGTATATCAAGCAATTAATAATCATACATACAACTTGTTTAAACGTATATTTTATAAGAAATTATGTTTTTGATTTTATCTTGACTAAATAACAAGTCGTCATACTTGGTTACATCAAAGGTTTCTAACCCATTTTATCAAGTCTTCTAGTATTCAAAATACAATACTTTAGGACGTTACATTGTCCAGCCTATACATGTAGTCAATGCTACCTATCAGTCCTGGAAATCCGTTTTGTTCCATTATGTAGAGTAGTCTCTCTAAATCTTCTTTATTTGGCTTTCTAAGGTAGTCATTATCGAAGCACATCATGACACCTTGTATGAACTTCTTGAGAGATTTCCTTGCCACAACATCAGCCATCCTCTAGTATTCATCTACGACATCAAATGATGATCCATAAGCCAACGCCTATATAGCTCCAATAAATTTCATGTAATAAAGAAAGACCTTGTATACCCGTAACAACAATGCACTTTGGTTGTTTATTACCACATCCTACTTTAATTTTTATAACTTCGTACTTTCAACATTTTTGAAGGCATCAGACTTTGAAAAATTTACCTGGTAAGAGCATTTTACTTTTAACTTTTTTCTTATTAGGACATTTTATAGAAGTTATGTTTCCTAAAGTTTTGACTTGATCTAGATTGATTCTGGTTGTAGTTCTCAATATTATGGAACCATTACCGACTGGTAAGAGCATTATCAGTTGAATTTTAATCTGAACTAAATGATATGTTTTTGTATTTTCTGATCATAAGGATTTATAGAACTAATCATATGCAAATCGTAGTTTTAAAAGGTATAAAGAAACGATACTGTTATTAGAACAACTAAATAATCAATGTCTAATTTGTTAATGGAACTATTAGATTTCTTGATTTAGTTAGATTTGTATTAATTATTAGGGAGGTTGGTCTTTTTATGCATGATCAAATTGAGAATATTATTTGGGATAAGAAATAAGACATGGATGTGTACTGCTGCAAAGGCATTTTGCATGTTGTAAACCCTAATGAACTTCACACATTATATATACTAAAATTATATATTTTTCATGATTATATGTTATCGAGTTTTAAATCATTTTATGTATGGGGTATAGATGTATGTTCTAGAGATTCGTTGTGTGTGTGTGTGTGTATATATATATATATATATATATATATATATATATATATATATATATATATATATATATATATATATAAAATTTCCTCTTTTCCATGCTAAGCTATAGTAATATATAAGAAAAATAAGAAAAATATATTTTTTGATTTCGGATATCGGATATCGGATATCCAATATTTTGGACAATTTAAGATCAGATTTTTGAATATTTAAATCAGGTTTTCAGATACGGATATTTTAAACACACCTACAATTGACTATCTTTTCTGAAGTACAATGCTTTAATAAGAAAAAATATGAAAGTAAAATTATGTAAGATCGAGTAGGAAAGTAGAGTTATACACAAGTAAAGAAATTTATATTACTATTATCAGGTAGATGTTCCGATGTATAATGCCTTGATAAGAAAAAAGTGGAATGGTGTAATAGAAAAAAAAAAGTAGAACACAGAGATAAACGAATACATTGATGTTTGTTTCATTGTGCATTAACTTTTAATTGAAAATACATTGTTATTTCTTCAATCTTCAAGTCATAATCCCTTTATGAGGTAGTTGATGGACAAAAATGAAAAACAAATAAATTGTGTGCAAAGGTAAACCTAAAGCCACCTATTTAATTGATGTTTTATAATATGTGACTGTCCTTAGGTTTTATTGTTTCATTTTGTAGGGTGATCAGTAAACGAATATATTCTTATCGATTCTCTTAGAAAATAAAGGAAATGTGTACTTCTTTGTCTTTCGATGAATCACAACATACTTATCATTTTAACCACATCTTTTGAATTTTAATAACGTTTAACAGGTGGACAACATTTTGTAACCATTTTGAAAGCATTTTTAACCATTGGACATCTTTTTAAAATAATTTGACAACATTTTTAACCATTTGATAACATATTTAAAAATTTTGATAGCATGTGTAACCATTTTACTACATATTAAGATTTTCACAGCATTTGAGAAAATTTCAGAATATCTTGATAGCATTTTCAAGCAAAATGGGGATAATGATAGTAGTTTTTTAATTATCTTTTATCTTTTTCACATATATTAACTTTTCGCTACAAGACACATGGTATAATTTCTAGCTCCTATATAATTTACAACGTGTAATATATGGATTTAACCATCGAGGATGTGCTTGTTTTAGGGCGTGTTTGGCAAAATTAGCTGAAAGCTGGTAGCTGGTAGCGGGTAGCGGGTAGCGGGTAGCGGGTAGCTGGTAGCGGGAAGCTGTGACTTTTAGTTTGTATATGGCTGTTCGGCAAAAGTAGCTGGAAGCTTTTAAAATATGTAAAATTACATAAAAAGACATCTGCATAATTATTGATTATAGTTTTAAGGGTATTCTAGTAATTAATGATATAATTGACAGAGCTTTTTGTTAAACGCTACTTCAACTAGCTTTTATTAGAGCTATTTTCTAAACGCTAGAAGCTAGAAGCTCTCAAACGCTCCCAAAAGCTCCATGCCAAACACGCCTTAATGTTGTTTCTATCGAAACATGATAATTAGTGAAGTGATTGGTACATTAGTCGAAATACATATAATTGAAACGTAATGGTCCACATCAAATAATTATAACACAAGAAATTGATCGTATGCACATACCAACACTCCACAATCTCTATGCAAATTACATCTGAAATGAAAGAAAAATGTCAAACGATGTGGACATAAAAGTATAATCTCGTTAAAACACAATTACATACACTGTGTTATTAGAAGTATCTCTAATATTAAATATACTTTTTATGTCGATTACATTGAATTGTTTTTCTAATCAATCGAAATAATTTTTTTTTATTTTTTAGAGTAAATTACACGGATGGTTCCTGTGGTTTGAGGTAATTTGCACGTTTAGTCTCTAACTATTTTTTTTAAGTCGGGCCGTCCCTATAGTTTCTTTTTGTTGCACGCTTGGTCACTGTCAGACGTAAAAAGACTATTTTACCCTTAATAATTTTTTTTTTAAATTTTTAGTTTTTGATTTTTGATTTTAAATTCAAAAAGAAAGAAAAATAATAATAATTCTATCACACCCAAACCCCAACCAAACCCAGCAACCATCGCCAACTCTACCGGCAACCACCACTGCCTCCGACATCAGCCACCACCCACCTCCGACGACATGATGAAATAAAATCAAGATAAATCAAAATCGCAATATTACTCTTTGCTGGGCTGATTTTAATCAAGAAAAATTCACAAAATCAAACATGAGTCCATTTCGTATATGCACATAAAGTAAATAAAGGAACAATAAAATTAGATTGCACGAACAACACTTAGCAAAAGATATACCAAATCAAAAGATATCCTAGGAATAATGGAGATAGAATGCAGGAAGCTACGAACAATGTCTCTTGACTTTATCGGAGAAATACCAAAAACCACCACCAAGACACCGTTGTCGAAAAGAAAATAGAAATCTAGGTCGGGTTCCAAATTGGGTTGGATCGATTCCGATTTGCATCCACTGAACTTCGATGAATACATTGAGGTCCGATGTTGGCGTGCAAATTGAGAATCTGTCCGGAAAGGGGATCGGTTCCAGAAATTGAATCGTGATTTCTTGGAAGAACACATAAAGAATTTCTGGGAGGAACGCATAAGCGAAGGCGACGATTGTCGCAGTGGTTCCGATCGATCGTGGGAGTGGCTCCGATTCACGTCACAGATGGTGGCGTTGGCTTTGATTCACACCAAACAAATGGCGTTGGTGGTCGTGGTTTCAGTAAAGACTCCGAGATATAGGGTTGAACACCGTGATAATAGTAAACTGATTGTTGTGGTCTGCATTTTAGTAAAGGAGATGGTGGTGATCGAATTTCAGAGAGGCATGGTTGGAATTTCAGTAAAGCCAAATGCAGGATTGCAGGTTGTGAATTTGTGAGTTCTAGGGTTGAAGCGATAGGGTGGGAGTAATTGAGTTTTTTTTTTTAAATTTAAAAATAATAAATAAATAAAGGAAAAATAAAAAAGAAATTATTAAAAGCAAAATAGAATTTTTATTTCTGTGAGGGATCAAATGCGCAATAAAATCAAAAAGTAGGGACTGTTCGAGTTAAAAAAAAGAATTAAGGATCAAACATGCAAGTTACCCGATACCACAAGTACCATTCGTGTAATTTTCTCTATTTTTTATATATAATTCCAAATATACTTTAACTAGTTAGTACACCTCTGATTTGATTTTAATTAATTGTTTTATCTTTTATTGTTTTTTATTGTTAATTATATATTTCTTTAGTTTCTTGAATTATTATTATTATTTGATTATTAGTATCATTGTTAATAATAATAATATTATTATTATTATATTATTGTTGTTGTTGTAAAAATAGCATCAATAACAAAAATATAAATAACACTAATAGATTATAAATTTTATTTAATGGTTATCACATAAATCAAAATTTTTTTTATTACAATTATTTTTTGATGCATTTGGTTGCAGTAGGTTCTATGTGTCCCCTTTTTTGGATTAAAATAATGAGTTAAACGTTGAAGGTTTTAGGAACAGATTCATGAAACATCAGTGCTCAACATATTGTTTTTTTAACGAGGAACAAATTACTCATGTCTTCTACTTCAACCAAGATGAAGTTATGTATAACTCATATTTCAATAAAAATAAGTAATATGTATAAGTTATATCCAATTTTGGAATAAATTCCAAATAGGTTTCGTTCATATGTCACATGCATAAAAATGTGATTAAGGATGAAATCTGTAGATTACATATGATAGTTGTTTCCCTCAATCACATTGAAGATTATTTACACGAGTTAATAGCTTACTCCAAATAGTACTCAATGCTTTATGGTGACATTTTAAACAACTTATATTACTCGTTGAATTTCTTGGGATTGGGTTTTGCAACATCTCTATGTTAGATTATTATATTGAACACTAGTTTATCGTTTCTAACAGGTTTGCCATAACCATTCATTATATAATCAAGTAAGGTTCTACAACGCATTTCCCGCTTTGGCGTGATACGCAAGACATCAAAAATCAAACAGTTTTTTGTTATCGCCTATGTTCATGTTTGTTGTTATCTGAAAGTTAATTTTACAATGAACGTACTTAATGCTTATTAATTTTCAATTTTGATGTATCTATAGATCACAATTTTCTGTTAGATGACAAACCATGTATAGCACCCGACTAAAATCCCTACATTTTACCAAATGTATCATACAATAATTTTAATATTTAAAGAGTTTTCATATATGATAATTAAAAAATATAAGAAACTTAGTGCATTAAGTCATTTTGTTAAAAAAACAAAATCTTAGTCTAGGAGATGTCAAGTTTTGATGAATATATGAATTCTTAAATAATCTTGATCTCATATATATATATATATATATATATATATATATATATATATATATATATATATATATATATATATATATATATATATATATATATATATATATATATATATATATATATATATAAAGAGAGAGAGAGAGAGAGATTGATTTTTTTGAGAACTAAAAGATTCTCGAGAACTCTAGAATTTTTTTCCTGCATAATTTTTTTCATATATATTTTTTGTAAATCTCTAAAACACACATGTATATGTGCATTCATTGAAAAAGGTTTCGAAAAAAAATTGCATATCCGATAGATGTATAAATGTGCACATTTTATGTTATATATTTAGACGAAAATGTGCACATATACACATCTATTGAATGTGCATTTTTTCGAATTTTTTTTCAACGAATACACACACACACACACACACATATATATATATATATATATATATATATATATATATATATATATATATATATATATATATATATATATATATATATATATGTGTGTGTTTGTGTGAAATAATAATACTTTTTGATTTTAATGGTGATTCTAAATTCCAACTAAAAGTTAAAGGTCTTTGTGTGTACAATAAAACTGAGCCGACGATCCTTCTTTTTTTTTGCTTTATTGGAAATTGGCATTAGGATTCAAATGTACAATTTTGTTAGGGCAATTGTATTGATTCCTACATTTTATTCTTACTCATTTTGTAGGAAGATTAATAGGAATAAAAGGTAAGAACAAAAACTAATAATATTTTAATAAAAATAATAATATTTTAATACACATGTCATAATTTCACTTGAGTAGGAAGATTAATAGGAATAAAAGGTAGGAACAAAAACAATTTCTCATTTTGTTATCATTTTGTAATTTAAAATTTTTTCGTTAAGCTATCAACTTGTAATTTAACATTAAAAATATTTATTGATTGTTATTTTGGGATCTAACGAAAATCAAACCAAATAAACCAAAACAGATAAATCGAAAATCGACTAAACCAAATCTTATTCAGTTCGGTTTCGGTTAATATTTGAGGTGTCAAAAATCGATTAAACCAAATCGAACAAAGTAAAAGCAAAATCAAATAAACCAGTATTGAGAAGCTCTCGTACAGTCAGTCAAGCTTTTTAAAATAAAATAGCCCGCCTGTAGCTCAAAAGCCATTACGAATGATCATATGAATTATTATAAGCTCCATAACCAAAAAAATGGTTAATGGGTTTTATGTTAAGTAATAATGTAACGTTGACGTCGTTAAAATCTTGTCCATGAGTCTTGGCCATATTTATTTTTTGTCTCATGATATCAATTATATTATTCATTATTAAAAATAAAGATTTATAATTTACATTACTAAATCTCTTACTGATGATTTACAATCTAATATCAGTGCTCTCAAACCAAATTTGCTTGAATACCTTGATGATCAAGTCATGATACTTATCGGAATTCAATAAAAGATAACATGCGAGAAGATCTTCCAAATCCTTCGAACTCTTCATATTATTTTCCATTATCATCTCCACCATTGATTCTTTGAAGTCCCTCCCAGGATCCACCGATGTTTTTACAACCGCCGTACTCTCGGACAGACTCCGACGGTAGTCATTGCTTCTCCGGCCACCGTTTATTCCATGCACCCTAACTCTGTTCCCCACTCTCGGCGAGTAACAGTTTCCTTTCACTTTCCCACCTGAAAACCTTTTAACCGGACTACGGGTGTGTGTAGTCGCCATACCCATAAAGTCCTCCTTCACAACCGTCACCGATAAACTCCTGCATCCTTCCTCTATCCTCCATTTACCCGACCCAAATCCTTCCTTTTTCACTGACTTTGTAATTATCGGGGGGAGGTCAACTTTCCCATAAACTTCGTCGTACGACGAAGGAGTGTTACACGAACAACTGACGGATTCACGAGCCGAAGCAGTTAACTCAGGTGATAGGAACTCAGTGTCGGAAGAGTTGGAGCCCGTCCAAATGGATTCCGGCGAGACACGACAGCGGCAGCTTCCGGCAGAACCAAGCTCCCCGGAGAGTAATAATCTCTGTTGTACTGGTTTCTTGTGGGTGGGGGGCTTTCTTTTCTTTGTTGACTTTCTTGGTCGGTCCGGTGACCTGGTTTTAGGCGGCGGAGAGTCTTCTTTACCGGTACCCACGAGGTCTCTAGTGAAGTAATAGGATTTTCTCTGATCAGCGACAGGCGGATCTTGGTTGTGGGGCTTGGTCGCAGGTGATGATTGCTGTTTTTTGGTCAATTTGTTCTTGTAAAACCAAGAATTGGGTATGAATGTGGAAAATTTAAGCCTATAATTGGCCATAGTGAAATGGTTTGAAAGGTGAAGAGAGAAATAGTTAGAAGCTTTTAGAAGAATAGAATACACCTGCTGGAGTGAGGAAATAAATAAATACAGGTTATGGAGTGACGAGGGTGGGGGGACCAAGAAGGCCAAAAAGTCACGTAACAAAACAAAAAATCTAGTAGGTCCGACAGTGGCTGGTAAAGATGCCTAGCTAATAGCTTAATCCTGAATTGTCGCTAAATTTAATGTTGAGTAAAAATATAATATAATTTAATAACTAAAGTATAAATAATTGAATTGGAACACGCCATTAAGAAAATTTCAACTTGTTTATTGTTAAATTTAAAGATATGGTCGGAGTTTATCAAAATTTAATAATAAATAGTAAACCTTATATTCTGGAAAGTCTATCCGTACCACCAAATATTATTGGTAAAGTAAATCGTGAAAAATTAATAACATTTTTTTATGTATCTAACATCTTATAATTTCATTTTATGTTTTTTTTTTAACAACAACATTTTATTAAAAAAAGAGACTTAAGCGAGTAGCTCAAGCTCAAACATCAAATACAGTTGAAAGGAGAAATAATCCACAAAGGCCAATCTAAATAAGATAATTGCATTATCAATCATCTCAAACAGACATCTTATAATTGTGTCAGACATCTTATAATTGCACGTATCAATCATCTCAAGCAGAAATTTATTTTTATATAAATATTTCGACATAATTTTTGCGTTAACACTGAAGATGTCACATTGTTTTAGTAATAATATTTTTAAGCTATAGCGTCATATTACCGTTAGTCTCTAGGGTGGCGACTAGGAGGATCACGATGCTCGGATGCGGCAAAAGGAGGTGTTACTCGTTTGTGGTGTGCGACATTGAGTAGGAAGATGATGAGAGATGATGTGCAATGGAAGTCTTTTGTTTCGTCCAGAGGAATACCCCATTGGGAAACCCAACTTTTCAAAAATCTATCTATGAGGGATGCGGTTCGATTTTTTTTATCTCTTTTTAATCTAATACAACGGTAACCGAATTAAATATATGAATATAGGGAAAAGAGAATGACATGACAAGTTGAAAGACAAGGAATTGAATCTGGGGTTGAGAATACCAAAGTTGTTAAGATCGGTATCTCATATAGGATCGTTTTTCGTTTTGCAAAATCGTAATCGTAAGATCGAATCGGGATCGCAAGATCCTACCCAAGTCATTTTAAAACAAAAAATATATATTTTCATTCATCAGTCAACCATTTAGTTAACAAGAAATTGTTTAAAACCTGATAAATGCATCTACAATACATCATATAACAATAAACAACTCAAATGAGGGTTTTATATGGTTCATATTCGATTCATTTAGTTAGTCCAAAAAAAAAATATTTGAAATTTTTAAAAATTAATGATAGTAACGATCCTACGATCTTACGATCGATCTTACGATTTTACTACCCCGATCCTATCCAAAAACGACTCAATTATGAGCGGGATCGATTTGTATAGGTGGGATCGTAGGATCGTACGATCCTACGATCATGATCGCGATTTTAACAACCTTGGAGAATACAATCCTACACGAGGGGATTTGGCTATAGGTTAGGACCAGACAGAATTGTCACAAGTAACCAATGGCTTCAATTATCAAGAATCCGATGGAGACATGCATGAAGAAAAATCATTTCTATCCTTCGGTGGGTAAAATTTCTCACTCCTATGTTTCAATATTTCATAAATGTGCATTTGTTAAGGATCTCTGGATGATTTTTCGAATGTTTGAACGATGGTGGATATATTCGTTGGTAACAAACTTAGTAAAGTTGGTAATCATATTGGTTTTGTTCGCTTCAAACGGGTTGGCGATGTTGAATATTCCATGGTGGATTCTTTGAACTTCATTTAGATTGGGAATTATTGACGTTTGCTTCTTTTGCGAAATTTGAATAATGTAGAGGATCTTTTCATTTGGGTGATGGCATGGTCAAAACATAAAAATGATGGGTTTTAGCCCGTTGTATAGGGGGTTTGATGAAGGATAAAGATAATAGGCTTATTGGCACTTCAAGTTCTATGATGTGGTTTGTTTCTCATTAAGATATTTAAGACTCGTTGCAAGGCGTGTTGTTTGAGTTGTTTCATTACATGATTTATCACACTTGGAATCAATTTGTTGGCTAGGGTTTTCGCTAATGTCACTGTTAAGTATGGTTTGTCAGTTATTCTCCAATTTACTTCTTATAATATCATATAGAACTTTTTGAAGTCAGATGGGATGAAGGTGTGGTTTTAAACTCTTGTCACGTGTGACCTCGTATTGTGGTGGAGAATTGCTTTGTGTAATTAAATATAAAGGGTCTTCTTTTTTCTGTGTGGACTCTCGTTGCATCTGTTTTTATTTATAGCAAACGGAGAAGGTTCTAGTTACAGAGGCTTGTTTATCGATGAATAATTATTTTACAATTGGTAAGGGTTGTATACAAACGATGAAAAAAGGCATTAATTATTGTGGACGATTTCATGTTAAAACTAAGGATGATAGAGTGTATGAGTTTCTCCATATGTTCTATTAAAAATTCTTTTGAGTTTATGGAAGAAATGAAGGATGAAAATGTTTCAAAAACTCAGAATCTAGTAGCTCTTATAAGATGTTGAGATAATTAGAGAGGGATATTATTAATGGCACGGATACCTTCCATATAAGGAAACAAAAAATGTGTTTTCATCATTCTTTTTGTTTGATAGGTTTGAAAAGAATTACATGGGTCATGATAAAACTGATAAGAATGATGTATAAGACTTAAGTGAAGAACATTTTTCTAAAATATCAAGTCCTTTGAAGGCCCTCTTGGAAATAGCTTGCATGGGAAATGAAATATGTATACAGAAGAATCAAAATCTTGTTGTGAATGATTTAATTAATGATGGTGGTTGTCCACGAGATGAAGTAGTTGTTAAATATTGGATTTCTAAAGATGAGGTGGAGTCCAAATTAATGACATGGTTGCCAATTTTTCTATAACGGTCTTTATGGGATATAAGGTTTATTCACAAGTTTTCAACAAACTACACATCCTAGACTTGATAAGGGTCAAGGATTGAACTACTAACACCAGGCGTTGTTGTTGAGATGCGGAGTCTAATTAAAGAAACCGAAGCAAATCAATGATCCAAAGCAAAGTTGCATCATATGGAACATTGACATCAGTTGATTAGGCGACGCGAAGCGGATCCATTAATGATCCGAATTATGCATATGAGTCAGGGGAAAATTCAGCCAGATCTGACTTGTTTTCTCTCATGATGGATCAAGAGTCTGGACACATCAGGAGTTCTCAACGGATCAGCATCCCAAAACAATGTAGCTCCAGACAGATTAGAGGTTGTGACCTTCGAATGGTTCAGCAGTCGAAGTGATGACGAGTTGTGTAGGAGAAGAAACTTCAAAACTAGTGGGTGGATAAGACAAATTAAGAAAGGGTAATACGATAATCTGGACAAGCACCCACCCCACTTGCAACACTTGTCATTATCTGGTTTGGTGAGTTTTTTTTTATTCCACACACTTTGTTTTTATGCCATAACTTTTTTTCTTTGTAAAAAAATCTTTAAAAAAACCCATAGTTTTTAAATTTTAATTTTCTACAAAAAAAACACCATCATAAAAATGATATGGTATCGGCACAGCATGATTATCTTTTCTATTTTAGCTAAAAATTTCTTTTATTTTTACTATGAATATAAATAATAACATAATTCACAAATTCATCCATATATAAGTCATAATTAACACTTTTATTAAATATATATTTTATACTTTTAACATTATTATCAGTAGATAGTATATATAGTTACCATACATCATTTTACTTTCAAATCAACTTTTAAAAGTATGCTTTCAATTTCTCTCTATAATTATCAGTATATAGTACATATATACAATCACCATATATCATTTTACTTTCCAAACATTGTATTTATGTCCATAAAAAACTAAATAACATCTTGTATCATTTATAGTTATTTTTTTAAATCTTATTTTTCAAAGAAATTATGGTCATGGTAACGTCGTGTCAGCGCCATATCATTAAAGACCGATAAGTCGCTATGTCGCGCCATCTGACAACCAGGTTGACCCATCAAATAGTCAAAATTACAACATATTGAAAAACTTAGTGATTTAATTGCCAAAAAAATAAACACAATGTTAAAATGAAGATTTTTTATAAACTTTTTTATTTTTTTTTCAATTTACGCATGAATAAATCATATATGAATAATAATAATAACTCATCTCGTCGTCATAGAGCGGCGCGGCAGCGTTGCCACATCTAATGACCCAGATTTATTCTCGCGATCTCAACATTTTTTCCATTTTCAATGGAACCTTCCCGTATATATATATATATATATATATATATATATATATATATATATATATATATATATATATATATATATATATATATATATATATATATATATATATATATATATATATATATATATACACACACACACACACACACACACACACACACACACACACACACACACACACACACACACACACGAAGGAGCATAATTTGAAAAGCTCTAAATTTTTTTCAATGAACTTAGATATAAAAAGAAGTTAAATGAATCCTATAATTTATTTACTTGTTATTTTTGTTAAATTATAATCTTTTATACGATTATTCAATTATATAGAAAACAATTTGAAAAAGGCTGATAGAATGGGACAATATTTTGAAAAGAATGGTGCAAAAGTTTCCAAAGCAAGAGGGCGTGGGATGAAGATTTGGTAAGGAAAATACGAGTGTCGGTATCCCATTTCAACCCAATTTCTGTACGAATCGGGTTGGTGACCGGTCCTTTTCTCTTTCACATTTTCTTTTTATAAAAGAAAAATTATTGACGGTGGCTGCTCATACTCGACCCATTTAATGTAACGTCTGCAGCCCAATAATAAAAGATGGAATGAAACTCAACAACTCAAATTTCAAAGAATAAAATTTGGATATAAATATCGACGTCAAGATCATAGATACAATAAATGTATATGGCCACAACGAGAAATATATATGACAACCAATGGCGGATCGTGGCGGATCTAGGTATGTTTGGGGTAAATAAAATATTAAATGTTTCAGTCGGATCAAAACAGTTTTATATATTCATAAGTATCTTAGTGTAATTGTGAACCCCATGACAAGATGAATAGGAATATTGCGTGACAATGGATGTAACGCAATTGATTTAATCGTGAGACCCACGTATATTGTGTTTTTTTTTAATTATTCAATGCATCATAATTAAAGTGTACGTGCGTGTATTATAAGATGGAATGACAAAAAGAATGAGCAAGACATTAAATATTTAAATCCAAAGATGATCATAGTTGGGTTATTAGTGGTAAAGGATATTGGTGTATGCTTTGTTGTGGTTGGTAATTGAGGGTTGACGGTCGAGAAGGTAAATAGTCATATGTTGAACATACTTTTAAAAGAGTGGTGGTAAAGAGGCAAGGAGAAAAACGTATGCATCATATTGTTACTAGTTAATATGATCCGTTTGAAGTTTCCCTATCGAGGGACGTGTATGAAAATCTAAAAAAAAAAAAAAGACATCTCGTGTTTGGCAGAGGCACATCATTATTGAATGTTTAGTTATGCCCTATTTTACTTAAACTAGAGAACTCCATTAATATACATGTATAATATCAAAAAAATGAAATAGTAATAATATGGAATGGTCCCAAGCGAAATCTTTCATGTTTTCCTCAAGGAACAAGTGTAAATGAAGTAAAAGAGCAAAGATATGAAAATGAGAAAATTGGTAAATATATAAGTCGATTGTGCCAATTTTTTTTAAAAGAGATGGTGTTGAGTAAAGATCCCTATGACAATTAAATCTGATGATAGTTTCCCCATATTGAGATTCTTAACGGAAAAACCAAACTGGCCAAAATGGACGTAAACTTTATTATTATGCTAATATATAAATTATGAATATGACATATATATTATGAATATGACATAGTAACTTGTACCCCTAGCATATTAAGTTGCACTATTGCGTATTGTCTAATGTCTATCCCTTTCTAGTCCAAAAAGAGGAAAGCCCACATGGGAATAAGGCACACAAAGTCACAAACGGTATATAGTTTAGACTTTATACTAGGACTATTTACCCATTTACCTATGAGAGATAGTGTGTGATATGATGATAAATAATTGTTTGGCTCTTTGAGTATTAGAAATATTGAAAAAATACATTGTTATCATTGTCTATTTTTTATAGCCATCGCCTACCGGTTATTTTTTCTTACCTTAAAACATATGTATAGAGAATGAGTTAATTGATTTTTGAAATCGGGTAGTTTGTGTGATAAAATTCTTGTTTTGTTATTCATTTTTCGTTATTAAATTCTAACGTTCATAATATTATATGATATGTATTGTTTGAAACAATAAGAAATACTGCTATATAAAAAATGGAAGGGAAAATAATCACATCTTAGAAAATTCCTGTTAAAAAATAAAATTTTAAGAGACTAAATGTTTTTCGTATGTAGGTACAAATTTTGGTGGTTCAAATTTTAATTAAAAACATAAGTATAAATTTCAAGTATTTATGTACCCTCATATATAAATTTCTAGTTCCGTCACTGATTATGATGTAATGGTGTTATGATACATGTGAATTGGAATATGATTCCAATTTGATAATATCGACTTTGATAAAGTATTTGACTCATTGAATTGGAACTTCCTTGATTCTATTATGGTTCAAATGAACTTTGGGGTGCGTTGGAGAAAATGGATTCTTGGTGTCTTTCCTCCGGAAAAGCCTAAATCCTTCTCAATGGTTCTCCCACAAATGAATTTGATATTAAGCACGATGTTAGACAGGGTGATCCGCTCTCCTCCTTTTTGTTCGTTATTGCTATGGAATGTTTGAGTATTTCTTTAAAAGAAGCTTGTGAGCAACATATCTTCCAAGGAGTTTTACTTCCCTCTAACGGCCCAATGCTATCTCATCTAATTTACGCGGATGATGTCACTTTTATTGGTGAATAGTCAGATTCTAACCTTATTAACCTTAATAGAATCGTTAGATGTTTTTACATTGCCTCGGGATTAAAAGTGAACCTTCACAAAAGCAAGGTTTTTGGAGTTGGGGTTGAAGATCTTGAACTTAGCTTTTTTGCTAGCATTCTTTCTTGTGAACCGTCCCATCTTCCTTTCACTTATCTTGGTCTCCACATCGGAGCAAACATGAAGCTTTCTAGACATTGGTTGTCCGTGGTTAATAAATTCAAAATAAAGCTTTCCGTTTGGAAAAGTTAAGATGTTGTCTTTTGCGGGAAGGCTAACTCTTGTGAAATCCGTTTTAAGTAGTCTCCCGCTTTTTATTTTTCCTTGTTTAAAGCTCCTAAGAAGGTTATTGATTCATTAGAATCCATTAGGAGGCGTTTTCTTTGGGGAGGGAATGACAACAAGAAGAAAACTCATTGGATTAATTGGGAAACTATTGTTCGTCCGAAATTTAAAGGGGGAATTGGAATCGGTTCTCTTAACAACATGAATTTAGCTCTTCTTGTTATATGGATTTGGCGTTTTAAAACTGACTCGACTAGTCTTTGGTGTTCGTGTATTTGTATATATATATATATATATATCTATACTATACTATAAACCATATATAAATTACCACCCACTTATGCACAATTGTCTTAATTTTTAAGATAGTACTACTATCTAATGCACAATTTAATACAACGCGCGTTCAGGAAACACAGATGACAAGGATTGGGACAAGAATCACAGCACACGGATTGCCACCATCAAATGACCTTGGATTGCCAGCCTGTTCCCTTTACAACCATCCGATTGTTTTTTAATCTACCGGCTCCATCTCCTTTCTTCACCAACATTTGTCTATAAAATTCCTCCGTCTCTCTACAACCATAATCACTCAAGCACATGGATTCATGAAGAAATTTGTGACCGATCCAAACATAACTCTCTATGTAATACTTCTATATTCTCCATCTTTTATCTGAAAAAAAAACCTTAAATCTACGATTGCTACCAAAATCGGCACAATCCGACAATGGGTTTCTCTTTAGTCATCTACTTACTTCCATCTCCTCTGTTACCATAAACAACACCCTCACTGCTATCACATTCTCTGCCAGTAGCATCTCTCACAACCGTCAAATTCTCTGCCTGGTTCTAAGAATATATATGTATTTTTCTGATATCTTGACTTTTCAGGTTTGAAAATCTCAACCAAGCTTGAAGGGACTATGTGATGATTTTTTATGCTGAGAGACCGAGTAATAATTCTGAGTTCTGAGATTTTGTAGTTCAGTTTATGTTAGACTGAGTTTAATTGAAAATTTTGATTTAAATGTTTCTACCATGATTTTAGGGTTTTGTAGTTCTGTATATTTCATTTTTCAAAAAACGATCTATGTATACGATGGGGGATTTTGGTTGAAACGAATATACGAGTTAGATTTTGTTGTTCTTAAAACATATACGAGTTTCAAGGGTTCTCTATATCATCCGTTAAAATCCTCCCCTGAAAAAGTTCTTCCCTCTACTACTCCGACCATCGTCACACACAGCGACGATCCAATTTCACCGTCGGAAGTAAGTCTATGATCTCTCTCGCTCTCTTTCAAATCTCATTGCATAGTTTTTTTTTTTTCAATTCAAAGCTTTCATCAGTCCATTGAATTTTTTTCTTTGTGAAATCATTATTTGGATCTGCTTCGATTCTTTATTTTTAGTGACAATGATAATTTTCTTTGGGATTAGTTTGTAATTGTTTTGGATTTGTATGATCCAGGTAGATCTCGCTTTTGGATTTTGATTTGGATTATCCAAGGAGATGATGAAGTGTGTCTCTTGCAAAGATGAGTACGACGCTGTTGACGCCGGCAAGTGCAGAGAGTGCTACGAGGAGTCGAGCGAGACTGAGGAAGAACTGAAGTGTGATATAGAAGAAGTGAAATCAAAAGTTAACTTTCTACGCTTTTGACTATCGCTCCCACCACTACCACCGATCTACAACCCCATGCTTCGCCGACGTACTTCTGGTGGCCTTCGATGAAGATTCTGGCAAAGTTGTGGCCAATTCCGTTCCTGTTCCAGCCAATAAGGCCGTTCTGGTAAGTAATAAAATTATTCAATTTTGAAAGTTTAATTGTCCTTGACGCCTCAAATTGGAACAAGGAAATGAGAGAGTAGCTAGAGGTTGTATATGAATTAAGATTCATTTTCCAATTTCCTAATGATATACAAGGATTCTTTATAATCCAAATGGCACGTGTCATCTTTATAGTTTGGGGATCTCAATCTGATATTTCCAATTTCTTGAATAAATTAAAATCAATGTATAAAAGACATAACAACAAACACTTTTGAAGGAACTCAAACTGGAAATATGAGCTTTGAATAAATTTATGATCAATTAGTCATTTAGTTCATGCATGAATTCAGCCGATGAAATAAGCATTGTGAGCAATACAAGTTAAGTGAATGATACGCTTTCACAAGTTCATGAAGCACTATGGTCTTAAGTGAAGCGCCATTGTCATGTCTAATTTCATGAAGCAATATGGTGTTAAGTGACACTCCCTATGCTGGGACAGTTGGGGCATCTAATAAATAGCTTAATCCACATAAGGATATCAACATCAAATACTCCCTATGCTGGGACGATGATGCTTCTGGTAACAAGGTACTAATGTAACAAGATGTTCATCACTATTTCATTTTTTAATTTTTTAATTTCAAATTGCTTATGGTTGGCACAATAGATGATGTTTTATTTTACATGTGTTGTGAGTGTGTGTTCCTGGTGAGTGTATGTGCCGAATTATGTTTTTATCTTATGTGTGGTTGTGCAAGAATAGCCACTGTACTAAAAGGATATTCCATTGTAGGTTCTTTAACATTATTTTAGCAAACATGCTTGATAATAACTCTTGTCCATTGCAAATGTACAAGTTTTATGAACTTCTTTATTCTAAAAAATAACTTTAAATTTCAAACGTTAGATTAAACATTGAAAATACTTTTATGTTTCTGTATGTATGTTTCCGTTAGATTAAACATTGAAAATTTGAATAATTTGAAAATTTAAAAATTGAATAATATTAAAATTTTGAATAATTTGAAAAATCTAAAAATTTGAATGATTTTGAAAATTTTGAATAATTTAAAATTTTTTTGAAATTTGAAATTTTAAATAATTTAAAAAGTTTGAAAATTTTGGAAATTTGAATAATTTGAAAAGTTTGTAAATTTTAAAATTAAAGAATCTTAAAAGTTTGAAAAGTTGAATTATTTTGAAAAGTTAATAATTTAAAATTTTTGAAATTTGAGAATTTTCAAATTTTGAATAAATTAAAAATTTTGAATAATTTGAAAAGTTTGAAAATTTTAAAATTGAATAATCTTAAAATTTTGAATAATTTAAAAATTCAGAAAAGTTTGAAAATTCTGAAAATTTGAATAACTTAAAATTTTTGAAATTTAAAAATTTGAAAATTTTGATTAATTTGAAAATTGAATAAGTTTAAAAGTTTAAAAATTTAGAATAATTTGAAAATTTTGAAAAGTCTAAAAATTTGAATTATTTTGAAAAGTTAAATAATTTAAAATATTCGAAATTTAAAAATTTTCAAATTTTCAAAATTTGAAAAGTCTGAAAATTTCATAAATTTGAATAATTTCAAAAGTTTGAAAATTTTAAAATTGAATAATTATAAAAGTTTGAAAATTCTGAAAATTTTGAAATGGCTGAAATTTTAATAATTTAAAATTTCGAAATTTTGAATAATTTGGAAAATTTGGAGATTTTGAATAATTCGCTATCTGATTGGAATGATTATAGTTGCCTAATGCTCTCCAATTTGGGATGGTTTCAATAAAAAAGTCGTCTATTTTAATAATTTTTTTTCTACTGACACCTCATATTGATACACAATGTGTTGAAACTTTTAGATAAATTTGTACCTTTTATCTTATTGCCACAAGTTAGTAAACTAATTTCAAAAACATGAGCTGTGATTTTTTTCTGTATTGTGACTCCTGCAATAGGAGACTTCACCGATATGCATAAATGATGTATGCTATTAGCATGTTCTGTTTATACATTCAAATTTTTTTGGTTGGTTTTGAAAATTGTAATATATGTATAGAAAAGGAAAAGAAACTTTTGTTTGTGTTTTTTAATTGGTTGGCACAGAAAGAAAAGGCAAATAAGCTTTCATTTTGAGAAGTATTTTTATTATTAAGATTTATAGTTTGACGAAACAAATAAACTTAATAATATGAACTAATAAAATAGATCTAACAAATAATAAAAATGTTTTTGTTTTTTCTTTGAAGAGTTTGTTTTGTGTAAACCAAATAAAATTGACTTATACAAATTAAATCCAATTATAAAAAAAACATACGATACATAAATTTACCATTATTATAAAATCATTAATCGAACTTAGAAGGTCAAATGATAATCAAGTAAAGAAAAAGTTATTGATTTACCAAGATAATGAGCTTTTGATATCTTATTTGAGGATGTAAATGAGTTTTTTAGTGGACCATACTTACGGACACAAATGCGTTTTTATCGTTGAAAGTAGAATGTTATAGCTGGATACATTTTTGAAGTATAACGTCTTAAATTGGATTTGATTGAACTAGACAAATTATTAAAACAAAAAAATATTTAAAACGTAGAAAGTTTTTTAGATATCAAATATAGAAACACTAAATGATTGCTATCAAATTAATATTTTATTCTTTCACGTTTTGATTATTTTGTGATCCAAGTTTTTTCGTTTTTTTATGATTGCATTAAAATTATGTTTTGCATGTTTTATAAATATATTAGAATGTACGTTGCTATTAACTGTATTTAGACCTAAAAATATGTTTCAGGACTCCGGTGATACAATTGATTAAATTTTAACCTAAAATCTAACTATAAAATTATAGTATAAAATCCAACTATAAATTTATAGTAGCAAAAACTATTACAAAAGAATGGTAATAAAAATCAAATACGATATTATAGCAGAAAATCCAACTATAAAATTACTAAAAAAGACCGATGCATCTTGTGTTATTTGTAATTTGATATGTTGTCAAAAAGAAAACTATCATAACTACCATAATTTGATATGTTTGACGTCTACAAAGAAACAATTGATTAAATTTTAACCTAAAACTATATATTTTCTTTTTTAACATACAACAACAATGTTCTTTCATGTTTAACTTAAAATAGCAAAATATTTTCGTTATAAGCCAGAATAACTTATTTTTCCTTTTAACCGAAAGTAAGTTTCCTTTTTAATCCCAATTAGCAAAATGCTTTTGTTTTATCCGAAATAGCCTGCCAAAAATAGTGATTGTGTGTATGGTTGTGCAAGAGAGAGAGAGAGAGAGAAATAGAGAGAGAGAGAGAGGATATAATGCGAAATTAATAGCTTTGGTGCTGCAGGGGTTAAAGAACTTTCATACTCCATACCCCTCCCCCGGGAAAATATGAAACCCAAAACCTAACTCGTAGTTGCCGAAACGAAACAATATGCTACCGCCGCATTGCGCGGGTACGCAGCTAGTATATATATATATATATATATATATATATATATATATATATATATATATATATATATATATATATATATATATATATATATATACTCTGTTCCCCAATCTTTATTTCTTTGGTTACTGCTGTGTCACTACTTTTATCCTTATTTCATAATCATAATTCAGTTCTGTTAGACAACAGAATTTTCAGTTATACACTTTCCTTTATATATTTGTACTATATACCCCATTTCTCCCCATTCAAAATTCTCGATATATTTATATCTTCTGATTATGTCCCTTTTACTGTTTTCTTTCATACTGTCACATATCACGTTACGTCAACATTATTTTTCATATGGTATGGTGGTTATCACAACCACATATTTGGATTTTTACTTTATTATCCTTCACACACTTGTTATTTTAATTTCAATTCTCTTCATTCATACTTTATAATGATTCACATATAAAGTATGGGTTTTTCCCCACTTCGTACCTCATACTTATTATTTCATCTTTAATACTTTTCAATTATACTTTAACAATTTCAGTCATACTTGATTTTGTTACGTAGGTATACCAACCTCATACTCCCCAAACCTCCTACACTCATCCCTTGCAGATTCACATGATATCTGGGTGGTTCCACCAAACTCAAATATATATCCTGTGATTATGATAGTACGGGCCCATATTATTATAATCACCTATACATATTTGCTTCCAGCTTTCCAACCAGGACTCATGTTTCACTGTTTCAGGTTAACCCTCACTTCTTTTTACTTTAAACCTTATATTAAAGTTTGTATCCTACTTCACTCTTACACAGTTTAAGTCTAGGTTCAAGTTTTGACACCTAGTTCGCTTAAACTATGGCTCTGATACCAAATTTGTAACACCCCATTCTCACACAAATTTTTTTTTTAAAAATACTTTACATTACACAACATGAAATTAAACATACGGGTATTACTCTTCTGTATCATTACCACACTTCAAGCATCACATTCCACACTCGACTCTTCTAATTCCTTGTTTGATCACCTGAGTACATAGCATTTAAAAAAAAACATACGTAAGACATACGTCTCGTGAGTAATACCGGTTTTGACCCAAAATAGTTTCCATATTTCAAAACATTCCAAACGTTCATACTATTTAATTTCCTATGAGCGCACCCATAGGTATTCCTTATTATTCATGAGCACATTCCTACGAGCGCACCCGTAGGTTTTATACGAGACGCACCCGTATAACTTCTTCCTCAATAGCATGAAACGGATTCATCTACCAAGGTAAGACAACTACTTCGCGACGGGAGGTACCATCCCAGTAGTGTCTTTTTGCCACCCCTACCGCAGCAGGCCGTGGTCTTTATCCGGATACTTCTCAACTCATCAACAGGGCTCAAACACTTTATTACTTTCTTGTATTTCTCATTTATCTTTTGTATACATTATACTTACCATTTCATAGGAATCATTTCCAATTTCACAAAACCATTTCCAGTTCCATTAAATCATTTTCATTTTCGTTAAATCATTTCAACTTCCATAAAACCATTTTGACTCCCAAAACATTCTTTAATAAAATTCATTTTGCTATGTACTCCAAAAATCCACATAATACTCACCTCAACTAGTTAGAGAAGTCTAACTAGAACAATTCCCTTCCTCGTCCCTTCTATTCATTGATCTTTTATTCGATTAATCGTATTTGTACCACCGCCTATATACGCATTTAGTACACATATTTGGTTAATACCAACTACAACTGACAATACAAGAGTCCCATATTATACAGTTACTGGTCCTAACTAGGCTACAATCCTTATTAAAATTAACTTTCTTTAAATTTTGTAAACTTCCCCGAGATACGCGTATTTTGCTACAGTACCCTCGGGAAGTCGTATTTCGGTTCCGACAATTTTCCATGAAGTTTTGGTCCATAATAGACCTATGTTTAAAATTTGGGATCAAACAGACAAGTATAAGACCAAAACTCAAAATCCATTTGGACTTGGCAGGAGACACAATGCAAAACTGTATTTTCTCCCTGGCGCGGGATCGCGACCCGACGGGGGTGCAGATCGCGACCCTACGGGGCCTGCAGCGACCAGTTGCTTGATTTTTATGCTACAAATTTCCATTTTCCCTTATTAAGCCCTTAATTCACGTCTTAATCACTAGGGTTTGTTCCAAAACCAAAACCATTCATTTACTTCATGTTTTTAACCATAAAAATCATAGATTTTGATTATTTTTCAAACATTCCCGTTTTTTGCATTTTTGATTCAAAAACCGAAATTGTCCAATATTAAGCACTTCTACTGATTTATTTCAACAATTACCACATATGGAACTTATTAAAACCCCTTAGAATTAATTTGATCATGTAAACTTGAATTCTAAGGCTTTTGACAAAATTCCAATTTTTTAACAATAGCAACATACTTTGATGATTTTTAATATATGTTCTTAATACTTGACTTAATTGATTTAGAATCATTCCATGATAAAACCTTCATTTAAACATATCTTTTAACCATGGAATCACTGATTCCATCTAAATTCATGAAAATGTCATTTTTAGAGTTTTGACACCAAACATTGAAATTACTTCAAATTAACTATCAATACTAGTTTCTTTCATCTATTCTAACATATTAAACTCACTTTAGTCATTTAAATCATCTTTAACTACAAGGACCCGTGAACTAGGGTTCTTGACCAAAATCATGATTTTCCCCAATTCAACCATATCTTTTGATTTTAACATGTTTTTTAGTTCATGAGATGTGTATGATATTAGAAATCATTAAAACCATATGAACTCCAACTAAAATTTCAGTTTCCAACTTATCCCGTGAAGAACACAAGAGGAGCTAGGTTGAAAATTGAATTACTAACCGTATGTAAGCTTGAATTCCTCAATTCCTAATGATTTGTATCACATTTACGCTTCCAATCTTCAAGAATCCAGCGAACCCGTGTCCTCTAGCCTTCTCTAGAGACTTCTCCCGTGTTCTAAGAGCTGGGAGATATTTCTTCCCCTTTTATACTTGGCCATTTTACATTATAGCCCCCTCTAGTTCTATTTTTCCCAAAGTGGCTTAGAAACACATTTTTATGACATTATAAGTTTATTTTCTTTCATTTTGACCCCAACATTGAATTTTCTTTACATTAAAGTCATTTGCATGTCAAATGACCATTTTGCCCTTTTTGGTCAAATTTTACTATTCACACAGTAAAACTCCAAATTTTACATAAACTTTTATTTCTTATATTATTATCTCACAAACATCATATTATTTTACATAATGGTCTTGTAATGTGTCAAAAGACCATTTTACCCTTTTACAAATTTTGCGGTTTCTTACATCAGAAGGCTGTGAAATCAAATCCATACCTTTCATCATGTCGGATGGAGAAGGTGGAAGAGACGGAAGTACAGGTGGTGCTCCGGTGAGGATCAAGGTGAAGACTGTCGACTTCGAAGACGTGGTCGTCGGCCGATTGCAAGCGTATGAAGAGCGCATACGCTTAGAAGATGGAGGAGATGAGCAGCAACGAGTGTTGTTCACTCGATCTAACGGAGGCGGCGGGTCGATACGTGGAGAAGAAGGACGAGACGGCCAGCAGCAGGTGTTGTTCACCCGTACGAGTGGCGGTGGTGGTTCGATCGGAGGCGTCGGCTGTTCGAGAGGTGGAGGCGGCGGGAGAATTACCGATCAGGAAAGAAGAAGTACCGAGAGGGTGAGAGAGGAAGACGGCGGAGAAGGAGGTCAAGCCAGGGCCATGCTTGTGCGATCTAGTGGCGCCGGAGGAGGATCGGTGGCTGGCGGTGGTGGTTTGGTCGGAACCGCTGCCTACTCGAGAGCTAAGCAGTCAATAGCGCGCTATAGCGCCGCTATAGCAACGCTATAGCGTATAGCGCCGTTCACCGCGATAATATTTCATTTAGCGATAGAAAATAGCGGTACCGCTAATAGCGGCACTATTTACCGCAATGTTGCGCGATTTTGTTGGTCGCTATTGCAATTTTAACCCGCTATTTCGTTTTAGCAAGTAAAAAATTTTAAAATTTGATTTAACCAAGAAATCTAGGAATGAACCAAGTCCTAAATGGTTAAATGGGTGATTTGATGCAACACCAATAAGAGCTATTTATAACTAGTGTACTCCCCTTGTGTCTTTGTGTGAAGTCGATGTGGGATAAGTAGGTGTAAGGCTATCGAGGAACAATGAAACAATCGGGAAACAATGAAGCTATTAATTGCAGGTATCAGGTCTCGTTTATTCACTAGGTCTATCTGATTGACTTGTTTTTTCACCAGGGGTATCTGATTAAGGGTTTGTTTCTCGAACAATGAAACCTCGATTGCAGGTTTATCCAGTTGACGATTGTAGGTCTCCATTGTATCCGATTGATGATTTCTTGTAATCCAAGTTTGTAATTTAAGCAGGGGATTACATTCCTTGGTTGTGAATTGCTTCAATGTTTGAATTGGAACTTGGTTTGTAAGTTCCTAACAAGTATATGTATATAAAGTGTTTGATGATATGCTCGAAAGAAAATTATTTCATATTGTGAATTGTATCAGATTACATTTCAGTTTTTGATTTATTGAAGAAGATATACTGTCATGAGTGTTGAATGTTGTTGAAACTTGAATGAATTATTGTTTTTCTTAAACTAGAATGTTGTTTCATATTCTTATTTCATATTTTTTATATTAGAAACGCTAATATTCTATTACAAAAATTCTACGTAATAAAAATTCTACATAATATAAAAAACCGCTATATCAACGCTATACCACCGCGAAAATCGCAATTTCAAATAGCGACAATGATCGCTATTTGAATTTTTACCGCGATAACTGCATAGCTCGAGAGGAGATGGCGGCGGTGGTTCGGTCGGGAACGCCGAGAATTCAAGAGGAGAAGGGGGCGGATGGAATACCGATTGGGAGAGAAGAAACAGAGGAGATGCGAATTGGGGAAGAAAATGTGGATCCGTGTTTATGTCAAATGGAACCGGGTCGGGCGGTTCTGGGTCGGGTGGGTCGGGTGGATCCGGGTCGGCTAGTGGGCCTTGGTCCAATTCATACAATCCAAGCCCAATACATATAAAACCAAACCAAAAATAAGCCCAATTCGAATTCGGACTCAAATCGAAACCCGAAAAAAGATCTGTCAAAAATCACGAAGACGTCTCTAGAAGGACTTAGAAATTCGGGGGTGATTGTTGGAATCCTAAGTCACAGGGGTCCACACAAATTAATGGGAAACAATGGTTAGTAGATACCACCTTTCTCATTATTGCAAGGAGCGTGTATGGTTCTTTATGGTGTATATATAGTCTAGCATTTCATTGAAATAGAGACAAGACACAGAGATATGTATAATCAGTAATCAGGTTTTTGAGTGATATTTCCCGATCAATAATCAAAAAGTTTATTTTGGTTAATTGTGTTTTATACATTGTGGGTCTTGAGCTTTCTGTTGTTGACATTAAAGAGACTTTGGAAGAGCGGAACATTTTGATTGATAATCTTATTAACAAAAGTATTGGTGACGGAAAAAGTACCTTTTTCTGGAAGGATTTTTGGATTGACAATGTCGCCCTCAAAGACCTTTTCCCTAAACTTTATGTGATTGAGTCTCAAAAGGCTTGCAAGGTCTCTGATAGACTGCAATACTCGAATCCAAATGAAGGTTGAAATTGGAGGAGAGCTCCTCGTAAGGGTGCTGAGAGTACGGAGCTTGGTGCTTTATGTAGCCGGATCAGCGGTCAACAACTTATTTCGGTCCCTGATACTTGGAAATGGCGTGCCTGTTCGGATGGTATCTTTTCTGTTCAATCGATGAGATTATTATTAGATGATCTAATGGATCCGTGCCCCATGTCCGGTTTTCAATGGATTTCTTGGATTCCGTGAAAAGTCAACTGTTTTATATGGCGTTTTTTGTAAAATAGGATCCATGTCGCTGAAAATCTTGCCATTAGAGGAGTTCATCTTTCTTCAGATTTATGTCATTTTTGCTTATCCAACATTGAAAATGTTGACCACCTGTTCTTTGGTTGCTCCTTTTCTCGTGATGTTTGGAAATGGCTCTATGCGTGGTCGAGTTTTCTTCCCGTTCCTCCGGAGAACCTTGGTGATTTGTTTATCAAAATGGAGTGTAAAGGCTTGAGCAAGAGATTTAAGAAGTTAAAGATTGGTCTCATTTATTCGGCGGTTTGGTTGATATGGAAGGCTAGAAATGACCTTACTTTCAAAGGGACCAATTTATCGGTGAAGGACACGGCGGACACCATTCAGATTACGACTTTCAATTGGTTTAAGCATCGAAATAGGATTAATAACGTTAGTTGGCAGATGTGGTGTTTCTCTCCTTTAAGCTCATGTAATTTTGATATGTAACTCTTCTAGCGCCTCGCTAGTTTTTTCTTTTTTAATATATTCCGCCCAGGGCCGGCCCAAGGGGAGGGCGAGTCGGGCCATGGCCTAGGGCAGCAATGGGCTGAGGGGCATCAAATTGTCTCTGTGTCTTATGGGTTCGTATTTGTTTGGGCCAAATCTAATGATCCAGTACGCAAAATATGTTCAGGCCAGTTGCTATTAGGGTGCCAACGTGAGTCAATTGAGTGGCTAAAATATTGATGTAGACATTTCCATGTATAGGTAAACGCACGTCGTAGAATCGCAGCAACAAGTTGGGGCTAGCCCACTTGGCTAACAAGGTGACTACTAACAAGGAGGTCATGGGTTCAAACCCTGACACTAACATAACAAGGAGTAGTTTAGGAGTAGGAGTAGGATAGATTTGTCGTTCAAAAAAAAAAAAAGTAGAATCGCAGCGCGCATAGATCGAGGAGTCACGTTGTAATTAACTTTTATTTTAAATGTAAACTCTCAGTTCATAGTTCCGACTTTTGATTTCTTCTTTTGGTTCCTAATTTCTTCTTCTCGTCCTCTCAGTTTGGTCCCAGATAAGTGATTTCCTGATATTTTTTTAATTTAAATTTTGAGTAATTGAAACTTATTAGGAGATGCCTTTGGGTTTAAATCCTCACTGATTACTTTAAACCTATGAGGGATGATGATATATAAATGAAAGGTTCATCTACAATCTAGAAATTGATGGTTTTATTGTTTAAGATATTTCATTTTGGAGATTTTAGTCAACATTGTTGTTATATACTCATTTTTACAAACTTAGATGTTATGTTACAATTCTCGATAACGTTCTTGTAATTGATTTGAGACACCCTGAAATAAAAAGTGAGCTAATTTGAATTGTTTATGCTTTAATAATATTAATGGAGGGATGTGTTACTTAAATTGTTCCTTCTGTTTGGATAAGAAATTACTTGCAAGCATTATCAATGAAAAGTTGTAGCTTGTCTCAATAGAATACCACACATGTGACTCGCTTGTAATCTTTTATAAGGATGCCCTTCACATTGCATACCTGCATATCTAGTTACATAGATGTGTCTTCTTTTGGTGTTACATGGTTGATGCTAAATGATTTCTCTTTGCTTTATACATCAAGACCCACAATGTATAAACACAAATAACCAAACTATCTCTTTGATTAACAATCGGGAAATCTCACTCAAAAACCCAATTCACTGATTATACATATCGCAGTGCCTTACCTATTTCTAAGAAATGCTAGACAATATATACACCATCTAGGAACATATCACGCTCCTTGCAATAATAAAAAGATGGTATCCACTAACTATTGTTTCCCATTAATTTGTGTGTGGTCCCCGTGACTTAGGATTCCAACAATCACCCCCGAATCTCTAAGTCCTTCTAGAGACGTCTTCGTGATTTTTGACGGATCTTTTTTCAGGTTTCGGTTTGGGCTTGAATTTTAATTAGGCTGATTTCTGGTTTGGTTTTAAATGTATTGGGCTTGGATTTGCATGAAATGGACCAAGGCCCACTGGCCGACCCGGATCCGCCCGACCCGCCCGACCCGGTTTGATTAAAATTAGGTATCGGTTGATTTTTTTCCCATTCCTGCCTACGATCTCCATCTTCTTCGCTAGCTCTTCCGCCGCCTCCCCTTCTCGAGCCGCCGGCGTTCCCGACCGAACCACCGCCGCCATCTCCTCCCCTTCACTTCTTGAACCGCCGGCTCCGATCGAACCACCACCGCCGCCACTGGATCGGACTAGCACCACCATTGGATCGGGTAAACAAAACCCGATGATGTTCTTCTCGCTTCTCTTTCTTTTGGTTTCGGAGATCCTCCCGCCTCCTCCGCCTTCTCGATTCAATCCGCAGCTGCCACCAACCGATCTTCCGTCGCTGCCTCCACTCGATCCACTACCGGCAACAATTGATCCACCACATGCGACAACCGATCGGACAAGTATGGCATCGCTCCACCCCCCTTCGGTTTTCGATCCGCCACCGCCACCGATCGACTCGCCGCCTCCGTTAGATAGAGTGAACAACACTCGCTGCTGCTCGTCTCTTCCAACTTCTCCATCCGACATGATGAATCAGGTAAGGACTTGATTTCACAGCCTTCTGATCTGTAGCTCTGATACCAATTCAAGACCCATAATGTATAAACACAAATAACAAAACTATCTCTTTGATTAACAATCGGGAAATCTCACTCAAAAACCCAATTCACTGATTATACATATCGCAGTGCCTTACCTATTTCTAAGAAATGCTAGACAACATATACACCATCTAGGAACATATCACACTCCTTGCAATAATAAAAAGATGATATCCACTAACTATTGTTTCCCATTAATTTGTGTGTGGTCTCCGTGACTTAGGATTCCAACAATACATATAGTTATTGTGAAAATTCAAAATAAGAAAAAAATGACTCCATACTGTCAGATCGTCAATTGATTATTTTGAATGTTTTTTTATTTCTATGGTAATAAAACAACAATCTGTTAACATGATTAGTGTATTTACATGTTTATTAGAATGTTTAAAACTTGAAAGCATAACTTACAGGTTACAGGAAACAAATCCGGTTATTGCAACCCAAACCATTCTCCAACAATTGCGTATCGTAAGAAATAAGTTTTTAAAAGTTGAACTTATTGAAGTTATATTTGCATCGAATGGGTATAATACAGTTGATATATTTTCTTAAAATATTATACTAAGACATCAACTTAGGTGATGTTAGCAAGTTTTAGTTTGTATGAATATTAAATCATTTTAGATAAGAATATATATTTTTTTATTTTTGTTTTATAAATCTATTTTTTTGGTCTGATACAAATATAAGGGCATTGTTAAGATTTTTCTGCTCAAGGCATGAAAAACTTATGGACCGTCCCTGATTCCGCCGTTCTAAAAAAAAGAATATGATGCCTATTACCTACCAAAATATAATTACGATTACTTAATATAATATAATAGCTTAGATATCTTATGGGGGTCGCAAGTGAAATGAGAGGTGGCATCTGAGAATGTAAAGCCCATGCTCATGTCTGCCGCGGCCCAGAACTTTCTGTGTCATTCGGTCCTGAAGATTAAAGTAGTTTCGAGAGAACAAGACATCAATGGGATAATCATTCGTTAGTTGACTGACAGAAAGCAGTTTTTTAGAAAGATGTGGAACCACAAGAATATTTTTTTAAAGGAATATTAGGAGAAATGCGAGCAGTTCCAATATGTGAGACGGGTAGAACATTACCATTACCGAAAGCAACCTTGTCATGGCCGGTGTATGGTTGAGCATGATCTAAATGAGATGTTGAGGGAGCCATATGAGCCGTAGCTCCAGAGTCGACATACCAGTCCGGAGATTGATCAGAAATATTGCAGGTGGATTGGAAGGCCCGGGCAAGATTTGCATCGATTTTTTAGAAAGCCTGTTGTTGAAAGGTAGCAAGATCGGGACAGGCGGATGCATAATGGCCTTCGGTTCTGCATAACTGGCAGTGGGGAGGACGGCGACCACGTCCTCGACCACCAGAAACACCTCGACCACGACCTCGAGAACTAGGTCCACGGCCTCTAGAAGACTGTTGTTGAGCATTGAATACAGCGATGGGTGGAGCAGACCCGTGAAGAGAGACCAAGAAGAGCTCATGCCCTTTAGCCCTAGAAACAAGATCGATAAAGGGGGCGGCGGGTGAACGACCCGTTGCGCAGTAAAGAATGTTTCAAAGGCGGGACCAAGACCACACAAGAACCGGTGGTTTTTGTACATAGAATCGACGGGATAACCAATTGCTTGCAGATGATCACAAATAGACTTAAATTTTTTGGCATAATCGGAAACTGATAAGGTACCTTTCTTCAATTGACGCAAGGAATCACGCAAATTCTGGGTGCGTTCAGCGGAGTGATGACTGTAGGCTCGTTCAAGGGTTGTCCAGAGGTCTCGAGAAGTGGGAACTCCAATGACTTCTGCCATGGCTTCCTCTATTAAAGAGGATTGGAGAAGAAGCATGACAGTTTGATCTTTTTCAAGCCAGGAGGTATAAGCACGATTAGCAGATACCTTTCCATCGACAGTAAGGGTTGGAGAGGGGGAAGAGGAAGAACCGTCGATGTGGGATAGAAGTTTTTGATGAGAGAGGAGTGGGTAGACTTGATTTTTCCACAGGAGATAATTGGAAGATGATAGTTTAATCGTGAGCATATGAAGAAGGGTGCTCATAGAGAGTCCTGAGTCGGCAACCATGGAGTTCGATATTAGGATGAAGAAGAAGAAAAGAGGCGAGGGTAGGGTTGGGAGAAAAAGAAGGATCTGTTTTAGGCTGATACCATATTGAGGGTATAAACCGATTTCTCTCTTATTGATAATGACAAGGAATTACACGGTATATATACAAATACAAAGACTATACAAAAGGAAATAAAATCAATTTAAAATAGGAATGTATATTTATCCCTTTTCGTCAATAGCATCAATATCAATGTACGAGGAGTCATTAGGTTGGTTTAGATTCGTTGTATGGAAGATGCCATTAAGGTCGACAGGAGTCATATATTAACCATATGTAGAAATAATTTGGAGGTGAGGTTAGCTAGTACTAGTGGTGGTAGAGGATGCAGATATCGGATTTGTGAATATGGCCCCAAGAAGGTCTGATTGGACGCTGGCTTGTTGTGTGGCCATTAAGTTCATTCAAAGGGTGGGCCAAGGTTGATGGTAATACCAGTCAGTTTGAGTTATTCATCATGGTTGTGTTGTGTAGGGATCATGGGGAAAAGCGTCACAGCATCAAATATACAGTAACCTCTTCTTCAACCATCGTGACTGCATCTGTCCAAATTAGCTTATTGATCATGCAGTTCTGGTTGGTGGTGGTTACGATGGTGGTTGGTTTGATGGAAGATGTTGACCCACGAGAGCTTGTGGTGTATACCATGTTTGGACTGACATGTTTCTTCTAAGAAGAGCTTTAAATGTGGACTTATAGAAACCTGGTAGGGGTCATACTGTCAAATGCGGGTATCACATATTCGTATACCACTTTTGTCAAGTCAGACATAAAATGAAGGACCATCTTATTTTATTATATTGAATTGTCTATGTTAACGAATTGATGGACTATGATTTTTATATATGCGCTTGCGGTAGTTAGAGATTTTTGAAACACTTTGAAGGACTCATGTTGGATTTTCGATGTTGACGACACATTTGTGTTAAGGAATTAATCTCGACATTAATCGTTTCTTACCTGCGACAATGTAAAGGAATTAATTAGCACAAAAATCTGATGTCCCCATATTTTTTGCTGCCCCGGGCCGTGATCCAGGTCGCCCTATGCTTGGGCCAGCCTTGGATGGACCGTAGATGACATGAATATGAAGACTTTTTTTTTTTTTATCATTTGAGTATTTGACTTCGCGTTCTACTTTTTTCACAATTTTGAGTGAGACTAAAATTTGATTAATTAGTTTCATTTGACCCGACGATTGTTCAAGTCTCGTACATGTCAAACACAATGTCAAAGTGATTTGTTTTATCAGTTTCAATTTGTAGTACTTATTAAACACTACCTAAAAGCTTTGAAAATAAAATTAAAACTTAAAAGCAATATGCAAATTAAAGGTAAAAATTCTTGAAATCGTATATAATTTTTTAAAATATATCTAATACAATAAAACGAGGAAACGAAGATCGTCTTATAGTTCAGTAGACTTCCAACTTTGAACTTATTTTAAATGATTAAAAATTATAAACTCATAAAGACTATGCAAATAATAGGCTCTGAATAGTATGAGAATATGCATATAATAAATATGTGAGATCTTGAAAGTTTCAATGCTTTGGTCCATGAAAACAAAATGCAAAGAGTAACCAAACTCATAAAACAAATAATGGTTTGATTACCCTAAAATCGACGCAATCCTTCATATTAGTCATTCTGCAAGAAAACTATAGAAAAACTCTATATTTGTTAAAAATTAATCGTTTTATTTTAACATAATTTTTTTTGTGTGCAGATGTTTAAATTCACGGTTATCTTGAAATGAAATTCTCAAAAAAAATCTTACCTTTGTAACTTTGTTACCCTTTTACACCAAGGGGATGCTTTATTTTTTTATTACAAACTCTTCTACCCATTTATATCTGCGGGCGGAAATACGTTTTGCTCGTAGACTGTTTGTTTTTGAAAGACCGTAGACGTCAAAACGTCTGCACGTAGGGGTGCAAACGAGCCTGAGCCTGAGCCTGAGCCTGAGCCTGAGCCTGAGCCTGAGCCTGAGCCTGAGCCTGAGCCTGAGCCTGACCAAGCTCAGGCTCAGGCTCGTTAAGAAATATATAGGGCTCGGCTCGGGCTCGGCTCGTTATGAGCTTTATGGACCTAAGCTCGGCTCGAGCTCGTTAAGAAATACACAGGCTCGGCTCAGGCTCGGGCTCGACTCGTTTAATTCTTAACAAGCCTAAACGAGCTTAAGCTCGGCTCGAGCTTGTTAACAAGCTCATTTACTCTAATGCAGGAAAATAACAACTTACTTAATAACTTATATTCTAAAACAAACAAAATGCGCAGAATACAAAATATTCAAACTCCAAAATACAAACAACCTAAAATGTAATTAAATCATCCATAAGCAAATTAAACAACTTCAATCTAATATGCTATCCAAAAGAAGTCTTCATTGATGCAAATTCAATCCAACATGTGAAAATCTGCAAATTAAACAATATTACAACTTACAAGTAGTTATATACCAACATAACAAGGTTACAAGTAGTTTAAAAGATATACCTTTAATTATTACTTTTTCCTGTAGGTAATAAAACCTCAATAGGCATTTCCTCCTTCTATAAAAAAAATGTTTAACGATTAATAACTTTAAATAATCAACATCAATAGGCATTCATGGTCCATATGGTTTTAGTGTATCATATGTACCTTAAGCTTTTTCTTAATTCCATAAAGATGTCTAATCCAATCTGCTCCACAAGCTACTACAACCCATCGTAACTGTCTTGCTGATTCTTACGATGGCAACAAGTTACTACAAGTCTACAACCCATGAAATCATGAAATCAGAACAAGTTACTACAAGTCTACAACCCATGAAATCAGAACAAGTTAACAGTGATAAGAAGAAGAAGTCTTACGTGTGATGAAATCATAACAAAATCAGACGAATTTAAGACAAACTAGAGCCTGGGTGGGTTTGTTTTCTCGCTGGTCGGAGCGTCGCCGGCAGGTGGTCAGAGCGTCGGTGTCAAGAACTGACGAAGAGAGACTTGAGGAGCGTCGTCGGTAGGTGGTCGAAGTCTCCAAGACGATCGGACAATAGAAGAGTCGAAGTCGAAGTCGCGATAAAACCCTAAGTCCCTAAATGATTAAATAATTAAATACGTTTTAATTTATATATATATATATATATATATATATATATATATATATATATATATATATATATATATATATATATATAATATTATATTATATATAGGCTCGTTTAGGGCTCACGAGCCTAATCGAGCTTGGTGACACAGGCTCGGCTCGGGCTAGTTTAATAAACGAGCCTTATATTTAAGCTCGGGCTCATTTAAAATCGGTCTCTAGCCGAGCTTTTATCGAGCCGGTCCCAGATAGCTCACGAGCCGGCTCGGCTCATTTGCACACGCCCTCTTCTCCAAGAAGACATGGTCCAACATATTCGGAAGACGTTTCTCGCAGACGTCTTATAGGAAAAAAATACATTTTTTTCTTTTTTGTTTTGTCTTTTGTTTTGTTTTTGTTTTTTTTCTTTTGTTTTATTTGATTTGTTTTTTATAATAACTACATAAATATTAAAAATTAAAACTTGCAAAATAAAATTAACTAATAATTAGTCGAAAAGGGTATGTAATTATTATAAAGAAAAATGTAATAACAATATTGATGCAATTCTGAATGTGGACTTGTATTTTTTTTCTACTTTCTTATATTGAATATGATTTATAAAAAAAAAACTGTTTTATGTTATTCTTATAAGATTGATGTATCGTTGGCATTGTTGCTAACATATTGACTTCAAAAACAGACGTGAGTTTCGTAAAAAAAAATAACCAGAAAAATTACAACTTTTTATTTAAATTTCAGTTTTTATTTTAGAAGTCAGCAGACTATAAAAAACAAACAATATTTTTCTTGCAAACTGTAGACGTTTAGTCCACATCTTCTTCAACAGATGTGGGCTGCAGACTGCAGATGTTTTATTTCTTTAAAAAACAAACAACACCTAAGTATGTCTTTTTCATTATATGAATTCGTGCAAAAAACCTATTTATACACAATTTTTTAATGAACATCGCACGTAGGTTTTTTTTTAAATGCTACATTTTATATACGTTTTAGTCTATTTATACGGTTTTAAAATGTAAAGTTGTGTATTTAAGGTTTTATAAAGGATGAAATAATAACATTTTTAATTTTTTTACGTTTTCAAAGTATATAGATATATATATATATATATATATATATATATATATATATATATATATATATATATATATATATATACTATACTATAAACCATATATAAATTACAACCCCTTAATGCACAAAAGTCTTAATTTTTAAGATAGTACAAGACTTTAATGCATACTATCATTTTAGGCGGGCTTCTTAGACAGAAAACACACTTCACTTGGATTGCCAACGTGGTAACATTGGATCGCCAGCCTGGTAGCTTTTAGACCCTTAGATTATTTCATCAATATCCCACTGTTTCAAATAACTGTTCATCTTCTCTCCTTACCAAAATCCCTTAATAAAAACCCTCATCACCAACATCCCTTAATAAAAACCCTCATCAGATTCTTGCTTCATTCCCATCGCACCACGGATCTCCACCTTCGTCTCTCTCTGTATCTATATCTATCTCACACACTACCTCGATCTTATAGTCTCTCCGCCATTATTTTCACAACCAGGAACTTCACAACCACCACCACCACCACCATGAAGAATTTCATCACCACTCACTTATTTCCCCACAGCTATAAAGATACCCGCTGGTCCATTTTGGGTTATATTCTCTCTACTATATCTCACATTTATTCTTCTTAGTTAATTCATTTATTCACTAATATTTTCTTGGTTTGGTTGCAGGTTTTTTTGAAGAAGTAGCATATCTTATGTTTTTTTCACTTCCGATGCTATATTCATCGGTTCTAATCTATGATTTTTCGATTTTGGTTGCTTTCTCTGACAATGTTTGTTGAAATTTCAGATCTGAAGACCATGGATCCGAAAACCCTACGTTGAAACACCTAAAAATTGAAAATTGGTAGAGAAAGCCTAACGACCTCATATCCCTTAACATCGCTTCTCTCTTTTCCACCACTCGATCGAGAAAGCCTACAGAAATCCCTAGACATCTGGTAGTGATTATTACAATAACAATTCAAGTTCCATCGCTAATTCTTTCAGTATGTCTCCCCACGTCCCAAACTGGTACGCACTTTATGGATTTTGGTTTTTTAGAGATGTGGATTCGAACGTAAAGTCAAAATTTGTGTTTAATTTTTTACTCTATTTAAAACTTTTGGCATGTGCAAAGATTCGAAGGATTTTGCAAGAGATCCAAATAACTATTGATGGATGTACAATCATGGAGTGCTGGCCGGAACAACGGGTTTGATGTTGACTGTCTTTGTTGTTCTTGGCATCCCCCTCTTAGTGAGTTCCATGCCTAATTCTAATAACTTTTATTTCAAGACAATTACTTAAATAATGATTAAATGTGTTATGAAAACAATAACTTGGATATTGATCAATTATACAATGCTAATGCTAATTTTATTTGATACATAATAATATGCTTCACGTGGTGTTTGGTAATCCTTGTGCTTTGGCCTCTATTTTTTTTTTCCAATATTCGGGAGTAGGATAAGTAAAAAATAGATGATTTATAAAGACATGTATGTGATTTGGCTTCATCTGATTCTCATATGTTAAATCGCTTTGATGTCTCGATTGTGGTTTGATTTATTTGAGAAAAATTAGTAGTTTTAATGATTTTATGTTGCTATTTGATAACCAGGATGATGAGAGCAGGAAAATCACCTTGAAAGTGATTGTGGATTTTCTCTAGCAGAAGGATCTCATAAGATTTGATTATTAAAATATCATTAGCCTTTCTTTATGTAGAATGCCTTTATTCTCACTCTAAAACATCGGTGATAATGCATCAAAAGACAAACTTTTGTTTCGCATGTGAGTAGCATTTTCTTTAATATAAAGAATTGGAAACTTTAACAGTTGCTGCAATAGGAATTCACAGATAAAGACCCTTTTTTCTGACAGGGCAAACATCGATGGTGAAGGAGTGGTGGTGGGTTGTCATAATAACCATCACCATAAACTGTAGGCGAAATAGAATAGTTAAATCTTTTTACAAGTGCATATCAGAGAAGGAGAACAAAGTACCTAAACAGATCGATAAGTAAATTTCAGAAGATTGGATAAAAGTTGAAAAGAAAAAGTTATGAGTGATTTAAAGACCGATCATCATGTAAAGTTGTAGGTTAAATGTTAAAACTTTATTGTCTTTCCATAACTGTAAAGTTGATCTAATATGTATTGTTACGTTTCAATCATTCACTTATTACATGTATAGTTGATCTAATATATATTGTTACGTTTCAAGTTTTTATATGTGAACCATAAAAATCTAACTTTATTATAATTAGTTATCATTCCCATTATTTCATAAAGATGATTTGTGTAAAAACAAAGAGGGTTTATACTTAGGACCATGGTGAAAACATACAAGTTACTAAAATATGACTAAATTACTAAAATATGACAGTTAGTAAAATATGACTAAATTACTAAAAATATGATTGTTTATAAAATAAAGTAGATGAATCAAAATTCAAAGTTGAAATTAGTTAATCTTTTAATTATACTTGTGGTCAAAATAATTATTGGAAATTTTTGAAAATTTGAAATTTTGAAACATTAAAATTTTGAATTTTTGAAGTTTGGAAACATTAAAATTTTGAAACATTAATCTTGGCCATAAAAAAATAATTATTGGAAAATTTTGAATTTTTGAAATTTTGAAATTTTGAAACACTAAACTTGGCCTTATAAAAAAATAATTATTGGAAACATTTGAATTTATGGATTTTTAAATTTTGAAAAATTAAAATTAACAATTTTGAAACTTTTGAAAATATTTGAAATTTTTTATACTTTTTTGATATTTTAAATTCACTTTTTAAAAAAAAATTCTTTATTTTTTGAAATTTTTGATTATTTTGAAAATTTTGATTTTTTAAATATTAATAAATTCTCGATTAAGGTTATTATATATAAAAATTTGGAAAAATTTGCAAAATTTGATTTTTTTTTAAATTGATGATATCAAAAATTTACCAACATTTTTCTTCTATTTTCCACCGCAACAGCGTGCGAGTACCTTAGAAACTTTTGAGTATGACAGGTTCTTTTTGAAACATTTGG
The DNA here is from genome assembly GCA_023525715.1 of Cichorium intybus. Classification (NCBI taxonomy): domain Eukaryota; kingdom Viridiplantae; phylum Streptophyta; class Magnoliopsida; order Asterales; family Asteraceae; genus Cichorium; species Cichorium intybus. The sequence continues at coordinate 23,162,455 of CM042009.1, forward strand.
GTGAAATTTGCCTCAATGTCTGTTTCCCCCGTAATCCTACAACTTCATAATTTTTGGCATGTTTATTTGAATAAAAAAATCCTACTACAAGAAACTAATCGACATTCGAAAATACTCGCCGAAAGAAATTATTTGTCGCCGCCGCATTGCGCGGGTATGCCGCTAGTATATATATATATATATATATATAGGTATGAATATGTTTTTTAGAATCATAAATGTGTACTTGTAAGTTTTTATAAATATAGATACATTTGTAGGAGTTTAAATATGTTTCTAGAAGTATTAATACATATTTTTATGTTTTTAGAAATATACATATAGTTTTTATAACTATAAATATGTATTTTTATGTTTTTAGAAGTATAAATGTGTTTTTTATATAAACACCTATTATATCAATCAAAAGCGCATTTATAATGGAAAAATACCGAAAGATATCCGAAATCATTTTATGTATGCTTTTAAATGATAAATATGTGTCTATATGCAATAAAAATATGTATTTATACTTCTAAAAGATATATCTATACTTCTAAAAACATAAAAAAAGCTTTTTAAGAATGCTATTATTTCACCATTTTATAAATTCTTAAATAAATTTTTTTACGTTTTAAACTGTACAAATAGACAAAAAAAACGTATACAAAGTCATAAATACAGGCATATACAAAATAGAAATACATACACATTATATTATAATACACACGGAATGACTGAAATACTAAAAGTGGGAAATACATTACGTTTAAGAAAGTTAGAAATACGTACACATTATCTGTTTATACATACTAAAATACATAATACAATTATAAACGCATCAAATTTGAATTGAATTGAACAAAATTATAATTAAACAAAATGTTTAATAAACAAGTAAATAAATGGTATATGTTAAATTAATTAGTTAACAATTATATTTATTTATTTAAAAAAATCAAAATTCTCGAATTTGACAATTTTTTCTCGAGTTGATCAAGTTGGACTGATTTGCTCTGAGTTTGACTCTAGTTTGACCGATTTCAAGTTTTTTGACAAATTTTCAGAAAAGTGTCTCAGCATGTACTCGATTTCGAGTACTCAGCCAAGTAGGCCGAGTTTTACAACACTGCTTATAGTAAATATGTAAAATAACTGAAAAACTTAGGTAGCATTTGATATGCAGTAATCTAGGAGGGAATGAAATGAGACATTATGATAAAAAAAAATCATGTTTGGTTGTCACAAAGGAATGGAATGGAGCATTCCTTATGGAATGTGATTCATTCTACTAGGCTGATTTTTCATTTCATGCGGATGAGTGTTTTTTTTTTCATTCCTTCAGGAATAGAATGATATATATTGTAATAATAAATTTATTTTATTCACATAATATTCAATAAATATTAATATTTTTAAAATCTTCAGTTAAATATTTTTTAATTATAAAAAAGTGTTTGTTATTATTATGTTTTAAGATTTTATAGTATCTAATTCTTTTTATTTTGTAACTTTTTAGATAATAGATAATTATTGATTACTTATTTGCAAAACGTATAATTATATTTAAAACAAAATAAATATGTTTACATTTAATTTATTTAACGGTCTATCTTTGATCAATTAAAATTTATTTTATAAATAACATTTTTTGTCTTTATTTACCAATTTATTTTATTTTATTCTATAGTTATTAATAACACATGTTTGAATGATTCATTTCGTTCCTTCAAGCCAACCAAACAAGACAACGAGATGCAATGATTTATTCTATTACTTTGCTCATTCTATAAGGATGTTCATTCCATTACGGGTAAAAAATGTAAAAGTAGAAAAAACTCACAAAGTTTAGTCATCTACCAAAAAAATGATGTTATGGTAAAACCGTTATTTTTCGACAAATCTAAAAATTTTCTGTAGTTTATATTTTCCTTTGTTGGAAGAATTTGCTAACTTATTCTTACAACCATGTTGCATTTGACATGCATAAACCGTAAGTAATGCTACTTTTATATTTCATAGCTTATTCTTCTAGCATGTATTCATAAATAGATTATTATAACAACCTACTTTTAAAGCATCATTAAATCGTATACTTTCATCCACAGACACCATCTATCGCATAATTGGGAGCTTAAGTGGTAATAAAAAAACAAAATGTTAATAAAGTTATATTATTTTTTTGAACGGCAAATAAAATTATATTTATAAGACCAACCGAACTGCATATTGTGGTGTCCTAGGTGGACAAAAAACCCCTTTGAAGTGGCGCCTATGTGACGGGTAAAAAATGAATGGTGGTGTAGTGTGAGTGTTAACCACTCTTTTTGGTCTAAGCATCTGATTGTAAATAGTAGTTACATATGTTTTATCCCTTAAACATAGGTACATTGGGGTATGCAATGAGTGAGGTAGAAGATGGACAGCCATTCAGTGAAGTTGTTACAGCTCTTGGCTTGATTGAACTATGGTAAAATTTATTTTATAGGCACACCATTCAACATTAGTATTATCTTTCATATTTCTATTATAGATACTGGACTGCAAAAACATATTCGTAAAAAACTTATCATATGTTTTAGGGTAAATTTCATATATACCCTAAAATAACCACAAAATATCGTATTTATCCATATTAAACTAATAAAATATCTAATTTATTCAATTTCTAATTTTTAACATTTTTTATATATTATATTTATTTCTTATATTATAAAAACAGAAAAATTGAAGAAAGTAAGTAAATGACAATATTGCCCTTATCCTAAACTTCTTAACCTAAAATGATCTCCAACAATAATCCTCCATCGACAGTCATATGTTCTGATAAGACGTGTACTTTAATCACCCATAAATGATACCCATAAACCCATAAATGATACCTTTTGCATATGTTTCTGTTGACAAGCTTGGAAAAACATATGCGTGTGCTGTGATTGAAGTTTGTTCATGTATGAACTCTATTATTAACATGAGAGATAGATTTTTCTCCAGATTTTCTAATATTATGTAATGATGAAAGTCGGTATCTTTGACACCTCCCATATCTCCTATCTTGATCAATCAATTAGTATTTTGGACTTCGATTAAGGTAACCAATTTTAGCATTTTTAGACTTTAAGTGATGTCAAAGCTGTCATTTGGTAAGAATTTATATGTAATAGGTATCATTTATGGGTTTATGTTGATGCCTTTTACTATTGATGTTGCTGAGAAGCTTAAAGTCCAAATAATGAATCCAATCTGGTGTTCTTGATGCCTTTTACTGCTCACAATCACGATTTACTGTTGATGCCTTTTACTGCTCACAATCATGGTTTGAGTTCCGGTCTATGTTCTTGATCGTGAATCCAATATGACGTTCTTGATCGTGAATCCAATTTTTCTGGTGTTCTATTGTTCACGATCACAATTACGTTCCTGTATCATTTCTTGGTCGACTTTCCAACACGATTTCCAGTCTGATGTTCTTGATCGTGAATCTAATTTTTCTTATGTTCTATTGCTCACGATCACAATTATGCTTCCTGTATTAGTTCTTGATCGATTTCCAACACGATTTTCCTTCCAGGATCATCAGTTCTTGATTGCCTTTCCAATATTCCTGGTGATAGGTAGGAGAGACGCGTCAATGGCTTCTATCGGAATGATCAAGATTGCTTCCCGTATCACTATGGATTGAGTTTCCAATTATTCCTGGTGTTAGTTAAGTGAAGGGTACAATGGTCCATCAAGATTTTAATATAATTAAATTGGTTTTAATTAACAAAAATGAATTATTAAGTGTTAAAAATTAGAATTTGGGTAAATTAGATATTTTATAAGTTTAAAATTGGTATTTTTTACATTTAAAGTTTGCATAGAGTAAATATGATATGGGTAAATTGCATAAAAGTCACTAAGTTTTTCAATTTTCTCGATTTTGACACTGCATTTTTAGTTTTTGCAATTAAGTCATTATGTTTTCAGAAAAGTTGCAATTAAGTCATTATGTTTTCCAAAAAGTTGCAAAAATGACCATATGACCGGATTACCAGGTCATATGGTCAGATTTGCAATTTTTCAGAAAACCTAATGACTTAATAGCAAACATAAAACATAGTGTCGAAATCAAAAAATCTGAAAAAGTTAGCGACTTTTAGGGTTTATTTCATAAAAAACCCTAAATTTTCAACTTTTTTCTGCTTAAACCTAAAACTTTATTTTTTTCAAAAAAAACCTAAATTTTGGAGAAACTTTTTAATTTATCGCCCTAACCGGTTTTACAGGTTATACATACTTTTTTTTTTTCAGAAAAAACCCTAATTTCTTTTTTTTCCGAAAAAAACTCTCAATTTCAGTGATTTTTTCACAAAAAAAAATGTTTTTTCGTTTTTGTAATTGACATAACTTTCATATACGATGTCCAAATTCTACGAACTTTATATCCCTGAAAAGGTCGTAAGTAGTACTACAACTTTGCTTTACTGACTTTTGTTTCAATATGTTCAGATATTTCTCTACACTGGCTTGTTTTTCTTATAATAGCTGTATCTTTTGCATACGAGCTTTGTTTTCGACGTTCTAAAAGTCGACGGATTCGTAAACATTAATACATCGTGTAATTAATATTATTTAAACCAAAATATTATTTGTATGATTTATCGAATTTTACGCTACTATAGTCTATTAATTTATGTCTTTTAGTCGTTGTTTTTCTTCGCGGGCTCGTTGTCGATCATGGTGGGCTCGTTGTTTGTCTTTATAAGCCTTTTTATTTCAAATTTCATCCGTTCGTGAAGGTTTAAATTGTACCGTTCAAACTCCAACCACATAAGTGCCACGTCGTCGCTTTCTTGTGACCCCGTCTGTGATGTCCGTCAAATTTGGTCAACAAAAGTCAACCAGAGTGCAAATTAGGATAATACGTTGAAATGTAATTTTCATAACTTTCCTAATGTATTATTGGAAATTATAATACTACAAATAATAGTTTGGTTTAAATAATATTCATTACACAATGTATTCGTGTTTACGAATCCGTCGACTTATAGAATGTCCAAAACAAAGCTCGTATGCAAAATATACAGCTATTATAAGAAAACAAGCCAGTGTAGCGAAATATCTGAACATATTCAAACAAAAGTCAGTAAAGCAAAGTTGTAGTATTACTTACGACCTTTCCAGGGATATAAAGTTCGTAGAATTTGGACATCGTATATGAAAGTTATGTCAATTACAAAAACGAAGAAACATTTTTTGTTGAAAAAATCACTGAAATTGAGGGTTTTTTCCCGAAAAAAAAAAGAAATTAGGGTTTTTTCTGAAAAAAAAAAGTATGTATAACCTGTAAAACCGGTTAAAGGGATAAATTAAAAAGTTTCTCCAAAATTTAGGTTTTTTTTGAAAAAAATAAAGTTTTAGGTTTAAGCAGAAAAAAGTTGAAAATTTAGGGTTTTTTATGAAATAAACCCTAAAAGTCGCTAACTTTTTCAGATTTCTTGATTTTGACACTATGTTTTATTTTTGCTATTAAGTCATTAGGTTTTCTGAAAAATTGCAAATCTGACCATATGACCTGGTAATCCGGTCATATGGTCATTTTTGCAACTTTTTGGAAAACATAATGACTTAATTGCAACTTTTCTGAAAACATAATGACTTAATTGCAAAAACTAAAAATACAGTGTCAAAATCGAGAAAATTAGAAAACTTAGTGACTTTTATGCAATTTACCCATATGATATTTGATGATTATTTTAGGATATATATAAAATTTACCCTTTTAATGCTCACACCCTGGTGATGCAAGAAAGGTTTATATCTCATATCTATTGCTGCATAAATTGAAGAGCGAATCAACAAAGCTTCTTCAAATGGGAATGTTTGCGCTATGTTTTTGTCATCGAGAATTCAATCGTATCTTTCCATTTGTTTCTTCAGTTTGGCTGATTTTATTAATCCATGGACTTCAATTTTGTCAAAGTCACAGTTCTTTCTTAATTTGTTTTCAACAAAGAAGGGAAGGTAAATCTCATGCTGAATTTTTTGCACCAAAATATTCTCATTTTTGGTATATACAGTGATTTATCCCTTATCCATTGACACCTTCTTTAACGCTAAAAGAATACTCCATATATATTCCTATTTTTTTAACTTATATGGTTTTTGAATAATAACCTATATGTTGATTAACTTTTTACAACGTCATTTTTATTACAAAAATTTATATGGAACCACTCCATCTGAATGAAAGAGTAAATTACCATTTTACCTTTATGTTTAGAAGTAACATGAATTTTATATTGAGGTAATTTTATAAACTTGCTTTTGCATGAAGGTTTGATTAAAATTGTGGATGAGACTGAAATTTGAGCAAGATTTGTCCCCAATTTAGCAACTGCCTATGAGAGGTCATCACCACACCCTTTAATAGGGTTCTTAAAAAGTCATGTCTGTTAAACATTATGGTTCATTTCCTTACATCACAAGCTTCCTTTTTGGTAGGTTACTAATGCAACTTAATTTTATAAAATTATATTAAGATAATCCGTTGATTGAAACCATTTAGGCTGGAGGGAGTGGTTAGCATGTGCTGAACATGCTAAACTATGCCACATCAGCTTAGCACATGCTGACCAAATTTGGTGGGAGTAGTCAGCATGTGCTAACCATGCTAAAAGGTACAACTCTCATGCTAAAAGGTACAAGTGATGTTGCTGATGGCTTCCTATAGCGAGCTCGTTGAATTGTTGGCGAGAAGGAGTTTAGCGAGGGGTTTAGCGAGGGTGGCGGTGTGGTTCAGCATTCTTGGCGAGGTGTTTGGCGAAGCCACTCCCCCCAGCCTTAGCCATTGGCAAGCTTTCAACAATCAAATATGCATGTCCATGATCCAATGCATTTCAAAAAGACAGTTTTAATGTAAGACAAAATCACAATCCATTATTTTTCCAAAGTACAATATTGTAATAGGAAGAATAAAAAATAAAATGATAAATAAACAAATTAATTGAAGTACATAAATGTAAGGATAAAATTTTCTAATACTTTGTTGCGCTGTACTTTCAACTTAAATTAAATCATTAAGAGATCAATTATTGGACAAGTTTTGTATTGAGATGTTATAAACTTGAAAGATGTCTACATTTTCCTGTTTCTGTGGAAGTGAAATTAAACGAAGATTTAACAAAAAGAGATTAAGCAAATTAATTACATAATCTCCCAAAAGAATCAAATGTGAAATATATAAAAAAAAAATCTTTGGAATATCTACCCCGGCAACACCACCCTTGTGGTGGTTGTCGAACTGGAACTGGTGGTTGAGTAGGCGGCGGTCGCATTTCCATACAACCCAGCAGCCCATCTCCGAAGAATCCTCAGTAACGTCGCCGCCTTTCTCCTCCCTCTTCCGGTCCCCATCCCCATCACCTCCCAAATTACTCTTTCAATTCCAGGGATCGCCGCCAGTTCTGACACAATCTCCGATCCACCTTTCCGGCAAACATTCACAAGTGTGGCGGCGGCGCTCTCTTGTGCCCTCTCCGTTCCATCTCTCAATACTGTTGCAAGTTTCCTAATCACATGGAACGCCGCCGTGATTGCCGCCAATCCGCCTTTCTTCACCACGGCCTCCAGCACCGTCACACCTTCCTCCGGTAAACCGTCCATTACTTCACTAGCCATCTCCACCACCCCAACCTCAAGCAACTTCCCCACCGTTTCCCGGTCTCCGGCCAAATTCAAAATCGCGACTAACGCGTCTCGTTTCGAACTTATCGGGCCGGTTCTAGCCAACTCCATCAACCCCTTGATCACACGACTCTTTCGGCCCAGCTTTTTCCGGTACACCGGAACCCCTGTGAGACTAAATATTGTGGCGGCGGCGTTTCCTTTCGCCTCCCAAGTCGCACCTGTTCTTAATACTTCCACGATTCCGTTTACAACTCCCTCGGTTTCCATTATTTTTGTCTTGTTTGCGTCGTGTATCGAGAGATTAAGGATCGTTGTAACCGCGTTAATTTGAAGGTTCGGATTGTCGGAGGATAGGAATTTTACGAGTAGCGGTAAGCCGTCGGCGTCGGCAATGCAAGCTCGGCTGTTTGAATCCGTTTTCGCTAATGCCCGGAGCTCATAAACGAATCGATTCGCCATTTCCAATGATTGAGAAGCGCTGGCTTTTTCGAGTAAAAAAGTCACCGTCATCTTTGTTGCTTCGAATAACGTTTTATTTGTGGATTCGCCGGTTACTTTTTCCTTGGTTTCTGTAGATTCGAACGGAATCCTGTGCTCGCGGCACCACATTATTATCAAGTTACGCAATGCGCGATTGGGTATCATCCCGGTGTGGTCCAAGGTCTGACCGGTTTTTGGACACGTGGTGTGTCCCGATTCAATCCATAGATTGATAGACGCCCGATCGTATGTTTGTCCTGTTGATACAACCACCGGGTCCCGCACTAAGTCCAGAGAAATCGGGCACCGGAAATCAGCCGGAATTGTCAAGTCTGTCGAGTTTGACTTTTTTCGGCCTCGGGGTACCCGTGGGGATGATTCCCCGTACAACACGCACTTTGCGTAGCGAACAAGTCCGATCAACGAAATGATTTCAGCTTTTGATATCTCGTCGCTTTGATTTCTAACCTCTTCTTCCAAAATCTCGATTTCTTCGGTGCAACTAGTGGAATCAGTCAATTGCAATCTCGTGAAGATCTCCTTGAGTTTTGTTTGCTGAGGAACAATCTCGCTCTTGATTCTATCTAATTTTTCCAATACATCGTTTCTGAGATTGATATCTTTTTCATCCATCCACGCCGCCGTTTTTGAGCACTGTTTCCGGATCAAATTCACAAGTTCTTCGACATCTTGGCTGAGATTCATAGCTTTGACTGGAAATATATCAATCAGGGTTGACAACTCGAGCGTGAACTCATGAAATTTGTTCGCGACTGATTGCTGCTGAATCAAAAGCCATAATTTGCTTCCATTGCAGCAATCTTCAATCAACGTCTTGATACTCTGTAAGACGATGTACAACTCCTCAAAACACAACACCGCGGAAGCCGGAAAACTCGGTACAACATGATCGACAACCAATTCCTCGAGCAGCAACGTTAAAAGCTTGGTTTTACGAATTATCGAATTTGAATTCCGATACAGAACAAAAGGAATCGGACTCAGAGACGAAGTTTCCTTGGATCGAAGCAATAGTGATCGAAGAAGCCTTTCATCTGAATCCGATGAGCGCTTCTTTTTGGGCGGCAAAGTTGCCGGTGATACAGCCATGGATAATCAACAGCAAAATGAAATTAAAAACAAAAAAAGGAACGTAATTGAAGCAAATTACCGATATTTGCGATGAAATCAAGACGCTCTGTGATGGAATCTTTGAACTTAATCCGAAAAGGACTCGGAAAATTATTGTAGTTGTTGGTGGTATGGTATGGTGATAGCTGTTATGCGTTTTCTTTTTTGTTTTATTTATTGATAATCATAAATTGTATATTATGGGGTCACACCTCAGCTGGAATATGGGTGTTTGACGGAGTAATTTATTGCGTACTATTTCTTCAATTATATATTATACAATAAAATATACTTTTTTTTGTAGAAAGGAGGTGGTTGAGAAGTTGAACTTGGAAGAATAAGAAAATTGGTGGTGGGTGCACCAAACTAAAGAAAGAAGAAATTTTGGTGGTGGTCGTGGTGGTGGTACGGTGGTGTGGGGTTTAACAGCCGTCAGCCGCCGGCAGGTGGACAAGTATTCAGGACTTTTTCTCTTTTCTTTGTTATTTTGAATAGCCAACATTTTATTATAGTGTTTTTCTATTGGCGCCCATTGACCAAGTTGTGGTTTCATTTTTGACCCTTGGGGATTTAGATGTAGTCAAGTAGTTCCTTGCCGGATTACACAATGCAACTTGCAAGAGTTCTGACTTATCTGTTATTAGACTAAATTACATAAACGGTCCTTGTGGTATATTGAAAATCTCACTTATTGTTATTAAACTAAATTACATGATTGGTCCTTGTGGTATGTTGAAAATCTCACTTTGAATCCAAATTTAAAAGATTAGGCCCCACCAATACTTATAGTTTCCTTTGTCCTTCCAAATAACATCATTAAATGCATATAAAATGATCAATCTATGGTTATTTTGTCTTTTATAATGTTCTTTTTTTATAATGTTCTTAATAAAAGATCTCTTGTATAAGCTAGCTGAAATAGCTAATAGAAGATTTTTTTTTATATAAAAGTGTTTCATATATAAAATACAAAGGCCCCAAAATTATACTTTTTAAAACAAAGTTTGTTGTTAAAAGTATACGAGGGAACATCGGTAACAGACATATTAATAACAATAATTTTAACTATTATATGCATAAATAAGTCTTCTAAATTCTCCATTGTTCAACTTTAAGCTTTTAATCATCTTTATTCTTCTTGTGAATTAGCTGAGCACATGTTAAAATAATGTGTTACCATTAAAATGTCTATTGAGTTAGACATGGGTTAGACAATATACAAATGAAAACAATTTATATATTAGAAAAAATCCCTCCACCTTTACACTTTTAAACCAATCCACTTAATAATATCGTTTTGGGAAACATATTGCATATAAACTCATACATTGAAATAAACGAAGTCGATGAAAAATAAGAAATATAGTATATGACATCAATACATACCTCGGAGTTCCGGATATAGAGCTTTTTCTTTCTCTTTTCCCTTGCATAAACTAAACTCTTCTAGTCTCAAAACATATTTCACATTTCTTAGGGGAATTCCTTGATCTAAAAGGAATCATGATTCCCCATTTTAGGGGATTTAAAAAGATATTAAAGGATTGATGATTCACCACCCTTTAGGGGATGTGAGCTAACACTGCATGTGTGTAGTCAGACCTCAAATGGCATGGAAACATATGCATTGAATGATGTCATATCCAAGTCAGACTTAATTTAAATATATCTATGGTCTTGTCATTTGGGTCACTTCAACAAAAGTGCGTATCAAATATCCAATTGCAAGGAAGGGTTAAAGACTTAATAGGACTCATACATACAAATATTTGTGGGCCTTTTAAGACTCCCACTAGAAAATGTTTCACCTACTTCGATACATTTATTAATGGTTATAGTAGTTATTCTTATGTCTATATTAAGCATAAGGCCTTTGAATCGTTCAATATGTTCACGAATAAAGTAGAGCATAGTCTTGAAAAGAACTTTAAAGCTAACCGTCTGATCATGGTGATGAATACAAGAGTCATGAGTTTCTACATCATCTCATGAAGTGCGATATTGTCTCGCAATTCACTCCACCGGATACACCACAACATATTGTGGTGTCGAGAGGAGGAATCATACCTTTTTTGTTATGGTACGATATTTGATGAGTCAATCGATGCTTCCAATGCCATTCTAAGGATATGTTTTAGAGTCTATTACACACTTACTCAATATGGTTTCAATAAATAAGGTGGATACAATGCTATATGAGTTATGGCATATGCAAACGCCCAAACTGTCTTTCCTGAAGGTTAGGGTTATGAGGCTCACATACAATGTGAAACTTAAAATGAACTCAATACTTGGACCAACAAGTGCATTTTCATGGGACACTCGAAGGATTATATGTGGTAACATTTCTACAATCCTACCAAGAAGAATCTCTTTGTTGCTCGAAGCGCTGACTTTCTAAAGAAGAATATTTTATTACAATAAGCACTAATAGCATAATAGAACTTAAAGATGTTCAAGAACAAAAATATGCAGTACATTTTGATAAGATCAATAAACAACACATTGAGCCAATGTAATCAGTTATAGAAGCTCGATGTGAGATATAGAGCATTCACAGATCTGATCATGTGTCTTATTAGGCAATGAGATATGGATTTCATGTGGCCAATGAGGAAGTATGGGATCATTATGAGCACTTGACCTACCGTGTGGCTATGTCATATTTATAATTCGATAAGTGGCTTAGAGCCATTTATGCTAAGATGCAGTCCATGAAGAAAGTTTGGAATTTGGTTGACCTTCCACCAGGAAGCATATTTGTTGGGTGCAAGTGTGTATTCAAGAAAAAGATTGACATAGATGGTAATATACACACTATTAAGGCATAACTTGTATAAAAAGGGTACACACAAACAACTTGTAATTATTACAAAGGAATATTGGGTATTCAAAATATGTTAATCAATTTTGCAGACAACTTGTAAGCAACACCAAGATAATCTCCAATGGTCAAGTTGTGACAATCAAAACTTTTGATGTTAGTAAAAGTTATGTAACGATAATGAAATGAAGCATCAATATTAAGTCTTTTGTTAAGTGTTTGATGAAAAGTAGAGAAATTGTTCAAATATGTGTTGTTACGAAAATCTGTAAATTAAGTCATTTCATTAAGTCCTTACTAATGTTTGCATATGAGATAGCTGAATGAACAAGAATAAAGATGAAAATTTGAAAACAGTAGCTAAATAAGGAAATTAGGATGCTGACCTTAGTTTATTATTAAATAACTCAAAATGGGGTTTGAATTGAGAATTTTATCACATTATGGAAAATGGACTTCTTGAGGATATAAGAACGCATGAAAAAGAATGGAAGCATGTGGAGTTGGGAGAAGGACTTAGGATGGATTAAAGTTTGGAAAAAACTATTATAACGGTTGCCTCGTGAACACTCCATGGTAGTGTACGTCGACTTTGCAGTTTGATTCCATTGTAAGGAAGAAGAATATCATCGGGGATAAGGGTTTCGTGGAAAAAGCTCCAAAAGGGGTTTTTGACAATATTTTGAACCACTTATAAACTCTTCATTAATACGTAGTAGGAGTGAACATGCTGACATAGCAGGTGACTAGGATACGTAGTAAGAGTGAACATGATCACATAGCTAGTGATTAGGATGCCGATTAGGCTCCTTTAACTAACCCCTTCAATTTGGGGTGAATGGTTAGGGACCATTTAAACCATTTCCTAAAACATTGTAGGGCTACAGTGTTGATTTCCCTTATATTTAATACCTTTTATAGTATCATACTTACTAAGAGTCTAAGCTGTTGTTTTTCTACTAAATGGGTATGGAACACTGACAAGTTGAAGGATATTCTAAAAGTAAAAAATACAATCACAACGACATTATCGAGGGTGTCTTGCCCAAACATACATGCATTCCCATTAGCATGGGTTAGCAACGCTTGAGGCTGATAAGCTAATCATGTTTATGAATGTTAAAAATTTATTCATAGTTTTTAGTTTAAAATAAAGTACATTAATTAAATTGTGTTATTTTTAAGGGAGGGATATTGGGGATGAACCCACATTTATGGAGCTTTATCAGATGATACACCTAAAAAAGAGTTCAAAGTTTTTGTCGGTATCGATGTCGGTGTCTAGAGAGGAGTCGGTTGGGATTCAACCACGGATGTTTTAGGAGATGATTAGTAAGTTATTTTTCTCTTTTCTAGGTATTTTGCTTGATATATTTATTTATTAACAATTTCCTGGGGTCCTAGGACCTACCTAATTTTTCAATTTATATAGTTAATTATATATAAAAAAAATTAGGAACCATCTTAATTATTTTTGAGGACCTACCTAAGCTCTTGATTTGTTAGCCCATTTAAAACAATCTGCCCAAATAAACTACAAGTCTACAAAACAAATTACGTGATCATGTCCAAATGGGGAAAAATTACGTTAATCGGCAATCGCTAACACAATTCACGTAATCACGTCCAGACATCCTCACCACGTTCACGATCTGCTTCTGCGTCGTTCAAGATTGTCACGTGATCAGCAACTGCTACAGTTGTCACCGCCGCCGATCGCCGTCCGGCCACCGCCTTCGGTCCTTCCACGCCTCACATTCACAACTAATATGTTTGTTTCAATTGTTTGCCTTTGATTTCAATTGTACAATCATCAATAGAAGAATTTCAATAGGTTAAGAATCAAGATTCAAGAACAAGTCAATTTTATTGGTTTGTCTAATAGTTCAATTTCAATTGTAAGAACATTAACATAACTATTGAAGTTATGTTTGATTTTTTTAATACATAACCTAACCCGACCCGCTATTAGTATGTTTTACTTTTTTATTTTTTTCGATTTATTTAAATAAGGAACCACATGAATTTCGATTCTAGATTCGCCACTGATTAGATCATATTATTTTTGTAATTTGTAGGTTTGGTGAAATGTGTCAATGATCGAGAAGTACCGGCCATGGCACCACTAAGCATCACGCAATGGATCAACTAGCTATTCAACTCCTCAAACACTTGTTCAACCACCATACGTTGGTTATTAATTTCTCATTCATCCAATGTCTCTTTTGGATGTTCAATACACCATTGCAAATGTATGATGTCTCTTTTGGATGTTCAATAAGGTATAAGAGTGTATAAATATGCAAGTATCATACGGTATCTAGTTTGGACAAGACACGTAATTTGTTTTCCTATTAATGCATCCATGGAATTTACTATGCAATAATACTCGAACGTATTAATTTTTTCCCAAAAACACTTTTGGCAGCTTATTCTGCAGAAAATCCCAAAACTGTTTTATAAACCCGAATATATATAGTCAACCTTTTCTTGGTAGGGTAATCACCTTTTCCTAAATGGAAGGGAGGTCAACAACTTTATTTACCCAGAAAAGGACACTGGAGTATAAAAATCCCTTTTAGACTGTTTTACTCGGTTCATTCAGTTGAGTGAATCTCTTCATATATCCTGTATTCATTGGACAACACGCCTTTTGATGTAAACCAAGACATTGAGTTTCAGAAGTTTCGGACTCTCCCAACCTTGTGCTTAGTTAAATCCGAACCCTTACCTTATGCAGACATTAAATAGCATATTCTTCCTTAGCCCACATCGCTCCAATATCTCTTTATTACGACCAGAAAATCACTGGTCCTTGGCTAGCGGAACATGGGTTCAACTCGATCTGATCATGGCTCAGGGAAAGAGCGGTTGAAGTGGACTCAAGAACTCCATGATTTGTTCGAAAAGGCAGTTAATCAGCTTGGAGGTCCTGACAGTAAGTACAAACGAAGTTTCACTGCACAACATGTGAATGCAGGAAACCATGACATTGATTACCTTTCTTTTGATGTAAATTTCAGGGGCAACACCAAAAGGTATATTGAAGGCAATGGGGATAACAGGACTTACTATCTACCATGTTAAAAGTCACTTACAGGTAAAACTCCGTTTTCCATCATGGGTGGCCTTAAGTCTAGATAGCAGATTTATATACATATATATTGTTTTGTTCGTACTAATTAATCATCGCAAAAGTTAAACTGATTACTATACCCTTGTACATGTTGTTTTGTTTTGTTTTGCAGAAATATAGAATGTCGAAATTTATCCCTGAATCATCAAGACGTAAGCTTTGTGATTATCATATTATATGCTTTGATATCGATCGCTTTGATTTAATGTTGATGGATTTGCTTAGAATATTTTCATTCCATGGTCTTAACTTTCTCGGACTCACCAACTTATGTTATATGTAATAAACAGGAGACAAGTTTGAAAAAAGAAGTATATCTGAAATATTTCCAAACTTCAGCGTAACATCGTGAGTTATTTATTAATTACATGACAAGTTTGTTCGTAGTCATGTTATAATTTATAAGGAAACGAGTTTAAAATTCTATTTCTTTATTTTATTTTGCAGTGGTGCTCAGCTAACTGAAGCATTACAAATGCAAATGGAAGTTCAAAGGCGATTAAGTGACCAACTTGAGGTACGTACTTTCATGTACAGTCTCACTTCCAAATTAAACGCATATTCAATTTTTTATCTTTCTTTTCAATCATCAGAACGCCAAAGAAAAGAATCAAAATCAAGACTTTTGCTTCCAGTATATTTATAGATATTGTTGTTAATTTGTGAATCAAAACAAAGATCGATAAACTAGATTCGTTCAATTGGAAATTTGGAATATTAATGTTGACAAGCATTATACTACTTGTAGCATCTACAACGCAATATTTACAAGTAGGTTCGGGGTTTGTTTATATCCAACAAGTCAGATTAGTAAAATCAAATTGTTCGAATCAGCTCATACAAGTTCTATTAAAAATTAAATAAATCATTCTTTTGGTAGTATGTTTATATATTTAAATTTGTCCGTATTTGTTTTTATAATATTTTATAGAATAAAAATGATATGTTTACACAGCCCACGCTATTAGATGTGAGCAATATTTCATGTTCTGGAATGGAGTGCATAATTATGGGGTTTGATGTAACAGGTTCAGAAGAATTTGAAGCTGAAGATTGAAGCCCAATCAAAGTTTCTTGAGAAACTCAGCCAGGAACACAAAAGTCCTAGGCCAAATATTAATGCCAAAATCAACAAGGTCATCACGTCTCCTACATCCCTACCTTCTTTGTGTGATGTGTCTGAGTCCATCATGAAGGACTTGGAATCTGATTCTGAAGTGGACACAAACGAGATGAGACCTAAAGCCAAGAGGGTTAGGACTGATGACGACGATCTTATGGCATCCACTAAGAGATTAAAACCTACGTCACTTAATACTCAAGGGATTCTCCTTCCAAATGGCGGCAACTCATTTCCTTCCCAAGACAATATCTTTCCATGGGGTTCAGCCTTTTGTCAGTCGCCGTTGATTCCGACTTGGTTTAATTCTTTTGGTTAGAGCATTGTTCGTTTGCTCCAAAGAATCTTGTGCATGTTGGATTTATTGTACTTTAAATAAACGATGTGTTCATCTTAATAAATAATCCAGAAATTCAACAATTATTACTTGATTACCAATATGGCTCTCTCTCTCTCTCTCTCTCTCTCTCTCTCTCTCTCTCTCTCTCTCTCTCTCTCTCTCTCTCTCCCCAAATGTGTTATTTTGAGGATTAGATTAGTGAGGTTAGCGACATGTTTTTATACTTTCATTTTTACATTTTCAACTTAGCCAAATGTGATAGTTTCTCTACATAGCAAACTATTATTTGAATCTATATTGTTGTGAATCAATTTTGTGGATAAGAATTTGCATTCTTGAATCGATATGGAACTTACTTTTAGAAAAATTCTTTATTTATTTTTGACATGTGGGATCAGTATTGTCATTTTTTTAACATTACTAATTCTTAGTGAGGCTAGAAGACACTAGCAAGATTAAAAAAATGATCAGAACTAAAACATAGAAACGGAGAAAGAGTTACATCTATAGAGCCGGGGAGAGGGGGGGTAAAGAACTTTTGCGGGTAGACACTCATTACTCCTTAACCTTTGAGTTATCGAAAATGGTATTATATATCCTGAACTGTCCATACCGATAATAATGCACAGTAACTTGTTTTAACTAAGTTGGTTGACCTTTTCAAAAAATAGAACAAGGAGTTTACATTCATTAAGATAGGAAAAGAGCATACCCACCATTTAAAACATTCTCCCATATTTACTTGGCCAAGATATAGTTGATAGAGAGATGCTTTACAACTTTCCAATTCTAGTTGGTAGATAAGGCATAATATGCATGAAATATCGATACCATGAAGATCCAAGTTTGATGGGTTAAAATATCATTAAACAAAACTCTCCATCGCATGATTTTCAATTTGACCGGAAACCTAAGAGTTTGAAGCAATAATATCATTAGTGCTACAAAGAGCCTTCGATTTGATGACATCCTAGTCCAAGACGATGTAAAGATACTTAAAGAATTAGGCATCCATAAGCACTTATAATGTGAACTATTTAGCAAAATTTCGTTGATTTCTACTTCCAAAGCCACGATCGAGCTCCTTGATTTCTTATATTTCAACTTGATTGTAACACCATGACTCATACCATAGGGAACTAGCATAATCAAGAGGATGTTATTTGCAATAATGTGAAGTCCATACAGAAGGTTGGTCTAAAGCATGCATACAGGTGGATACAATCCAAGATGGGGGTTACAACTTACATCATGAGCCATAGGAAAGCAAAATAAAACTACATATGTAGTTAAAACATTTTCTAAGAGTTTTAAAATGTCATTCTTCTGAATATCCCAAAAGTTGTGTCTAGGAGGTCATCCGTCATCTTCCTCTAATGTTTCTCAAATAAACATAGGCTACATATCACAAAAATACAATACATAAGATGATAAATGCTTCATGAGATCCATAGATATTAGATACAACATTCAAGTGCCTGTTAAATCATTTGCCAAAGACATCTACATAATAAATAATTCCTTATATTTATGTCATGATTTGTGATGCATCATCCATGCATTTTGCCATAGTGAAAAGAACAAATAAACTAATTTCTAGACATCGTGAATTCCTACGAGGCCATTCCCTCAAAGGCACTTCTTTGGCTAGTGGGTTTTTGTAAAACTAGACGGTGTCCTATTGGGTTATTCCCCAACTATAGGGCGGAGATAACTACTTTATGGCATAATATATCATCTCAATAGTTCGCTGGGGTATCAAGATGATTCTGATAGAACAACACATTCATACATGTATGCATTGGAACACAACTAGCTTTTAGTTCTTTAGTCACACCATATCAATCACACATACATCGTGCCATGAAATATATTGTTGATATCTCTAATATGATAAGCATAATATTTCACAATAAAATTAATCATTCATTTACGTAAAGTATTTGGTAGCAACGGGTCATATAATAAAAATACTATATATAACTTGTTATATGTACCTCATAATCGTAAAAACATCATGTGTACTCACTTTATCGGTTAGATTAGGCTAATTTTTACATTGACCTTCTTTAATGTTCAATTCCAAACCTGGCTATTTATCCTAAACATATATCTAATATTACAGTGACACCCAAGTTATGTCTAGTCTTTAATTGTTCTTTCTAATACATTACATACTTTCAATCATTCTTTGTTAATGCATTACATACTTTCAATTTCATATGCACATGCTTTTCCAAGCATAATTTCCAAATTTCTTGAATAAATGTCCAATTTGGAATTTTTGGTCAAATCCTTAAATCCTTAATAGTAGATCATATCAATTAGCCTTAAATCCAAAAATGAAACACATCCCTTCTTAAGACGCTTTTGAGCCTTAATCACCATGATCAAATTTTAAATTTTTTCATTCATTCACCATGTCTATAAACTTTTCCTCCATTGTAAACTATGATTGAAACTATTTTCTTCCCACATAGTATTTCAACTTGATTGGCCTCCAGCCAATTAATCCAATGACAACATCAAATCCCTAAATTCCCATAGGAATCAAGTTTGCATTGAAGACCATCCCATCAATTTCTTACGTGAAATTCTTGTAAATATGATGTATTGTACATAGGCATAACTAGAAGTTATAGTGGGCATGGCAAGTTTCTTACAAAAATCATGAGATATAAAAGACTAGTTGACACCAAATTTAAAAAGAATAGTTGCCAACCGTATTCCATTTCTACTCACAGGAAGAAACTATACTATGCTAAAAATTATACAAGCATAAGATTCCAAATAGACTTAACTTTTCATTTTCATAAAGTATTTCAAAGCAAAGGCTCATATCAAGAAGGAAAATTATATTCATTCCTAATATATCCTCCTAATTTATCCTCCTAACCATTAAAAAAATGACATGTGGGATCCACTAATTCTCTTTCTCAATTTCCTCTCTTGATTTTGACACTTGTCTTGATCTAGTGATTAGGAATATTATTAAGAAGATATTTTAGGAGGATATAGAACGTCTCTATCAAGAAAATACCATAACATGGGAGATGTATCCCATAATTGTAAAAATAACATTTTTACTAACTTCTACACATTTGTTTTCCTTGTGATCATTTATTCAACTTGCTTATCATTTATAGGCAATATCCACAACTAATTTGCCACTCCGATATGCCTTATTCACACTCCCACTATTACAATAAGCGTTCTTATAATATAATCGAATGCATAATTCATCATAATCATCAGTTTAAAACTTAAACTTCATTTACTATATGTCTTTAATGAACTCAAATACACATCAATTGCACAATAAATTGATTAAATTTTGGATGGAGACTTACCATGAAACAAAATTCCATCAATTACCAATAATTCTTGCAAGAACACTCACCATTTTTAAAGCAATGAAACCGACTACGATCCCTTACTACTATCTCCCTATCAACTATCTCTGATATCATCTTCAAAGCCACATGACAATCTTCACAAACACGTAGATTCTTCATAACCCTAATCGGTGTCCCATTTCCCGTATTCATCAAACCAAACACAACCGCCAACTTTTCACTATGCCTAAATAAAAATTTAATCTTTTCACTTTCTTCAATATCAAGAAGAACAACAGAAGTGTTTGGTACATACCCTCTTAACCTCATTTCTTCTAACAACTCCATCCATCTTTCTTGAATTTTCTCACTTTCAGGATGAGTCTCATCTCCTGCCACAAACTCATGGACTTTTCCATTTATGGAAATTGAACTTGACCCCGGTGTTTTTTTCACTCCATTATCTCTCATCAATTTTCTCACTCTTGCCACGTCATCCCACCTCTTGGCTTCTGCATAAATGTTGGATAAAACGACGTAGTATCCATCATTAAGTGGATCTAATTCAAGAAGGTGTTTGATTGCTTCTTCCGCCATTTCTATGTTCTTGTGAACTTTACACCCCCCTAACAAAGCACCCCACACCACCCCATTTGGTTTAATTGGCATATTTGAAATGAATTCATGTGCTTCTTTGAGTAAACCCGCCCTGCTAAAAAGATCAACCATGCAACCGTAGTGTTCGATTCTTGGAACTATTTTATAATCTTTAATCATACTTGTGAAAAGTTGGCGACCCTTGTTGACCATACCCATGTGGCTACACGCGTGAAGAAGTCCAATAAATGTGACCCCGTTTGGTTTGATTTGTGATTTGATCATATGGGAATATAATTTGAAAGCTTCTTCACCGTTTCCATTAATGGCTAACCCTTGAATCATGGCTGACCATGACACGATTGTTCGTTGTTCCATGTTGTTGAAAACACTACGAGCTGCTTCTAGACATCCACATTTGATGTACATGTCAATCAAAGTGTTGCAAATGTGGATATTTCTTGTGAATCCTTTTTGGTTTAAGGAATCGTGAATCTTTTTTCCTAAATCAAGTGCTCCGATGTCTGCACATGCTGCAAGAACAGCCACTAGAGTGACCTCGTTAGGAGATAACATTTCTTCTTCCATTTGAGTGAAAAGATCGATTGCTTCTTTTGGTTTTCCACATTGAACAAAACCCATGATCATTGATGTCCATGACCTCACGTTTCTCTCGGGCATTCTAGAAAAGAAACTATATGCCTTATCCACGTTTCCTCTTTTGACCAACTGTGTAATCATTATGTTCCATGTAACGACATCTCGTTCAGACATTTTATCGAACAGTAGGCAGGCGTCTTCGATCCTCCCAGAAACTGCATACAGATGAACCATACTATTCTGCAAAAACAAGTTCGATTGAAGCCCAAGTTTCTCGATGAACCCATGAATAATCCTGCCGTCTAAACCAGACGAGAGTTTCGTACAAGCTTTTAGAAGGAACGAAAAAGTAAATGAATCTAAACAAACATCATATTCGCATAATTGGCAGAATAATCGGATGGCATCATTGGGGGAATCACTCTCGGCAAATTCTTTCAAACATGAATTCCATATAACAGTCTCAGGCTTGTCAGAGAGCTGAATGATTTTTTGAGCATACGGGAAGCTAGGAGTCAGGGCGCAAACAGATGCAACTCGGGAAAGTCGGAGAATAGAGGGAGAGGTATTGGTTTTGATGATGTGGGCGTGAATTTGTTTGAGCTCAAATGGTGATTTGAAAGTGTAGAGAAGATCGTTTGCAAGGGTCTGCGGTGTGAATATAAGAGAATTCGTTTGGTGGGTCTCAGGAACAGGTAAGGAAGTTGAAGAAAGTACATATCCAGACATTTGAGCTTCTTCTTGGAGGGTGGCCCCCCGGCGGTCGTTTTAATCGTTATAAACTTATAATCGTTTTAAATCGTTAGACCATGTTTATCCATACCGGCGGCAACCTGCAACCATAGAGATCGGAAAAATTAAAAAGATAAAGAAAATTTTCAAAAATACCAACGACGCATGGCAGTGAGTCATTTGTTTTTTTGCTTATTTTCTTAACTTCAGATTTAATATAGCATACAGGTTATTATAAAGATAGAAAGACTATACTAAAAGTTAAAGTTTTAAATTCTCTCTAAATACAAGATAATATTAATATATTATAAATGTATATATGAAACTGTCAAATATATTACATATTTTAATATTTTATCAATGTAGGCTGTTGATAAATGATGGAAATATTGAATTTGTATGATAGTATTGATTGCATATATCTATAAAAAAAAATAGTTTAATAGTTGATTGCTTTGTGATCAGTTGTGAATAAACATAGTTTTATAAGTCATTTAAGAATGGTTCCCCGGTCTAGAGATATAGGGGTTGGTAAAACAGACAATCGGTCACATTTTAGGAATCAGTCCTATGTCCACCTTTGAGAAAAGCAAAAATAGAACATATTTGCAAGTTAAATAAGGGTTGTTTGTTTGACAACTTCTGATTCAGAGACCTAAATGAATCGAGGACTTGAATAAATTTATCCATGAATGAATGATTGTGTCAAATGAAAAAACGACCATTTTAACTTTCTGAGTGAATATTCCATTAAATGAAAACATGTTGTTTGGTTAGGTCTCTGAATGGTTATGTTGAATGATAAAATATCTGAATTAACTTGCTGAATAATTATAAAAAATACAAAATTTATACAAAATCCGAATTAAAAATAAATATTTTCAAATATATGGAAACATACTATAATTCAAATCGAACATAATACTTTGCATATAAATTTAATTTGAAGCACTCGAAAATAAATTGATTGGCAATAAGGTAATGCAATTTATCTATATGTTCATTTTTTAATGATTCTCATTCAATGTCGTGTATGTTTTGATTATCATTTTATCCACCTTATACTTTAGTAGTAAATATAGGGTTCTCTTGGAAACTCCATAATAATTAATCGTGAATATTGCATTTCCTTCTAAATTTTTGGACTACAAAACGAGCAATTACTATGTCTCTTTATACTAGAAAAGGAAAATGAATCATTTGCTTAGGATTGAGAATCTCGCATTCAAAACATCATAAGCGCACTCAATAACAATTATGAGTTGTACGTGAGGATGATTGAATATTTCTTCCTTAGTTAACGTATGTTGTTGTCGAAAATCGGCTAACAAATACCACGTATTGCAGTAGGGAGTCATAAATTCCTGAGTGTGTATACATCATCTCGAAGGTAATATTTGTTTGTAAACACGAGTGTCATAACTATTATATAAAAATAGATAATCTATTTAATAACAAAAGTTAAGAAATATTACAAATCTCCTGGAGGGAATGAAAAGCAAAAAAGCAAACAAGTCATGTTGTATGTTGTATCAAATACTTTGAATCCATTTTATCATATTTATCCCATGCATATGTCCATATCATCAATATTCTACTAACATCCTTGCAACCTTGGAAATTTCCTTCCTAATTTCTAGGATCTTTGAATTTATCATATTTTTACCTTTTTGTTTCGCTCCATGATTTTTTGAACGACCAGAGGACATTTCACTTGCACCTTGGGCATTTTTGAATGTGTTTCATCCTGAATGCAATGAATATCATCAAACATTCAAATTATGGTCAGACAATTACTCAAAAGTATGAGAAAGTGTAGAATATGGCACCCAACTGCCAAAATCATTCAAAGTCACCCCATCAAACAATTGAATGAAAAAGGCCAGGGTAAACTAGTGACAAAATCCTCAAATCTTCTACATATATGTTTGTTTTCTTGAAATATATTATAAAATATTACAAGACTATTAAAACATGATAATAATTTTTATTTATAAACTAAAAACACAATATTTTAATCTCTACTTGTTATTTGTCTTCTTGCTATTTGTCTTCTTCAATATTAAATGTGTTAGTTATTGGATTATAAGAGGGTGTTTAGGAGTACCTTTTAAACGCAATAAGTGTTTTTGGAAAAAGTACTTATTGACTTACGGTGTTGGCAAAATGAGTTTTTAAAAAATGTTTGAATTAGCTTTTGTGGTGGAAAAAGTCAATAAGTTGATAAGTCATTTATTAAAAAGTATTTGGCTTTGCTTATGTATGTAAAATAACCAAAGGGTAAAGGAAAAAAAGGGTTACGTGTTAGTTGTGACGGCACATCTGTCTTTTTCATATCAAAAAGTCATATGTCATCCAAAAAGCAGTATTCCCTTACTTCTTGAAAATGATTGTTTGAAAAGTTATAAAAAAACTATTTTAAAAAGTACTTTTCATTACCCTAACATTATTTTTAACTTATTGGCTTTTTGAAAAGTCAATAAGCGGTATTAAAAAGAACTCCCAAACACCCTCTAAACATTAATGCTTGTTTTGTTCTTTAGATTCAACCAAGCTGCAAACTTTGATTTTAAATACCATGACGATTCTTCATTTGCTTTTGTTCGATAAATAAAATAGTGTTTTATTGCTAGTCTTTCGACTACACTCTTCCACGAGCTTGTTTCAGAAATTATAAAGAATACAATATTTTAGCAAGTATAAAGATTTTAACATATGGATTTCAGAAAGTACAATCGATTTTAGCATAAATATTTCAACAAGTATTCAAAATCATATTTCCATAAATGATTTTAACATATGCATTGGTGCTGATGGAGAATACCGTTAGAAAAGGGGTTGGCGATGGCTAAAGGCAGTGCTGGTCGAAGGTGGGTTTCGCTCAAGGAACATCAACCGGAAGTGGGAGAAAAAGAGTATGTTATCAGCCCCCAATTCTCTACAGTTCAAAATGTGCTAAATTGGACCCTAAAGTTCAAAACATACTAAATTAGACCCTTAATTAATTTATTTATTATGACTATTATGATTATTGTTATTATTATTAATCACCAATCATATCCCACTCTTTTTCCTTCTCCCAATAGTCAAATGTCAGTAAAACGAACCATCTACCATGGAAGTTTTTAACCAAAATGGTGTTTTTGAAAAAGTTATTTATCAAATAGGTGTTGTTTTCAAAATATTTACCAAATAGGTGTTGTTTTGACCAAAAGACTGTTTTTTATAAAAGTTATATTTTTCTAATTATATTATTTTGGTGTTTTTCTAATATATTTATTTTGACTTTTTTTTTCAAAACTTTTTTTTGGTAATTCCCTATAAATCAACACAAAATAACCACAAATTTTATGAAATTGTTTTCAATATACTTTTTTTTTAACTTTTCTAATTATAGGATTTCTAATGTTTTCAGAATAACCTTTTTTTTTAATTTCATTATAACCATAATTTTTTTGAATCTAAATAAATGTTCTAAATTGTTTATATTCTAGGTAATCTAAACTAATTTCATTCGTATGAAATCAACAACCAATATCATAGTTACAACTTAAAACCAACAACCAATACCAAAATTACATTGTTTTAAGTACAAAACCAACCAAGGTTTTTTACAAATACCAACCATGGTCCATATAGTTGGACGTGTCTTTATGACCTCAATTTGTTTATGTGTCCTAATGGTTTGGAGCTTGATAACTCATATTCATTTCCTCCATAGTAGTAAAAGGTATTTGAAAGAGGTTGTAAAGATTCATCATCATCTTCTTCTCCAATGTACTTGTAACACCCGGCTTATTAACAAAAACACCCCAAAAATTTTTATTTTTCAAACCAAATATTTTACAAACAAAACCGTAAGTACGGGGTATTAGTTAACAGAATACGAGTACAAGTGTATCACGAAGTACAATACATAAATATTATACATCCTTCAAGCCGGGTCGTCCCTTTAAATTCTAAGTCCTCAGTCACGGACTTTGTCTTTTCCCTTTGCGGGATCACGCTCACCTGCAGGGACATATCAAATAAACAGTGAGCTATAAAGCCCAATGAGTAATCAAATCAAAATAACATGTATAAGAATAAAATTCTCTATACAAAGTCAAATATGTATTATCATGCAATACAAAATCTAATATGGCTCACGGGTTAGCCCGCTGTTGCCGTGGCTCACGGGTTAGCCCGCTGTTGCCTAGACTCACGGGTTAGCTCGCTGTTGTCTATGAAAATATGACTCATCAAAATAAACTGTGGCTCACGGGTTAGCCCGCTGTTGCCTAGACTCACGGGTTAGCCCGCTGTTGTCTATATAACAGTTTACATAGATATATTGACTCACAGTTCCGTTCTTGTCTATAAAAGACTCACGGCTTATCTGGTCTTGTCATATTATATCATAAATCCGTCATTTTTTTCGTCCCCAAAACTGTTCTCAATCCGCAGCTGCTCATTTATCATTATCACATCAAACACGAGTGAGATTACTCACCTGAAGGTTTGCTACAACTAGCGTTTGTTGTTCCTTGCCTTGAAATGAAATCCGTAGGATTTTGTCCCGTACCTATAATTCCATTTATTATCAAAATGATTATAGGTTAATAATCATTCCAATTAACTCTAATACAATAGAGTTCAATATAATATCGTTATAAACAATGCCTAGTTAATAAACTTTCCGTTTACTAACTTTATATGAATTTTACTATTCACCGAGGCATTCGGATCGGTCTACAGTGCCCCCGAGGGGTCGAAAACTCGATATGAAAATTTTCCCAAACTTTTTAGACCATAACGAGCCTATGGTTCAAATTTGAGCTAAATCGGACAAGCCAAGCAAAAGTTAGCGTTTTTGATCCCCTGCCTGGCCTTTGCTCGGAGGCGCACTGCGCCTAGGGGAGGGCGCATTGCGCCTGGGCGCACCCCGCCTGGCTCCTGGGCGCACTGCGCCTAGCGGCAGTGCAGGTCCCCTGGCCAGTCGCGATTTATGCACTGTAGCTTGTAGATTTGGTCCATTAAGTCCTTATTTCTGTTCTTAATCGCTTGGGGTTTATTCCTAGGCTAAAACCTTACATTTTAACAAGGTTTTTAACCATCAAAACACCCTCAATCAATCACACAAAGAATTAGGGTTCTTATTTCTAACAACCCCAAAACTTCAAATTTATCAATTATAACAACCTACTTCCATTTTGTTGAGTTAAGCTCTTACTAGCATGACTTAATGGAAGTATCTAACCATTTTAACCACACAATTATAACTGCAATTGCAGTTTTTGAGTTCTACAAAACTCATCAAGAACAACTAAACAAGAACTTGAAATACTAACCTTTCAAACTTCCAATTCTACCCTTTGAAGCCAAAATCAAGTTACAAGCTTCAAATCTTCAAGAACTTCTTCAAATTTCTGGAAAATCGTTCACAAAAACCCTCTCCCGTAAGCCTCAAAATCTGCACACAAATGGGAGAAGTTTCCAACCTTTTATACTTCCAGAAATTGCATTTTGGTCCCTAAAGTTGCATATTTTGAACTTTTGCCACAATTTATACAATTTATGACAAAAATCAACTTTTATAACATTTTAAGTCCAAGACTCAAAATATTATTACCAAACAAGCCCTTTTCTGTCCAAAAGACCAAATTACCCTTTTGAGGTAAAATGACCATTTTGCCCTTTTTATTATAATTATATAATAAACATGTTTTTGGCGTTACAGTAATCTTCTTCTAACACATCGTTCGCATCAACTTCATTGTCATTCGTTATTGCATTGTTTACAACGCCCATTTGAGAGATTTTGTGGAAATCCTTATTCTGAAACATGTGTGATATGACATTAACATCAATATACCACAAACAACATCAGAAAATAAAAACAGAAAAAATCAGAAATAGGCAACATAAACTAAATCAGAACCTCAAGGTCAAATCAGAAATTCAGAATGAAATTAGAAACGGTGAACTCTGAAGAATTGCAATCAGACAACATACAACATAGTTTATACTGAAGTAAATGTAATCTGAAATGGGGAACTGAAGAATTGCGTGTAAATTAAGTTAGTTAGTTGTTATTCCAGTTAGTTAGTTGTAGTTACTTTAACTCTACTGTAGTTAGTAGCTTT
Organism: Cichorium intybus; assembly: GCA_023525715.1. Taxonomy (NCBI): domain Eukaryota; kingdom Viridiplantae; phylum Streptophyta; class Magnoliopsida; order Asterales; family Asteraceae; genus Cichorium; species Cichorium intybus. The sequence goes on from CM042009.1 coordinate 23,190,525, forward strand.
GTATAAATATCTCCATCGTGTATTACTGTGTAGCGAATCAATACAGTTTACACTTTCATAATCTTCTTCTTCTAAACTTGTTATGGTATCAGAGCTAGTATTTGCTGCTTTATTGGTTACAACCAAGGTCAAAAAGCTTTTAAACTTTATGACTTAAAAGAAAAGAAGGTTGTCATGTCTAGAGATGTGATATTTTACGAAAACATTTTCCCCTTTCAAAGAGATGCTGAAATCAAAGAGTTCCCTCTCATTCCCAACTTAGATAATGACACATTACAAGACATTAGCCCATTATCAGACAACCAAAATACTCATAGTAACCAAAATACTCAAAATACCCAAAATACCCCTCTTAACTTTGAACAGCATGCAGAAGAATTCTTTCCTCACCAAAATGATTTCATACCTGCTGCAGACTATGATCCTGATCAATTGGATGTTCAAGAAGAATATTCTTCCTCCTCAAATGGGAATGAACATCCGATGTTCCAACCAGAAATACCTGCAGTGCATGATAACCCTATAAGGAGAAGCGATAGAATTCAAAACAAACCTTCATGGCATAAAGATTATGTTATGAATTTTTCCGAAAATACTAATCGAAACAACCCAAAATATTTTTCATCCCCTCATTTTCCACCAACTTTTCCATATACACAATCTCAACTTCTTACCGATTGTCATAAAAGTTTCTTAACAGCATTGACAAAAATAAAGTAACCAACTACTTACAATGAAGCATGTGAAAGTTCAGAATGGGTGAAGGCCATGGAAACAGAATTAAAGGCCTTGGAGAATAACAATACGTGGACCATTGTTCCTTTACCTCCTAACAAAAAACCGATAGGGGCAAAATGGGTATACAAAGTCAAGCTTCATCCAGGGTACTGTGGAAAGATATAAGGCAAGGTTAGTCGCAAAGGGTTATAACCAAGTATATGGGATAGACTATGTTGACAGTTTCTCACCAGTGGCAAAAATTGTAACAGTAAGGATTTTACTTTCATTATCCGCTTCTAAGAACTGGCCTCTTCATCAATTGGACATAAACAATGCTTTTTTGCATGGTTCACTTGATGAAGAAGTATACTTGATGCCACCTGAAGGTTATTCTAAGACAAAACAAGGAGAAGCATGCAAGTTAAACAAGTCCTTATACGGATTAAAGCAAGCCAGTAGACAGTGGCATACTGAGTTTTGTAACAAAATCATTTGTTTTGGTTTCAAACAATCGCAACATGATCATTGTCTATTCATAAAAGGAGAAAACAAACATTTCATGGCTCTAGTAGTTTACGTTGATGATGTACTCATAACTGGTCCTAACATTGAGCTGATCAATGAAGTTAAAAAGTATCTACATGAAATCTTTACAATTAAAGATTTGGGTGAAGCAAGCTACTTTCTTGGGGTTGAATTACTAAAAACCGAAAAAGGGCTATATGTAAATCAAAGAAAGTATATATTAGATATTTTGTCGGATGCTGGTATGAGTGGTGTTAAACCAGTTGGAGCTCCTGCCATTAAAAACTTTCAGTTATGTTCAGACAAAGGCATATTAATTGCAGATCCAGATAAATACAGAAGGCTTGTGGGAAGATTGTTATACTTGAATTTTACTAGACCAGATATTAGCTATGTTGTACAACAACTTAGTCAATATCTACACGCTCCAACTGATCTGTATTGGAAAGCTGTTGTACACGTTTTGAAATATTTGAAGGGTAGTCCTTTAAAAGGACTTTTCTTCTCAAAAATTTCTTCAGAAATGATTATAAATGCGTATAGTGACTCAGATTGGGCCACTTGCACCGATACAGGAAAGTCTCTTACATGATATTGTATCTTCTTAGGATCTTCGCTCATATCCTGGAAAACTAAGAAACAGAAGACAATTTCTGTGATAACCAAAAATTTATTATTTCGTACAAGATTGAATTTGGCGCTTAAACGTTTTATGGATGAGCGAAAAGGTCAAATAAGGTGGAATTATGGAGAATTTATTCTCTAAGACCTTTATTTAACTCATGATACGATGATTATTCAATTGGAACTTAATCTTAAGGACATTAGGACAAAGTTTGAAATAAAGGACTTAAAGTGAAAAGTTTATTTTGCAAACTTTGGAAATTATTATCTCAAAATCTAGAAGGATTTGGGCAAACGACATCAATATGACTTTGGTAATATTCAAGATAACAAAAACATAGGAAAAAGATTCGGGTCATTTGGAGTTATAATGAATGAGTTATGATGGAATTAAAATGGCCCAAAAATGATAAAAATGGCCAAATGGTCATATTCAAGGATTTGTAACGACAAATCTAGAAGGAATAGGACTTGAGTCAGTAAGGATAAATTGTTAACCTCATTTCCACCTTTTAAAAGATATAAAGTTTGTAAGATTTGAACATCATATGTGAGAGTTGTGGCTATGTAAAAATCAGCAAAAAGAAGGTAAAAACTAAGAAATTTATCTAAGGCATATTGCAAGGGCATTTTTGGAATTTTGCTGTTCTTTTGACTAGGTCAAAACTAGAACCTGGTTTTGCTTTTATTGTGTGCGTATCTTTTCCTGGATCACGTAAAGCAAGAGTTCAAAAAAGGGAAATTGGAGAAAAGGACAATTACAGATAACACAAACACGTAACCTCAATATCGAAAAGGGAGAAAATTGCAATCGAGAAGTAGAGAGATGAGAGAATCAGATGCGATAGAGAGTAAAAGGCAACATATTTCGGAAACGAAAATGAGTATAGCAGCAATCGCAAACACGCATGCATACACATGTCGATCTAGTGTTTGGTTGAATCTGAGATCGATAGGAGAGGGAAAAATCGAGAAGCCAAACTTGATCACGCATGCTTATCGTTGCTGGGTGTACAACTCGAAATCAAAAAAAAATAGAGAGACAATAGAGAGAGACAGATCGCAATATAGAGATCGAGGGTGAGAGATTCAAACAAAAAGAGACAACGAGATCGATAGAGAGATTGAGCGACAGAGATAGAGCAGCGATGGTTGTTGCCATCGCAATTCAGGAAAAACGAGAGAATCGATCGACTGGTTCAAATCGTGGTGGCCTTTAAGGTCGCGATTAAGGAGAAATGAGATGAGACAGAAGTGATTTTCGGCCTTGTGATTTGTGATCTCAGCCAAGAACACCGATGGATGTGAAGCAGTAGTGACCGGTGGTGCTGAAAGGATTCAGACGGCGCCAACAAGCCGACAATGGCGGCTGCAGCCAGCGGTAAGTGTATAGAGGTCCGACAATGGTCCAATGTAGACGTGTAGGTCCGATTTCTACTGTTCTTGGTCGACTATGGTTCTTATTGTTTTGATTTTCTGATCGAGATGGTGACAGAAATCAGATACGAGAAAGAGAGATCGAGTCATGAAGTAGGACCAAACAGTTACGAGATCTGATGCTATTTTCTGGTGATTGGAGCACCTGAATCGCCGGCGATGGTGGCTGTTGCTAATGGTGGTGATGGCCGGTGATCAAGTATGTTTAGCAGTGTCTATGATGACCCCCTTTCAATCAGATTTCTCGTATAAGCAATCCCAAATCATTCTGATGTCCAAATATTGGTAAGATTGGAAGGTTACTAGATGGATTAATTTCAAATAGCATGATAATACTTGCGATTATTCTTACATGTGAAACTTATGGGTGATTATTACTATTCTTGCTATTTGGGACAGAAATTACAGCTATGATGTTGGTTGTTGTGCCGGTGAGCCGATGGTGGCAAAGATTAACTGTGGATCTTAGCAAACAGTTAGAATACTCTTTGATTTCATCTGTTCAACATAAATTGAAGGTAAAAGCCTAAATCTAAGTTGTTTTGACCATCTAAAAGTTAGAACCTTGATGTATGTTTGACATATTGGCTTGCAAGTTAGTGAAACTTCAAGACTTAATAAAACCATGGAAATAACTTGGTAATGGCTTTATACATGGATTTATTGAATGTTTATGGTTGTTAAGAGATTTAGATTCAAGATTTAGACTAAAATGGGATAATTTTAGTAAATTGTCAAGTTGAACGAAATAAACAAATCAGAATATTTAGATATATTATATGACACAAGTGAATTTGGAAATGGTTTATAAGAACTCAAGAACATCCATACGGGTGATTACTTATGTCAAAATTCTAAATTTGGTAAAAAGGGCAATTAAGTTGCCTTTTAAAACATGAAAAAAACGAAAAGTTGGAGAAATGACATCAAACTTGAACATTATAATACCTTATTATGCGAATATGAATATAAGAAAGATATAACCAAGTTTGGGTCATGAAATGAGATGTTTTTGTTAAGCCTAAAAATGACTTAATCGGTAACGGTCGAACTAAAAAGTTACCTTTTAAGCAAATACGAGCTCATGAGGGCATGGAAAGAATTTATATCAACATTTATGTGTTGTTGGGTGGTTTTGGCAACAAAACATGTAAAAATTATGATGCTTAAAAATAATTTTTACTTTTATAATTTTTAGCGGCAAAATTGCTAAAAATGGAATAAAAGAGCGAAACGAAACATGTTTTGATATCTAGGCATTGATATTGTTTTATAAACATGTTAAGTTCATTAAGTTACTAAAATTTCATACAAAAACACCAGAAAATACATTTAGGCAAAGTAGGATGCTTAAATGAAAAAAAAAACGGTCAAAAAGTGTCAAAACGAAAAATGGTTTAAAAGGTTCCATGAAGCTTTATACATGTTCTAAAAAGTATTTGTACATTGTTGAGTTATATAACAATGACTTAAACAAAAGTTTACACGAATTTTAGACTAAGTTGTCAAAATGGGACAAAAAGGGTAAAATTGTCAAAAATGGTTATTATGCTTTAAGAGTCATACTTAACCACTAGAATTGAATTAGATAATGACTAGTAGTAGTCAAGAATGATTAGACACATGAAATATGTTTAGTTGTCTAATATGTTCTAATCTTCTATTAGATTAATAGAGATTGAAGGACGTTTGGAAGCAACTAAATGATAGAGTTATGTGGATTAGTGTAGCTAGACGTACCTAGCTACTAAGGTGAGTACATGTAGTATTTTATCCATTTTGGTATACATGGCAAGCAAGTAAGTATTTTTCATATTTCCATATAATATTTTTACGTGTGAAAATATTTGCAAGCATGATTTATTTTCTAGCTTATATGGAAAGTAAACTGCTATATTTGAAAGTATGAATTTGGCAATAGCCTAAATTGTGGTAAAAGCCTGTTTAAGTCACAAGCTTGACATTTAGCCATTATGTGTACAAGTAATATTTCAGTTTCCAGAAAGTATTTTCATATTTGACTGGTATTGTAGCTAGCATTGTTAGTAAGGGAACTATGTTCCAACCTACCCGGGTTAGGTAAGGAGTCTACTGGGAAAAACCCCTTCGCGAAGTAGGCTGCCTCAGCACTTCTACTGTGAGGATTGATCCGTTCTTTCTAGCCGTAGAGACTTGGGGTATCACTTATAGTGATTAAAGCCCTAAGTATAAAAATCCAGCAAGTTTATAAAACCAGTCAAAGAAAGAAGCTAGTTTTGGAAGATATAAAATGGTTTTGAAAGATATAAAGTTATAGTATATTAATACTATAAAGTTTTGGAAAATGTTTATATTATAATTTTTTTTTACAAAAGGTTGAAAAAGAAGATTAAATGTTTGTGTCTAAAACTCATGTAACTCACGAGACATTTTTGTCTTACGTATTTTATTTTTTTTATGCCATGTATTCCAGGTTCAGGTACGAAGATGTAAGATAGTTTGAAGTTGTAAAATAAGTCCTAGAGTGTGAAAGAGTGAAGTTGGATACAGCTATTATGTATTGGTATTGATTAAATCCTTTCTCTTAAACTTTATGGTTGTTTGATATGTATTTGTAACACCCCTTGTTGTATTTAAAAAAACAAAGACAATGGTTTTTGTTAAACCGTATTTTTGTAAAATATGCTTTTATGTAATATAAATGGTTTGAAAAAGTCGGGGCGTTACAAGTTGGTATCAGAGCCATAGTTTAAGCGAATTAGGATTGGATCATTCCACTCCTAGGCTTAGGCTTGTGAAATAGTCAGTTAGAGTGAGTTACATAGTTTTTATGTCTTAAAGAATTAAGACATTATTTGTTAATGGAATTATATGAGTATATTTATGAGTTGAAAGTAGCTAATTGACACTAGTAAACAGTGGAACCAAGCGGAAACATTGGGAACAACTTGTGTAGGTGATTATGGTAATATGGGCCCGTATTATCATAATCACAGGACGCGTATTGAGCCTAGTGTAGCCGCGAGGGAATACTGAAAAGAAGAAAGAAAGTCTGAATCACATAGAATTGTTATACCTGTGTTATAAGATAAAGTATAACTAAAAATATGAAAGATGAGATAAAGGGTATTTGCTATGTAGTTGGGAAACGCAACTGAACTGTGTTGACAACTGTCATACCCTATATGAAGTATCTACGACTATAAGATATACCTATAAGAACAAGATGAAGTGTGAAAGAAAACAGTAAAGGAAATATGACTTTGTCATATAAACTTCCAAAGTTTGTGTATCTAAGGACTCCTAACGGGAATGAATCAAGAATATGGAATATAGAACAAATTATTGTCATTATGACGACCGAGTTAAGACAAGGTCTTCAAGTATGATTACATATATGAATAAAACCTAAATAAGAAAGAAGTAGCAAGCTCTTAGCTGAGAAAAGTAAACGTTAATGAGTTGTGATTTGTCATTTGGAGACAAACCCTATGGTTATATAAAACAAGTGAAGAAGAAAAAGATTGAAGATGGTAACATGATGAGTCCCTCCAAGGACTACCATGAGACTTGAGAATAACTATTAATAGTTAAAACTATGTATGTTGGTTAAGAAATAAAAGTAAAATGCCTAAGCAAGTACTAGGCAAAGAACCCAGGATGATAATATAAGATAAATATAAGACGGAGCAAAATAGACAAGATATGGGTAGTTATGATTTCCAAACCTGACGGACTATAACGAGTAAAAGTATCTTAAGGCTGGGCAAGGATTATGTCGGAAGTATGATGAAGTGAATATGGAAAGGGTAGCAAAGGTACGAACTCTCGAGTATTCTACTCTTTTATAGCTTCGGTATCTGTATGAACCTAAGCTATGTGCAAGGGTAATGAGGACTTCGTGTTCGAATAACTAAGTATGTCATGACATATGTTTTAAGCATAGTGTCATAGTTTGGCATCTTAAAGTGACATTATTGAGAAGATAGAAGATTGAAGCAAGAAAGTGATATTGTGCATTGTTTTACATGGCACAATCATACGAGATGGTAAGTTGGTTGCCATTGTAGTGTATAGAACTGAAAGTTAAATGCACAAGCTAGTATGTAAAAGAACTGGCAGTTAAATGGGCTTGTGGGAGTCACGACGCCATGATTGAGCCTACGTCAATGTTCAGGAGGATTGTTTACGGACGTGATGCTAAAATGAAGAGAGGGCACGACGCTTAAGTGGACACGATGCGACATCGGAAGATAGTGACACGTTAGTCGTACCGAGTTATAGTTGTGTATGTGCGGTGAATTTCAAATAGCTTCTTGGTTGTTCATAAGGGACTCCTCGTTGCCAGAAGCTAGGTTCAAGATAAAAGGGATGCATTAACAAGCTTCGTCAATGAAGATATGACGTGTCTATCCAAGGGCTAATGACAAGACTTCAAAATGAAAGTTGTTGATCTACAACTTATAGAGAGCATTGAAATGATCTTTGGATAAGTGAGATTATCATGATTGATGTGTTAGATTTAGCACATGAAGGATGATAATTAGGAAAGCAATATGAGGACTGTAGTGAAGTTAGTGTTTCCTCATCATGAGATGATTGTCACAAAGGTGACATTCGATTTGAAAGCTAATTGATTCAAATGACATGGTAGTCTCATGGCATCGCGTATGGAGTTAGTAAAGATTGGGAATTGACATGTTAATTACGTCAAAAGGTTGTCATGTGATAACATAAAGTAAGGATAGACAAATGGAACATAGATTACTATCATGTAAAGATATTGTAAAGAGTTGGACCTTAAACGAAAATACCCTTCATTTTTGTTTAAGGGGTAGATGGGAAGACCTAGGATGGTTGGTTTTATTAACGGTCATGTTGATGTATTAGTGCAAGTGCAAGTCTAAAGACTTGATGAATGGAATACAGCAGGAGAGTCGGAGATGACAAAAGTCATGATAGGATACTATGAGGCACATATGCCATCAACGAGATGACGACGCAAAGGATTGGATCCTAATGTGGAAGTAGATCTTCGCATGAACCGCGTGAGTATTACACCTTTAGGGTCGAGCCGACCGTGATCGTGGACTAGGAATTGATTGTCGGATGTTGCTGACTCTAGAAGGCTGAAATGTCCAAGTAAAGTTATCGATCATCTTGGATGCATCTGGAAGATGGAAGCGTGCTTGGGGATGTTGAAATTCAAGTAGGTGCAAATCCTTGAATTAGGAATGATGATTAAGAATTTTAATGACGATGATTGATGCAAGGGTCATGGATAGTGACTTGAACTGCTAATATACATGCAACGAAACGAAATAAATGATTCGCTAATCATTTATAGTAGCATTAATGCGGTAATGCAAGAAACGTAATGACCAATTGGAATGGTCAAAGAAAATTTGGAACTTAGTAAAAGTTCAAAGACTAAAGAGTGAATGATGAAAGCATAGGAACAGTAACTGTACTAGGGTGTTATGATACTATGGCATGACTAATCTAATAGTCAAAGTTACTCATGATAAAAGAATTCAATGGAGAGAAAGGCTCTTGGAGTCAAAGTCTGATGACAAACGGCTAAATAGGAATGAAAAAGTAGAATGCTACTATAGGTGTAAGTGGCAAAAAGGAAATTAATGAAGTGCAAGTTGACTTTTGGGAAGAGTCAAACTTACTATGGCATAAAAAGTAAAGAATCGCCAACGATTTTAGTAGAAGTACATTGTGGTGATAATGAGTTAAGTGAATGAAACACGAGAAGTGAAAAAGGATAATGTCAAAGGAATGACTACCATAAGAGCTTCACAAACAATGAGTACTAGAAGTTAGACCCATGATAGGGACTTAGTAAGAAATTCTAATCCATGTTGGATTATACAGTTGTAAGTTAAGCCATTATTATATTAGTGATTCCGAGGACGGAATCCGTTTAAGGGGTAGATAATTGTGATAACCAAAAATTTATTATTTCGTACAAGATTGAATTTGGCGCTTAAACGTTTTATGGATGAGCGAAAAGGTCAAATAAGGTGGAATTATGGAGAATTTATTCTCTAAGACCTTTATTTAACTCATGATACGATGATTATTCAATTGGAACTTAATCTTAAGGACATTAGGACAAAGTTTGAAATAAAGGACTTAAAGTGAAAAGTTTATTTTGCAAACTTTGGAAATTATTATCTCAAAATCTAGAAGGATTTGGGCAAACGACATCAATATGACTTTGGTAATATTCAAGATAACAAAAACATAGGAAAAAGATTCGGGTCATTTGGAGTTATAATGAATGAGTTATGATGGAATTAAAATGGCCCAAAAATGATAAAAATGGCCAAGTGGTCATATTCAAGGATTTGTAACGACAAATCTAGAAGGAATAGGACTTGAGTCAGTAAGGATAAATTGTTAACCTCATTTCCACCTTTTAAAAGATATAAAGTTTGTAAGATTTGAACATCATATGTGAGAGTTGTGGCTATGTAAAAATCAGCAAAAAGAAGGTAAAAACTAAGAAATTTATCTAAGGCATATTGCAAGGGCATTTTTGGAATTTTGCTGTTCTTTTGACTAGGTCAAAACTAGAACCTGGTTTTGCTTTTATTGTGTGCGTATCTTTTCCTGGATCACGTAAAGCAAGAGTTCAAAAAAGGGAAATTGGAGAAAAGGACAATTACAGATAACACAAACACGTAACCTCAATATCGAAAAGGGAGAAAATTGCAATCGAGAAGTAGAGAGATGAGAGAATCAGATGCGATAGAGAGTAAAAGGCAACATATTTCGGAAACGAAAATGAGTATAGCAGCAATCGCAAACACGCATGCATACACATGTCGATCTAGTGTTTGGTTGAATCTGAGATCGATAGGAGAGGGAAAAATCGAGAAGCCAAACTTGATCACGCATGCTTATCGTTGTTGGGTGTACAACTCGAAATCAAAAAAAAAATAGAGAGACAATAGAGAGAGACAGATCGCAATATAGAGATCGAGGGTGAGAGATTCAAACAAAAAGAGACAACGAGATCGATAGAGAGATTGAGCGACAGAGATAGAGCAGCGATGGTTGTTGCCATCGCAATTCAGGAAAAACGAGAGAATCGATCGACTGGTTCAAATCGTGGTGGCCTTTAAGGTCGCGATTAAGGAGAAATGAGATGAGACAGAAGTGATTTTCGGCCTTGTGATTTGTGATCTCAGCCAAGAACACCGATGGATGTGAAGCAGTAGTGACCGGTGGTGCTGAAAGGATTCAGACGGCGCCAACAAGCCGACAATGGCGGCTGCAGCCAGCGGTAAGTGTATAGAGGTCCGACAATGGTCCAATGTAGACGTGTAGGTCCGATTTCTACTGTTCTTGGTCGACTATGGTTCTTATTGTTTTGATTTTCTGATCGAGATGGTGACAGAAATCAGATACGAGAAAGAGAGATCGAGTCATGAAGTAGGACCAAACAGTTACGAGATCTGATGCTATTTTCTGGTGATTGGAGCACCTGAATCGCCGGCGATGGTGGCTGTTGCTAATGGTGGTGATGGCCGGTGATCAAGTATGTTTAGCAGTGTCTATGATGACCCCCTTTCAATCAGATTTCTCGTATAAGCAATCCCAAAACATTCTGATGTCCAAATATTGGTAAGATTGGAAGGTTACTAGATGGATTAATTTCAAATAGCATGATAATACTTGCGATTATTCTTACATGTGAAACTTATGGGTGATTATTACTATTCTTGCTATTTGGGACAGAAATTACAGCTATGATGTTGGTTGTTGTGCCGGTGAGCCGATGGTGGCAAAGATTAACTGTGGATCTTAGCAAACAGTTAGAATACTCTTTGATTTCATCTGTTCAACATAAATTGAAGGTAAAAGCCTAAATCTAAGTTGTTTTGACCATCTAAAAGTTAGAACCTTGATGTATGTTTGACATATTGGCTTGCAAGTTAGTGAAACTTCAAGACTTAATAAAACCATGGAAATAACTTGGTAATGGCTTTATACATGGATTTATTGAATGTTTATGGTTGTTAAGAGATTTAGATTCAAGATTTAGACTAAAATGGGATAATTTTAGTAAATTGTCAAGTTGAACGAAATAAACAAATCAGAATATTTAGATATATTATATGACACAAGTGAATTTGGAAATGGTTTATAAGAACTCAAGAACATCCATACGGGTGATTACTTATGTCAAAATTCTAAATTTGGTAAAAAGGGCAATTAAGTTGCCTTTTAAAACATGAAAAAAACGAAAAGTTGGAGAAATGACATCAAACTTGAACATTATAATACCTTATTATGCGAATATGAATATAAGAAAGATATAACCAAGTTTGGGTCATGAAATGAGATGTTTTTGTTAAGCCTAAAAATGACTTAATCGGTAACGGTCGAACTAAAAAGTTACCTTTTAAGCAAATACGAGCTCATGAGGGCATGGAAAGAATTTATATCAACATTTATGTGTTGTTGGGTGGTTTTGGCAACAAAACATGTAAAAATTATGATGCTTAAAAATAATTTTTACTTTTATAATTTTTAGCGGCAAAATTGCTAAAAATGGAATAAAAGAGCGAAACGAAACATGTTTTGATATCTAGGCATTGATATTGTTTTATAAACATGTTAAGTTCATTAAGTTACTAAAATTTCATACAAAAACACCAGAAAATACATTTAGGCAAAGTAGGATGCTTAAATGAAAAAAAAAACGGTCAAAAAGTGTCAAAACGAAAAATGGTTTAAAAGGTTCCATGAAGCTTTATACATGTTCTAAAAAGTATTTGTACATTGTTGAGTTATATAACAATGACTTAAACAAAAGTTTACACGAATTTTAGACTAAGTTGTCAAAATGGGACAAAAAGGGTAAAATTGTCAAAAATGGTTATTATGCTTTAAGAGTCATACTTAACCACTAGAATTGAATTAGATAATGACTAGTAGTAGTCAAGAATGATTAGACACATGAAATATGTTTAGTTGTCTAATATGTTCTAATCTTCTATTAGATTAATAGAGATTGAAGGACGTTTGGAAGCAACTAAATGATAGAGTTATGTGGATTAGTGTAGCTAGACGTACCTAGCTACTAAGGTGAGTACATGTAGTATTTTATCCATTTTGGTATACATGGCAAGCAAGTAAGTATTTTTCATATTTCCATATAATATTTTTACGTGTGAAAATATTTGCAAGCATGATTTATTTTCTAGCTTATATGGAAAGTAAACTGCTATATTTGAAAGTATGAATTTGGCAATAGCCTAAATTGTGGTAAAAGCCTGTTTAAGTCACAAGCTTGACATTTAGCCATTATGTGTACAAGTAATATTTCAGTTTCCAGAAAGTATTTTCATATTTGACTGGTATTGTAGCTAGCATTGTTAATAAGGGAACTATGTTCCAACCTACCCGGGTTAGGTAAGGAGTCTACTGGGAAAAACCCCTTCGCGAAGTAGGCTGCCTCAGCACTTCTACTGTGAGGATTGATCCGTTCTTTCTAGCCGTAGAGACTTGGGGTATCACTTATAGTGATTAAAGCCCTAAGTATAAAAATCCAGCAAGTTTATAAAACCAGTCAAAGAAAGAAGCTAGTTTTGGAAGATATAAAATGGTTTTGAAAGATATAAAGTTATAGTATATTAATACTATAAAGTTTTGGCAAATGTTTATATTATAATTTTTTTTTTACAAAAGGTTGAAAAAGAAGATTAAATGTTTGTGTCTAAAACTCATGTAACTCACGAGACATTTTTGTCTTACGTATTTTATTTTTTTTATGCCATGTATTCCAGGTTCAGGTACGAAGATGTAAGATAGTTTGAAGTTGTAAAATAAGTCCTAGAGTGTGAAAGAGTGAAGTTGGATACAGCTATTATGTATTGGTATTGATTAAATCCTTTCTCTTAAACTTTATGGTTGTTTGATATGTATTTGTAACACCCCTTGTTGTATTTAAAAAAACAAAGACAATGGTTTTTGTTAAACCGTATTTTTGTAAAATATGCTTTTATGTAATATAAATGGTTTGAAAAAGTCGGGGCGTTACAATTTCAAGATCCTCATGTGAAGCCGAATATAGAAGCTTAGCATCCACAGTATGTGAGTTACTTTGGGTAAGCTACATTTTAAGAGATTTGAAAGTTAAAGTGAAGATTTCAGTTTCTTTATGGTGTGATAACAAAGCGGCAATACATATCACTGAAAATCTGATCTTCCATGAGAGAACGAAACATCTAGACATTGATTGTCATATGGTACGAGAACAATACAAAAAAGGATTTGTCATGCCAAAACATATTCATACCAAACAACAACTCGCAGATGTATTCACAAAAGCATTGTGCAATCCTCAATTTCAGCTTCTTATTTCCAAGTTAAATCTTGCTGACATTCACCAAGTTTAACTTGTGGGGAGGATATAGTATTTACCACATGTAAATTAAGTTAGTTAGTTGTTATTCCAGTTAGTTAGTTGTAGTTACTTTAACTCTACTGTAGTTAGTAGCTTTGTATAAATATCTCCATCGTGTATTAGTGTGTAGTGAATCAATACAGTTTACACTTTCATAATCTTCTTCTTCTAAACTTGTTAGCAATCAAACATCAGAATTCTGGTTACGTTTTGAAATCAGAATCAGGAGCAATGGACATGATGAACTGAAGTCAATGTAATCTGAAATCAAAAGTTCAAAGTCATATCAGAAATGTAACCCGAAATCAAAATCGTATCAGAAACGCATTTAGAAATCCTAATATGATGTTGTATCCAGAAATCAAAAGTTCAAAGTCGTATCAGAAACGTATTTGGAAATCGTAATCAGAAATCAGAAAAGGGGAACTGAAGAATCGTATTTAGAACTCGTAATCTGATCTCGTATCCAGAAATCTAATCAGAATAGAATTCTGAAATCAAAAAACAAAGTTAAAAAACTGAAGTTAGAAATCGTACCTGATATCAGTTGTCACTGGCCTTAGACGTGGATGGAGGTGGAGCACCGACGTCGGCGTGGCTGGAGGTGGAGTTGCCGGCGTCGGTATGGCCGGAGATGACTGAATCGACAGCGCTGGCGGAAAGAATGGATTGTGTAGTCGTGTTAGAGTCTGATTTTAGAGAGGTTATGGCAAATTTTCGGTAAATGTTTAAAGTTAACGTGAGACCACCCTCTTTAATAAATATTTTGAAAAAAAAAACACCATTTTGGTAAATATTTTCTTTTAAAAACATAATTTTAGTCAAAAACTCCTATCATGGTTGCTTTCTTTTTTATCTTCATTTTCATTAATGTCAATAGCGCTCTCTCTCTCTTTTTCTATAAATTTTGAGACATAATGATGAGGTACTCATATGAGATTTTATAACGAGTCCTCTGATTATTCATTTTTTGAATATTGCTAAAGTTAAACTTTGAAGACTGTGAATACTGTTAACATTAATATTGTTTTCATTAACTCTAATCAAACCATTAACCACTAGTGTTTCATATAAAAAAAAGCTTAGATCTATTAACTATGATCAAACAATGCAGATTCGGGTAAATCTCATATGATTACTGTCATAATAATGAATTTCTTCTCAAAATTTGTCCTCTAGATGTGTCCACTAACCACTGCCATCATCCACCATTGAAGACCTACCGATGCCACTAACCATTTCTATCATCTAATGCGGCGTCATACCGCTGACCATCGGTTGATAAAGAACATAGCAAAAGAAGTCAAGGGAGATAGAAAAGAGTCGAGAGAAACATATCGATAGAGGGAGAGAGAATGTGAGAAACAATAAAAGAGTCGAGAGAGACAAAAAATAGTTTAGAGAGAGAGACAGATTAGGCTTGGTCTGGTCGGTGACGATGATCCTTGGGTGGCTGCACTAACACCGTCCAACACTACGAGTGTTGGTGGTCGTTTGACGAGTGGTGGTGGTCATCCGACGAGACAAAAAAGAGCCGAGAGAAACAAATCGAGAGAGGCAGAAAGAGAATGGGAGAAACAAAAAATAGTCGAGAGAGAAAAAATAGTTTAGAGGTCGGCGATGATGATCCTTATGCGGCTGCACTAACACCGTCGAGTGTTGGTGGTCATCTGACGAGTGGAGGTGGTCATCTGGCGAGTGATGGTGGTCAGAGGCAGATTCATTTGTATGGAAAGTGGGTCTTAGGACCCGCCTAACTTATTCTTTTTGACACATGCTTATTAATTTGTAGTATTTGTAATAATACTTTACCTTATAATGTTTGGTATTAAATATTTATTTTTATGTACCTGCTTATTAATTTGTGGTATTATAATTTTGAGATAATAACCTAACTATGAACTAGTCAAATTAGATTCTATAAGGCATCCAAAATAAATAAACTCAATACTTAAACATGGAGTCGCGAGTCGAAGATACTCCAAATGGAACTGCACGATTAAAAAAAAAATCAACCGAATGACTGCGCTAGCACCTTGCAAAGAATTTAGGATGAAGAAGGAATATTCGATATGATTGAACTTTTGACATATGGTTGAATATTAAAAAATTATGATCCAAGAATGAACATTTGGGATATTTGTTTATCATATACAACGTTAGTCATTATTATCATATGAAAATTGAAAATTATAATATAAATCATGTGCCAAATTAATAAAATAAAATAAAAAGTTAGTCCACACAAAGGGGCTAAAAGCCTAAAAAGACTGGACCAAAAGACCGGCAACATTAAAATTTGCTCGTTGCCATCAAGTCCCATTATAACATTTTCATTTGCTGTAGTAATTTTAAAGCTGATTAAAAACCATCTTTTTTAATTTCTTAATACATGTAAAAGCTGGTAAAGGTGTATCTTATGGATGATAAATCAACAAAATAGTACCTACAAATTTGCTCAGTTAAGCTTATATAAATTCAGGCATTTATAATAGAAATACATGTTTGTAGATTGTCCTCATCAGTTCACCATTGGTTTGTTTTTTAGTCGTACAAATACGCCATTCTTGACCGATAAAATAGAAAAACCAATTGGTAAAGAGGTCAAATACTGCATCTCAAATATATCAAAGGTCAACGAAGACATTACTATTTTTCATAGTCAGCGGTTCACAACTCTGGCTTTTGCATTTTGATACAATATTATAACATAGACTGTCAAAGTTCTTATTACATCTTTTTTAGCATATATCTTTATAGCTAAAAACATAGTGTTTATGCTTCAATAGTTGAATCTAAGTCAATGTGGTTTTGCTTATTGAGGTTTGATACAATTGATGAGCATTTTTCAGTGTTTTGATAGAATTATACTTAAAAACATTTATTAACTTAAACAATTAGTTTTTTATAACTTGTTTCTTCTATAGCTCATTTAAAAAGTGCACTTATAACTCGTTTCAATTTATTAGACTTAACCTAAAAACCATATGGATTGTGAGACCTCGTCCTTTTCTTGTAGGATCACCAATGCACATACCTACTTACCATTTTACTATATTTTTTTGGGTTTTTGTCATAAAAGTCCTTAATTTGTTGTAAATGTTCGGTTTTGTCCTTATATGAATTTTATGTCCACTAAAGCCCAAAATTGACAAACTTTTTTCCATCTTTGTCCCTGAAACCTATGATTATAGGTTTACAGGTTACCTTGAAATTATTTTCACATAAAAGTCCTTGAGTTTTTTGAAAATGTTCGGTTTTGTCCTCCAATACTGCCACCACCCACCACCACCACTGCAATGGAAATGATGGTGGTGGTGGGTGGTGGCGGCGGTGGAGGGCAAAACCAAACATTTTCGAAAAACTTAAGGACTTCTATGCAAAATTAAATTTATGCTAAAAACGTAAAAATTTGCAAACATAAAGACTTTTATGTGAAAATAATTTCAAAATAACCTGGAAACCTGTTATCACATGTTTCAGAGACAAACATGGAAAAAAATTTGCAAATTTTAGGCTTTAGTGAACATAAAATTCATAGAAGCACAAGACCAAACATTTACGACAAACTTATGAACTTTCATGACAAAAGCCCTATTTTTTTAATCATTTTACATCTATAAACAGATTTACCAAATACTAAAAACAATTTATAAGCTTATAGTGTTTTGTTACAATATAACAATATAATTTTTTAAAAAATATTTTTTTTAAAACTCCGTTTTAATACTACATAAATTAATAAACATGTGTCAAAAAGTATACGCTCTTTTAAAGGGTTTATTTCATAAAAAACCTTACATTTTCAACTTTTTTCTATTTAAACCTAAAATTTTATTTTTTATCAAAAAAGACCTAAATTTTGGAGAAACTTTTTAATTTAGACCCTTAACCGGTTTTACAGGTTATACATATTTTTTTTTTCAGAAAAAACCCTAATTTCTTTTATTTTTTCCAAAAAAAACCCTCAATTTCAGTGATTTTTTCACAAAGAAAATTTTTTCTTCGTTTTTGTAATTGACATAACTTTCATATACGATGTCCAAATTCTACAAACTTTATATCCCTGGAAAGGTCGTAAGTAATACTACAACTTTGCTTTACTGACTTTTGTTTGAATATGTTCAGATATTTCGCTACACTGGTTTGTTTTCTTATAATAGCTGTATATTTTGCATACGAGCTCCGTTTTGGACGTTCTATAAGTCGACGGATTCGTAAACACGAATAAATCGTGTAATGAATATTATTTAAACCAAAATATTATTTGTATGATTTATCGAATTTTACGATATTGTAGTCTATTATCCGAAATTATAGCGTTTACTCGATAATTGATTTGAAATAACGTATTGTAGTATTATAATTTCCAATAATACATTAGGAAAGTTTTGAAAATTACATTTCAACGTATTATCCTAATTTGCGCTCTGGTTGACCTTTGTTGACCAAATTTGACGGATGTCACAGACGGGGTCGCAAGAAAGTGACGACGTGACATTTATGTGGTTGGAGTTTGAACGGTACAATTTAAACCTTCACGAGCGGATGGAATTTGAAAAATAAAAGCTTACGAAGACAAACAATGAGCCCGCCATGATCAACAACGAGCCCGTAAATAAACTCGTAAATGGCCTAAATTAAAAAATTTTAGGAAAAAGAAAAAATTGTGGGTTTTTTTCGTAAAAAAAGAAAAAAATTTGGGTCTTTTAGTCGACGACAAAAACTGTATGTCTTTTAGTCGTTTTTTCTTCACGGGCTCGTTGTCGATCATGGCGGGATCGTTGTTTGTCTTCATAAGCCTTTTTATTTCAAATTCCATCCGCTTGTGAAGGTTTAAATTGTACCGTTCAAACTCCAACCACAAAAGTGTCATGTCGTCGCTTTCTTGCGACCCCGTCTGTGACATCCGTCAAATTTGGTCAACAAAGGTCAACCAGAGCGCAAATTAGGATAATACGTTGAAATGTAATTTTCAAAACTTTCCTAATGTATTATTGGAAATTGTAATACTACAATACGTTATTTCGAATCAATTATCGAGTAAACGCTATAATTTCAAATAATAGACTACAGTATCGTAAAATTCGATAAATCATACAAATAATATTTTGATTTAAATAATATTCATTACACGATGTATTCGTGTTTACGAATCCGTCGACTTATAGAACGTCGAAAACGAAGCTCGTATGCAAAAGATACAGCTATTATAAGAAAACAAGTCAGTGTAGCGAAATATCTGAACATATTCAAACAAAAGTCAGTAAAGCAAAGTTGTAGTATTACTTACGACCTTTCCAGGGATATAAAGTTCGTAGAAT
Organism: Cichorium intybus; assembly: GCA_023525715.1. Classification (NCBI taxonomy): domain Eukaryota; kingdom Viridiplantae; phylum Streptophyta; class Magnoliopsida; order Asterales; family Asteraceae; genus Cichorium; species Cichorium intybus. The sequence goes on from CM042009.1 coordinate 23,209,563, forward strand.
TTGGACATCCTATATGAAAGTTATGTCAATTACAAAAACGAAGAAAAAAATTTCTTTGTGAAAAAAATCACTGAAATTGAGGGTTTTTTTTAGAAAAAAAAAAGAAATTAGGGTTTTTTCTGAAAAAAAAATATGTATAACCTGTAAAACCGATTAAGGGTCTAAATTAAAAAGTTTTTCCAAAATTTAGGTCTTTTTTGAAAAAAAAAAATAAAGTTTTAGGTTTATATAGAAAAAAGTTGAAAATATAATGTTTTTTATGAAATAAACCCTTTTTTAAATAAGCAAATCCCCAAATCTACATTTGTCACACATTGGATGGGATTAAACAATATTTCAACCTCTTACCCATTAAAGTATCAGTCAGTCAAAGTTATCATGCTTTGTTATGTCATATCATGTCGTGTCTGTCAAAGTTATCATGATTTGTTATGTCATATCATGTCGTGTCTGTCGCATTAGAATCCCATATCCTTATACAACAACTCAATTATGTTTTTCGTTTATATAAATAAACATTGTTTCAAAACATATTACATTATTACCCAACAACCCTAAGATCTTGAAACCTAAATAGAACAATAAATATATAAAAACTACAACCTTTAATTAAACCCAATAAACAAGTCCATAGACCCTTACTCGGACCGATTAGCATACCGTTCCACATTCTTGTCAAGGTTCAACCCAACCATGGCTTCACCCAAACCACAGCTCACTTCCGCAAGCACCTTTGGGTCTGTGTAATGTGTGACCGCCTGAACAATGGCTCGAGCCCTACGCGCCGGGTCACCGCTCTTGAACACACCCGAACCCACAAACACACCGTCACATCCCAATTGCATCATCAGGGCGGCATCCGCCGGAGTTGCAACACCGCCGGCGGCAAATTGCACCACCGGAAGCCGCCCTAATTGTTTGGTCTGCATCACCAAATCATATGGGGCGGCGATTTGTTTGGCAAAAGTGAACACCTCATCGTCATCCATGTTTGCAAGGACCCTGATGTCACCCATTACTGATCGTACGTGTCGTACCGCTTCAATGATGTTGCCTAACAAAAAGTAAAAAGAAAATTTACTTTCATTGATTTGTTTATGCCATTCGGATACAGCGCAATTTTGACTCGTACATTTGTTTTCAAAGTATAATGTCCTAATAGGAAAAAAAATAATTAATGTATAATGTTATAACTAGATGTATTTTCAAAATTACAACATCAACTATAAAATAACCTGTTATTTTACTGATACGGTTTTACACACGTATTTGCCATATAAGATGCACATTGTTCTACCCTTTTGGGTGTAATGAAAATGCAAATCTTTATCCTATTAAAACAGGTTCTGTCCTCTCATGCATTGTAATAAACAGAACCATATATTATTGTCCAATTTCTAGAATCACCGTAACAAAGTATGTCATCACTTGCAGCATACGGCTATTAGCTATTTAGCTATTAGCTATCAGCTATCAGCATGCAAAAATCATATGGTTTAAAATAGATTCATAAGAATAGTGATTGGTAATCCAAGATCTAACATCGCACCAGAAATGGGAATTTTTGTCTAGCTCTAGAGTACAATTCTTTAGTGAAATTGATCATCAAATAAAGAAACGGTTTAGGGTTTAGGGTTTAGGGTTTTAGATTTTAGGATTTAGGATTTATGGCAATCCGTGGCATGAGTAATACTCGATGGAAGTTAGAAGCCGTTATCGACAGATTACTCGATGAGAAGAGCGAAAACAAGATGATGTAAAATCGAGAAAAACATACCAGTTCCTGCTTCGCCTTTCGTACGAATCATAGCGGCGCCTTCACGAATCCTGCGCAAGGCCTCACCCAAATTACGACAACCACAAACAAACGGAATCCTGAAATTATGCTTGTTAATATGATTCATATCATCAGCCAACGTCAAAACCTCGCTCTCATCAACGTAATCAACCCCAATCGCCTCCAGAATCTGCGCCTCAACGAAATGCCCAATCCTAGCCTTCGCCATCACTGGAATCGTGACGGCTTGTTTAATATCCTTTATCAGTTGTGGGTCGCTCATCCGCGCAACGCCACCTTGGGCACGGATGTCTGCCGGAACGCGCTCCAGGGCCATGACAGCACATGCGCCGGCTTCTTCGGCTATACGGGCTTGTTCTGCGTTGACGACGTCCATGATGACGCCGCCACGGAGCATCTGAGCGAGGCCAACCTTCACTGAGAACGGTGATTTCTTGCTCTCCGTTAGGGCGCCGTTGCCGTACACCGCCACTACTCCGGTTCCGTCCATTGATTGGTAGCCTGTGCCTTAGTTTGGTGTGTGATTTTTCAGAGAGATAAGTAAAGTGGCGAATGGAGGCTGTTTCAGATGCTTTGCAGGGCTGCAAGGGGTGTTTAAATGTGCAATTGATTATGATGAGTTTGGAGTTTGGACCACTTTAGACCTTCATGTTCTAAATATTAGACAGGAATTACCCCTACGCAATTTATATATCAATTAACATTTGCTTCGCCAGGTTTTTCTTACAGTAATTATATTTTAATCAATAATATAATTGTAGATATTAAAGATCATATGTAAAGTAATTTACATCAATATATCATTATAAACATTTTTTTGACATTTGTTATATAGATTCAATATTAACTATGATTGTGATTAAAAACGAATCCCTGGTTCTTATATAAATTTTTAATTCAAATGTTTATATAATTACAATAAAATTTATTAGCTTTAACTTGAAAAATCGAACTACGGAAAATGCATAAGTATCATGGAAATTTTGTTTGTAGTTGTGATTGTATAAAGAAAATGAAACATTCATTATGATAATGTATTGTTTACGAAAATTGTTATAATAATGTCAAATTCGGGATGATTTTTTGATGGAGATTGGAGAGAGGTGATAGGAGGGTTGGGATGGTTTGGTAAAGCAGAAAGAAACGGATGGGTGACTTGGCTTATTATGAAACAAGAATGACCAAATTGTTAATCTATAAATACTAATAAAGCAACACTCTTAGTGCCACATGGCGTTTTTCTAGAGCCTTTATCTGCCAAGTGTCATGCTTTTATGCGTACTCCATTTTTATTTCCCGCCTAAAACTTTCTCACGTGTGATGAGTCTTAAAAACCGTCCCTAAAATTATGTTATCAATTTCGCCTGAAACGATAGATTCGATCAAATTGTGGTTTAGAATCCCTCAAATTTCTCACCTATCTCCGTCCCCGTGAAATATGCGATCTCTCGTTTAGAATTTCAAACCCCTTTTTCCTCTCTTATTTGGCAGCTTCAATGAGAAATCGGCACCACTGCCATCCCCATCTACGGTTTTTTCTCCCCCTCCCTTCTCTCTTTTTATCACAGTCGCACAACCGTCATATCTAACGATAAGCCCTAAACTAACCCTTTTTTGTTCTTTTTCCAGATCTGGTATTATCTCCATTATATTTTTATGATTCGGAACCCTCAGGACCAACGCCTCATTATCATCTTCTTTACTTTTTCTCGAAGTTAATGGAAGCATCAAATAATCTACTGCGTTCCAGGTATCAATATTTAAGTTTGAATAATTCACCTTGAGAAATCAATGACAATTAATCGATTTGATGGATGGTGGATGTTTTTACTCAGAAGATTTAAATGTCAGATGTAAGTTTTCATGTTCTTCTTCTTCTTAGCGACTTCTTCTTCAACCTTCATCGTCTTTTCTCTAAGGAAGTCTGACAAACTAGAATACCGAATTTTCTCAGGCTTCATTATGCGGTTTCGTCTATAAAGATCCATCATACTGGTGACTTTACGAGGATCAGAAGAGAAGATCTCGGATTCTTGGTGATCAGTGCAGATGATCATGTATTTATAGATATTATTGTAGATGTAGCACCTGAAGTGAAATGGGTTCCAGAAGATGGTTAGAAGTGGAAATATCACGGCTGGGTTCCAGAAGATGGTTAGAAGTGGAAATATCACGGCTGGAACGGAGATCGTGGCATGGGTAGCGATTCGTGTGACTTTCTATCATCCATGTTTTTGGTTAATTTCTGATTCCATTATTCCAATAATCAATGCTAAAATTACGTTTCCCAAATATTTAGCTTGATTTGTAAACCACCTTGACTATTGAATTACGTATTAATTTATAAGAGATAGAATCCCACACACCCCCGGCGTTGGTGTCCTTCACGCATACGAAACTAAGATATCAAATTTTGAAATCTATAAATCTCGGCACTAATTTCCGATTTTCTCTGCATCTCTCCATTCCTACTTCTTGCCCACGTTCCTCATGAATACCTATTACCTTCAACTCCTGTCCACCACCCGTATATATAACCAAAGGTTGCAGAGGGAGAGTAAGAAAGAGAAGAAAAATAGCAAAGCTCGTGCGGGGGAGGGAATAAGAGGCCGACGTTTTCTATAAGATTATTCTGTGATATTTCGATGGGTTTTTCATGTTTCCTTCAATTTGATGGTGCTCTATTTCAGTTCTTAAAAGTTTTTCATGTTTCCGTCAATTTTGGAACATCGATTATCTAGGTTGATCTCCATATGGGTTTCAAATTCTTCAGCAGTTTGCTTATGCTTATTTTCTACTTTGTAGATATACATTACTATGGAGATTATTTTCTATTTTGTAGATAGATATACATTACCATGGAGTTCACTTGCACTCTAGATGTTTGATAAAATCCCTTATTAAAATTAATCAATTTATAATGAAAGCTTATTGTCGAGTTTTCTATTTACATTGGTATTGAGGGTCAAGAATTATTCATAATACCACCAATCAGTTGGGTTGTAGGTCTGCTTGTGATCTATTTCACCATAGCATGCAGTGGGTTCTTGGTTGAAGGTATGCTTGTGATATGTTTCAAAATGCCTCTTAATGTAAATTTTAAATGATTATTGTTTATTTTCATTATTTCATTTGAGATTTTGTTTCAGGTTTCAGTGGCGTATTAACATGTATACACACGATATAATAAAAAACAAACCATTTCTGAGCTCTTAAACCTGCTTCCCGAAGTCCCTGATCCTTAAGTATACATAGTATTTTCACTTTTCAAAAGGACAACAAGTTCCAACTTTCCAAAAGAACTAAAAAATGTTAACTTTTTAAAGAACCTTGATTTCATGTCATAGGTTTTTGTAACAGCTTCTCTATCATATTTTTCATAATGTATATAATTATAACTATTTTATCTTTGCAAATCTAGGATAGAGTTTGATGACCAGAGAGTAAAAGAAGATGACAGAGATATGCTATTACCAAATCGTAAAATTGTTATCAAGACAATGTGTAAGTTGTATAAACTTTTTTACCCTTTCATTCAACATTTCATATTATTGGTCTAATATCTCTTAATTGTTATGTTAACAGCTACCCTCATATGTTAATCATTGTATTTAAGTTGAAGAGAAGGCATCTGAGCATTATTCAGCTGAAAATAGTAATGCAGTAAAATCAAGAGATGGTGTTGATAGGTAACCTTCTACATGTGAAGTTACATTCTTCAAATTTCTGCCATTTTGGGCAACAATTTGGCATTAAATTCTGACCAAGACATGTTATACTCACATACATAACCATCCAACTTTGGTTTTATGATGTTTAAGACTTTCAAGTTTCAACAGATTGTCTATTTAGCATCTTAGTTTCTTTATCTTATTTTTTTAACATTTTATACTCTGTTTCAAATGTAGGAAAACATACTTACGTTTCATTACCAAATGCTGGAAAACATGGGAGGAAGTGTTTCCAAGTAACTTTTATAGATTGTGTTTGAAAGGATATGCACTATGTATTAAAAGTATTCTAAAGTAATCTGAGATTAATCAAAACATTTGCTTCCGGAATCTCAGTTCCTAAATCATACATATGGCCCATGGATTCAGATTTATATTTGCAGGTTTTTAACCTTTCTGTGTGTCCCCTATGTGTTAGCTTAATGGGTATTTTCGGCATTTAGCTGTGTGTAAGTTAGTGGTCATCTCAACATTATACAGGTATGCTAACATGATAACATATTATCAAAATGTTTTATTAAATAATAGCAACGTTGTAGTGTAACGACTAGATTTTTATTAAATAATACACTGGTAATGCATGCATGATACTAAAACAGTTTCATATGCAAGAGATTTATATTTTTTTGTATAATATGTTGTTTTAGCCATTAATTTTGGGTTTTTATTGTAGATCGAAATGTTGAATGCGATAAGGGCGATTTTTGAAAATCAGTGGAGCTTATGATGGAAATGTTGTTTTTAGCCATTCATTAAGCTTCTTATTGCATTTACGTGCTATTCTTGCATTGCTGTATCACAAAAAGCTCAAAAATATATTAGGTTAGCTTTTGAAAAGGGCCATGTTTTTTGTAATAAGTAACTTAAACAATTTTTTGTGTTCTTTTATACATCGAATAGTCAATTGAGCACTTGAATTATTTTTTATTAATAAGCATTTAACATTTGAGTTTGTGTGCACGTAACCATTTTGTAGTATGAATTATTTAATATTTTTTCAATTATCATCCCGTGTATTACACGGGTTTTTAACCTAGTTGAGGAATAAATAAGGGTGGGGAGATGAAGCAACGAGTGAACCACGCAACAAAGGAAAATAGACTACGTGGGCCGTCATAGGACGAAGCTGCAAAAACGTCATTCCTTATCCAAAAAAATAATGATTTACTAAATAGATGAGAGAGATGTGAAACAAAAATAAAAAGATTTGGCCGTGTAAGGCCTTTTAGGTCATATATAACATCAATCAATTCAATGAATTGAGGTTGAATGACGTCATCAAGTTCAATGGTGTAATCATGGGACGGTTGAGTGCTAACTAGGAATGAGTTCGGATATGGAACTGGACTAGCCCGAGAAAGAACCAAACCGAAAAGCCTTGGATTTACAAATCGACACCAGACAATGTAATATTTTTTCGGTTCTGTGAACCGCACCGTATTATATATTATAACGTAATAGGAGGTTTGGGTCAGTCCGGGAAACTAGAACCGAGGAACCAAAGAACCGAAAGTCCTCAAATGAGTAACCGGGAACCACACCTTATTACGTGTTAGGACGTCCGGGTCTAGGTCGAGGCCTCGGTTCGGTTTGGTTCCAAGGTCCAAGAGTTCATCCATAGTGCTAACATGACACATGTTCAATGAAAGTTTAATACCTATCAACATGTGCAATGAACTATTAATACGTTCAATGAATCACAACGGGAGTTCAAATGATCGAGGTTGAATGATGTGTCATTTCATTAAACTTTGTAGTTTAATAGATTGTAGATATTAGAATATAAAGTTTTATAAAAATAAAATGTTCATATGAGAATATATTAAACTTTATGGGATTCAATAGATGTGAATATCCTTAGTGATGATGAAAAAAAGAATAGGATAAATGACAATAATTTTCTCATATATCTTGTATATGACTAGGCTTTATCAGAAGGATACTAATGCCATTCATAAGAGGAACGGATAATGCAACAAAATAACGTGAGGGACGATGAAAGTTAGGTGTTATTTGTTTTTGAAGATGTAAAACATTTGTAGTGTGTGGACCACATCTATAGAAGAAGAGGTGGACAAAACCTCTGCAGTCTATAGAAAAATTACTGTTTATTTTTTAAAGTCTGTAGGATACTAAAATAAATTGGATTTTTAAATGTGAAATCATTATATTTAATCTAATTAACAATCGTATGATATTACCCATTATGACATAAGAATGATTATTCGAGTTTTTGATATCAGGAGCTTCAACTTTGATTTATCATCGGGAAAAATATTTGGCTTATATTAGTAGGACAGATTTAACTATGAAGTATTTCATAGTTTAAATAATAAAAATATACATTAGGCATTAATACAGTCTAATCACACAAATGAAGTTTGTAATTTACTAAAAAAACATTGTAATAATGGCAAACATGTAATTTAGCTAGCAATATATACTACACTATATAACATATAACAAATAATAAGTACCAATCACACAAATGAAGTTTGTAATTTGCTCAAAAAAACATGTAATTTAACTAGCAATATATATATATATATATATATATATATATATATATATATATATATATATATATATATATATATATATATATATATATATATATAGAGGTAGGTTCAATAGAGTTCCCTTAAAAGGTAGAGATCTGGAGGCCAGATCTTGTCCATCCAAAATTTAATATCAACGGATTAGATTCACGGGTTTATTTTAAACAATAGTTTGATTTGTAGGGACCTAAAACAAAATATGTAAAATAGTCAAGGTTATTATCGGTATTACATCTTCATTTTCAATCCCCCGCTTCCCGTATAACCCGCTTCTTTCCCGTTTTCGTTTGTTTCAAAACAAGAAACAATCCGGTTGCAAATTCAAGCGATAATCAGTGATTCGAATCCCATCCAAAAGGCCGATAATCGTGGCATTATGCGATCTTAGTATAATTATTCGATTGAAGAAATACTCCCGCCAACTAGGGTTTACGGTATGGAAGTCGAAAGAATATAAGAGGGCATTGAAGCTGCGGAATCGACATCAAAAAGCCAAATCATTTGTTCGATTGAAGAAACACTCCCGCCAACTAGGGTTTACGGTATTGAAGAAGAAAGACTATAAGAGGACATTGAAGCTGCGTAATCGAGATCAAAAAGGCAAATCAGTTAAAATTACACGAGGTAAGTCATCTTCTCATATTTTTAACCAGGAATTTGAAGTTAATGTAATGGTATGATTAATTTCGATAGTACTAAAAATTAGGAATAAGTTCTTAACCCTGTAATAACTTAAGATAGGACTAGATATCGATTATAACAAGTGGGTAAATTAAGTATTTGTACTGTATTCATCAATGATTGAAGAACACATGTATCATCTATCTTTTTTTTTTAATGTTGGAATGCTTCTTAAGACCTTATCCCTCTCACTGTATTGGGATTCATAAATGATTGAAGCTGCGTAATCGAGATCAAAAAGGCAAATCATGTTCATAATGTAATGGTATGATTAATTTCGATAGTACTAAAAATTAGGAATAAGTTCTTAACCCTGTAATAACTGAAGATAGGACTAGATATCGATTATAACAAGTGGGTAAATTAAGTATTTGTACTGTATTCATCAATGATTGAAGAACACATGCATCATCTATCTTTTTTTTTTTAATGTTGGAATGCTGCTTAAGACCTTATCCCTCTCACTGTATTGGGATTCATAAATGATTGTTTTTTGGAAGTCCTATTACTCATTGCTAATATTAATCACGGATTTTGCAAGGCTTTTTAAGAGCTTATCCCTTGTCAATTATTTTGTCATCAATGTTAGGACATGGAAGAAGAACCACACAAGATTGAAGCTGCGGAATCGAAATCCAACAAGTCTAAATCTAAATCAGTTAAAATTACTCGAGGTAAACCATGTTTTCATTAAGTTAATCTGGAAGTTGAATTAAGTGATGCTTTTAAAGAATATATACACTGTCCCTGTTTTTTGATTCATAAATGATTTTCCAATAGACTCCTCTTACTTATTGATTTTATTAATCATTGTTTTTACATTCATAAATGATTGTGTGATACAACTGATTAAATTTAAATGCTTACACTTATACTTTGTTAAATATTTATTTCAACAGTTAGAAAACCAAGTGAAAGGATAATGAGAAGGACTAGCTTTAGCAAGTTTACGAATGAAGTGTCCGATCCAATAATTCTAGACTTTGATTCAGAATTATCAAAACCAATCCTTGCTTCACCTTGTCCTAAAAAACCCAACAAAGCAGATCCCACAGGTATTTTACTTTTTTTTTTACATTTTAATTAAATTTGTTATTAATTTAAAGTAATGAACATTTTTTATGTGTTTTATACAAAAAAGGAACCATTGAGATTTCTGATACTCCTGCCAATGTCCAATACGAAAGGTGTTTAAAGTATAAAAACGAATCACAGGGTAGTCGAGTTGCAGAGAATCAACGCAGAGTGGTCAATGAGGAATTGGAGTTTCCGAAGAAAAGATCCATCATTGATGATAATACAAACAAGGATGTACCACCCAAATTTCGTAGGGTACAGCCTAGGAGGTCTTCTATTACACGATTAGTACCTGTCTCAAAACCCGAATTACAAAAGAAAGCCCGTAGAAAAACTAATATCAAACCCGTCACAAAGAAGAAGAATTTGAAACAAAATATTCCTGCGCCCATACCTCCACAATCTCAGTCCGATAACATTTTAATAAGGACTTCTCCCAAGCCGTTGTTTGAGACGTTGCACAGCCTAAGCAATCCCCAGAAACAGTATATGTGTGAGGTTGGTTTACGGGATCTACTCGATATTACAGTAGATGGTATACCCTCTCACATCGGTTATTATGCTGTTTCCAATTTTGATTGCGAAAACATGTATTTGAAAGTCAGTGGCGGTCAACTACCTGTCAACAGACAAGTTGTGCATCATTTGCTTGGGCTTCCTTTAGGTAATTATACACATATTCTAAAACACATAATTGCATTATGTTAATATATACTAAGTTGTTTTTTCCTTCCTTTAGGCGACAGGAACATTCTTGATAGCTCAAGTAATGATGGTGGCGACGATACAGTTGACAAATGGAAAGAACAATTTAAACTCGAGAATGACATACGTCCAAAAGGTGTTCAAAAATTAATTATGCGATCAAGGGAAGCGGACCTGATGTTTCGTGTAAACATTCTTGTTCTCATATGCAATACGCTTGGTCAATCTGTCAGTATGGGGACATGCGATCTTTCCATGTTGAATACAGTAAACAGCTCCTTTGATCTTGGGAACATTGACTGGTGCGGTTACATAATTCAATGTTTGAAGAACACGGTACCAATATGGAAAAGGTCATCAAAGAAGCCATATTTCTTTGGACCAATTACCCTTCTGACGGTAATTTATCTACTATTATTATCAAATAATCAATCTATGTTAATTGAACTTATATTATGCCTTCGTGTTTCAGCTTTTATATTTGGAAGGACTCCGTTTTGATGGAGTAGATGTGGAGAAAGGCCGGCCATCTATATGTTGCTGGAATGCTTCTACCATGCGTCTCCGTGAGGAGCTCGAGATGGCATCAGGTCCATTTGGCATGGGTGTGATACATGAAATAGTTGGAAGAGAAGAAACTCAGGAGGTATATAATCTTTTCATTCTTAGTATTTCTAAAATGAATTCAAAAAAATACCATTGATTGTATAATCATTGACTGTGTACTCCTTCACAAATGATTCATGTATCTCTTGTTCACTAAAGATTGGAATTTTTGGCATTCACACATGAATGCCTGTCTTTTTCTCACATGCTACCCTGTCTTTATCATTTCACAAATGATTGGAATTCTTTCTTTTCAAACATGATTGCCTGTTTTTGCACACATGATTGACTGTCTTTTTGTTCACAGATGATTGAATTTTACATTCATCAATGATTCGCATTAGGTTTTAACACGGATGATTGCCTTTAATTCCATAAATGCTTCACCCTCATTTCATTCACAGATGAATTCATGCTTTCCATTCATTACTGATTGGCTGTATGCTTAAACACACATGGTTGTCTGTATTTTCATAAATGGTTGACATTCTTTTCATTCCACCCATGCTTGACTGTCATACTCATTCACACATGATTTTCCTGTTTTTTCACACAGGTAATCCTCTCTTTTCCCAACATGCTAGACTGTCATATGAAAGGCAATGATGTGTTATTGGTAATACGGCAAATCATTTGTGAATGAGTATGACCTTCAAGCATGAGTGGAAAAACAGATAATCAGATGTGTGATAATCAGATAATCCGATCACACATGATTTCATGTCCTCATTCAGCAACAGTCGACTGTTCATTCATTCAAATTTTATTACACGTTTTTCATTCACATCTGATTACAACTTCACACATGATTTGCCTTTATTTCCACTCATGCTTTTCATTCCACCCATGCTTGACTGTCATACTCATTCACACATGATTGCATGTCTTTGCACACATCTTTGACTGTCTTTTCGTTCAACAAAGATTGCATTTCTCATTCACAAATGATTTGCTTTATTTCCAATAACACATCATTGCCTTTCTTTGCACACATGCTTGAGTGTTCTTCTAATTCACAAATGATTGGAGTTCTACTCCACAAATCCATCACCCTGCTTCCGATCACACATGATTTCCTGTCCTACTCATTCAGCAATAGTCGACTGTTCATTAATTTAAATTTTCTTACACGTTTTTCATTCACATCTGATTAAAACTTCATACATCAGAACTGATTGAATTTAACACTTACACAGGGTTTGATAACCTCCATAAACGACATGCTGATTGATTTTGAATACATGAGAAACAAGATTGAAGACAAGCTTTCAGTTGCAATTGGGAAGTTCCCAGATGACCCAACGTTTACTACTTTGAAACAAAAATTTAAAACGTTGTCTCATCATTTGTCATCTGATTCAGAAGCTGAATACAATGATGAATTTCAAGATTCTGAGACAGGTTGTTCTCCCAATACTGATGCAGCTCAAAAAGTTGAAAACACAGATGGAACCGTACTCTCACAATGGTGGACTGAGCCAGAGACATTACAAGAGATTGACCAAACACTAGCCCTTGTGTCATCAAGCCATAAAACTTTTGAGAATACCCCCTTAAATGCTTTTTCTTTAGGATTAACGCAAGAATTTGAAGACACAATCACAGAGAACATGAGAAACATATCAGGCCACATAATAACAACACTGATCTCATGCCCCGTCCCAATCTCATCAAGTCAATTCCTTACAGATGCACCTTTTGGCAACGTAAGGATCAAAAGGAATGTCTCAATACCAGACACCTCTAGATCACCGTATGTTATGCGCACTGTTGAAATACACAAAGTCTTATCTGCTAACGAGAAACACGTATCTGAATGGATTTTTTCGTTATCAGGCAACCCAAGGTATGTCATTAACCACTATTCATCAATGATTAACTATTTCTATGTACATAAACCTTTTTTCCAGACACTTCTGATGCTAAGAATTGTCATTTTTCCTTACAAACATTCTGTTGTTTATAACATATTTTAACGTGTATGTTTCATTTGTACAGTGATGTCGTCTTTTCTGGCCGAGGTGGGATTTCCGCACAACATTACCATCTGGAGAGTTTTTTTAAAAACTGTCACCTCTTTGGTCATGTGCTCGATGTATGGGTGTACTTGTTAAATTTGGAAGAGGACAGACGTGCCCGACATACACCACGAAGGATCTTTTGCAAAACCACCTTAACAGTAAGCATAACTCAAAATGATTTACCAGCTACTTTTATTTTATATTTTTTATCTTTTATTAATACTAGAATAGTTATCTGACTTATTTTGGATTATGAACACCTAACAGAATTGTTATCTAGAGAATCCGTCCATGACAGAACCTACACGAAAAGAATTGTTTTTAAACAACCTTGTTCAATGCATTCAAGATTATGATGCATCTCTTCGATCAATCCCGTTGGTAAGATTATTGTATTACATAGAATGTTATGTTTTGTTAAACATTTTGTTCCTTTATTCATACATGGTAATACATAATCGTCCATGGTATATCACTCATGATTATAACTTTATACGCATCCATTTTTATTATACTATACTTATATTATCTAACCTTTCTGTTTTCCATTTTTATACATTGTTCATTATTCATATATGCAATAACCCATTATGTGTTACATGTGTTACTTGTCAAATGACTTAATATGATTTTATTAAACTAAGCCCTCACGCATTCATTTATGAATCCATGATATGTATTCATCATAAAATGATTAAAATGATTAAACTAAGCCCTTACGCATTCATTTATGAATCCATGATATGTATTCACACATCTTGGATTCATTCGTGATTAAAATGATTCTCATTCATCATACTTGCCACATGATATGTATTCATCCATTTTTTTAATGTTGTTTATTCAAAATTTAATGTAAATTCCAATAACCCTTTTCCAGGTGTTACTACCCGTTGTAAGATCAAACCATATTTTCTTGTTTGCACTCGATTTAAACACTCCATCTTTTGTTATCATTGATAATCTTGCATGTGAAGCCACGATATCTGAAAGATACGGTGATTTGCCAACACTTGTTGTAAGTTTCTACAAAGTTGTATAAATATTTTCATTTTTGAATTACACTTGCTTAATTATTGTAGCATAACCCTTCATTTATGATTTCAGATTCAATTTTTCTCATCATACTTATCTTCCGTATCACATCCGATGGCTGCCCAATTTTCGACCGTTGAACCATATTTACTCGAGATGGAATGGCGCACCATTTACAACTTCGTTGACTGTGGTATTTTCACAATGCGTCACATGGAAACGTTTACCGGTCCAAACATTAGAGATTTCAAACCAGGATTCAAGATGGAGAACAATGGTCAGCAGTTACAATTGGCTAGACTACGATCCAAATATGTGACCAAAATCTTAACAGCCGATTCTAATATGCTACAAAGCCAAATTATTCAACAAGTTGCTCAATACCAAAAGATTCCAGCAAAACGTCGCGAGGAGATCAAGTTTGAAGCAGCTCGTAATATTCAAAAAAGGCTTAGTCAATTTTCCTAGTTTGATAATATGTTTTCAATTAGTTTTATGTTATTAAAGTTACAACTACTGAACTTTCGTAGAAATCATGCTCAACATTTTGGAAACCATAATTTTTGAAATTGGTAATGCATGATTATTACAGTGCACTAGCAATATTAAGTTGTAATCATTTGTGAATACCATTATTACTAGTAACACTTACTCTGCAACAGCAAGTGTTCAAATATATTCATGCATGATTAACATCAATAATTCAGTCGTACATTTTCACATAATTATACATGATTGAATACAACATAAAAGTATTACAATCATGCATGAATGACCAATAACCCACACTATACGTATAATTAACCTATAGCAAAAAAGACAATGCCACAGTAACGCATCATTGTTACCAGAAACTCATATCTTTTTTAAAATATAAGTATTAAATAACAGAATCAAAACCATCCCATATAATTACAACATAATGCTCCTGGTCCCAAAAAACACAACAAAGCAGATCCCACAGGTATTTTACTTCACAAATTTATTCATGCATGATTACTATCATTAATTCAGTTGTTCATTTTCACATAATTATACATGATTGAACTCAACATAAAAGTATTACAATCATGCATGAATGGCCAACAACCCACACTATACGTATACTTAACCTATAGAAAAATAGACAATGCCACAGTAACGCATCATTCTTACCAGAAACTCATATCCTTTTTTTAAATATAACTATTAAATAACAGAATCAAACCATACCATATAATTCTAACATACTGCTATACAAAACTACCACAATCATGCGTAAATGTGTTCAGAAATCTCTATGGACATTTCAACATAACAACGCATGAACGGACACAGAATATCCTCTACATTTTTAACATAATATTACATAAAATAACGAAAATCACGCACGAACCGCATAAACAACCTATATGTATTACTGAACATGGCGATGCATGAACATAAACAAAAAATCCTATACATTTTTTTGACTTCATTTATAATTAATAATTTAATATTCATGCATGAATACTAATTTTAAGACACTCACAATAATAAGCCAGATCATGCGTGATGGTCAACAGTAACCCATGATTACATTTTACGGAAAATTTTACATGAAGGACAACAGAAATCATAAATACATTTTTTATCATAATAATGCATGAATTAAAACAAACTAATCCGACAATGAAAACATTATCTAATATATAGAGTTATGCATTCTAGTAACCACAAATGAAAATGTAAGCCTAAATACAATTGTTCTTTCAATATTTATTATATATTAAGTAGTAACCCAATAATCGCTATTCATTGTCCTGTTCGGCTTCGTCCCGTGCAATCCGTTCTTTGCAAGTTCGCCAATTGTGTCCAGCATATTTATTACACCCGGTGGACAGCCTTGTTTTTGCTTTAGAAACAGTCATTTTCTCTCTTGCTCCAATCATTCTTTTTTTTGTACCGCATCCTTTGTTCTTTATAGTTTTTGGAACATGGATCTGTATGTTCTTAGGCATACTCACACCCAACATATTCAACACTTCTGTTTCATCTGATTCCTTATAGTCATTTTCACTGGAGTATTTATTCTCGAATTTTTTCTTCATATCTTTTGACATTTGAAGAAATAAATCTACCTTCTCCTTACTAGATTTCACCAGATCCACGCAGATATCTATGTTTTGAAAGGCCTCAGTCAGTTTCTTCATAGTTTCATCCCCTGAATCCAAACAACCATGTTTGCTCAACAGCAAATGATTATCAATTACATTTTTCTGCCATCTTCTAATTATATAAGCTTCCGGTATCTTTTCTATTCCATTGTTCTTCAACACAGCAAAAACGTGTCTACACAGTATACCCATTCTTGTGAAGTTTTGACACGAACATATAACCTCTTCATTGCCAATGTTTAGTTCAACCTACATCATAATCATTCATGAATTACACTAATTAGTAAAATATCTAAACAACTGTACCATAATAAAGTATTATGACACACTTAACATAATCATTTCTGATCGACAATTAGTAATGAATACAATACTAAATTAATAGTTTTAAGCTCAAACCTTGAATTTCGTCTTTATTTTATTTGATTTATCCAGATGCCTAATCATTGTCACTTGCCACCCATCCACCATTTCAACACTCTCAAACGAACAATTCCATGCTCCTTTTTTTATTTCTTTCTGAACTAATAGGAATACCTCCTTCGTATACACCTCAGCTGCATGTTTCTCTAAACCCGTATACATCTTATTAACATTGTTTGTATTTTTTGTTCCATCCTCTCTCAAACGTTGATTGTGCCGTTGTTTTTCAATAGCCGTATCGTAGTTTATCATAAAATATATTAGAAAATTTCCGTGATGTGCAAATTTATTAAAAAAAGAATTTGCACTTTCTGACCTGGACGTGGTTTTCATCAAACCATTCATTGGAATATCCCTGAAATAAGCTGGTATCCAGTATGATCTGCTTTCGTACATGTCTTTAAACCACCTTGTGTCATGCAGTTTGAACTCCTTTATTAGATGTTTCCATTCCTTTTCAAACACTTCAGGCCCTATGAACCCGTTCCAAACAAGTTTGTTGAAACGTTTTCTAAAATCTGTTTGCTTAAGAAAATCTTTTGAGACCTGTGATCCATATAATTAACACTAATCATCAACGAATATAATTTATTTATATTAACGATAACTAAAAACTACAAACCTTGTCCTGTAATTTCTTCATGATGTGCCACATACACCATCTATGTTTTGCTTGTGGCATGATAGCTTCAACAGCTTGTTTAACAGCTGGATCTTGGTCTGTTAACACTAATGTGGGCGCTTTACCATGAGCTTGTAGAAATGCTTGGAGCAACCATTTATAAGACTCGATACTCTCGTTGCTTAAAAGGCCGGCACCAATTGTAATTGATCGTTTGTGATTGTCTATCGCTGTGAAAAGTACAAAGATCATCGCATATCTGATACATTCAACTCATAACTGTTAGTAACCAATAATTAATAACAACAGTATCTTATAAAATAACTCATGATTGTAAACTAAAAACAATCACAAACGCATTCAAACAGTACCAATCGTGAATGAAATAAGGATCCAAACGAATATCATAAATGAATAAAAATATTAACATTCACTAACGATATAACGCATCTTACTTATTTGTTCGGAACGTTGCATCGAATGAGATTACATCTCCAAACTCCTTGTAGTTCACTTTATCTGTCTCATCTGCCCAGAACATCGAGTGTAACACACTATCAACACATTTGTACTCAAATGTGTAGTTTACTAAGTTCTCCTTTCTCATGTTCATTTTATCAACCAGCATTTGCGCATCTCTATTTCTTATAATGTTGCCCATTTTTCTTCTATAATTTTTGTAATCTGACAGCGTAGGGCCTACATTATCATACCCACCTTTTAAACAGACTTGCAATCCATGGGCTCTACTTGGACCAATTTTTGTTTTAGAGCTTCCAAATAAAAACACTTTGTCGTTAAAACGCATCTTCCTTGCTCTTTTAGAATTCCGCCAATCATATTCTGTAAATAGTGGGTGGTTATGCAATTCTTGAAATGAATCAACAATGAATTCACTTGTTCTTATGTTTTCTCGCTTAAACCTTATGAGGGCTTTACAATCAGTTTTTATAAAGTTTGAGTTTCTTTTTTTCCTACCACTTCCATTAATATCCAAACTATCTACAGATCTGTCTGGTATTTTTCCGAATCTGTTGCACACTATCAACTTTGACTTGAGTGAATCATCTCCGAATCGTTTGGATGAATATAACCTTGTATCAAAACCCGCCTTCTCCGCATATTTATAATACATATTCACTGCATCTTTAAATGTTTTGAAAGCATCATCTTTACGAGGAATAAACTCAAATGGTACAATTGGCTTCCATAACTTTGTTTTCCCACCAGGAGAGTCAACAATGCTACTTTCATATGATTCTTGTTTTGACTCGTCTCCATCAACACCTTCATCACAGAAACATAAATATATTCTTATATAACAAATCATGAGTGAAACAAGTTTTTTTTCAGATCCATGTCATAAGATAAATGAAGAATCTCATAAAAAAACATACACGAATACGAACAATCCAATCATGAATGAGTATAGAGATAAACAATTAATGACTCAAAACCAGAAAAATGTCCATTCATAAATAAAATTTACATTACAGGAATCTCATAAACAATTACAATTTTGTATTGAGTAACATAATTCATGCATTATTTGTTTGTATTATGCTTGATTATATTCTGCTACAAAATATAATTCATGATATTCCCTTTCATACTTATCAATATTCATTTACGATTACACAGACAATGATGCGTGATTAATGGAATGAAAGAAAATCAAATTGTTTGGGATATGCAAGCATTCGTGAAAGAAAATAATGTCAACCATTAATGGAAATACAGACAATGATGCGTGATTAAAATACACCCAATCAGTAATGAATGCAAAGAAATAAATTCATGTGTGAATGGAAAGAATGTGAAGCATTTATGGAAAAAAAGTCAATTATCCATGTTTAAACATACAGCCAATCATTGATGAATGAGAAATGCAATCATTTTTGAACGAAAAGACAGTCAACGATGTGTGCAAAGACATTCAATCATGAGTGAATGAGAATGACAGTCAAGCATGGGTGGAATGAAAAGCATGCGCGGAAATAAGGCAAATCATTCATGATGTATCTTCCTTATGTTTTCTTTTATTCCGATACCTTTTTCATTCATGAATTCTCAATATACTAAATATATTCATACATGATTATCCTATTCTATCTCTTAATAAAGAGTTAAAAACCAGGACATAAGATATTGTTGTACAGTCATTAACGATTGCCTAACAAACAAACAAACAATCATATATAACAAAAAAATAGATTAACCTTCATTATCGCTTTCAATAGATTGACCAATTTCTTCTTCTTGCTTTTCGTTTTCTGTATCTAAGTCGTCTTCTTCACTTACATATTCACCGTCTTCATCAATTTCACGATCACTATCACTGTACCAACTCGAATTAGAACCAGTATCATCACTTTCACAACCAATAACATCGTAAAACTCCATTGCAGACTTGATTTTCGATATCTCTGATTGAAGAATTGATTTTCGATTTCAAATATTGATTTCCGAATTCAATTTCGTAACCTAAGAAACTATCGATGTCATTGACATACTATGATCACATTACCTGATTTAAATTCCTATATTCTTGGAAAGTTGTTAATTTCTCAGGATTACATAGGTGACTAAAATAAACGTTTTATTCTTAAATATATTTAAATATTATACAATTACAAATTTACCCTTCAAAAATGATTGGTCCACGTTTGGCCTCCAGATCTCTATCTTTTATTAGACTCTATATAACCTCTCCCTATATATATATATATATATATATATATATATATATATATATATATATATATATATATATATATATATATATATATATATATATATATATATATATATATATATATATATATATATATATATATATATAAAACAAATAATAACTTAATAACCAACCATTCATTAAATAATCTCATTAATCAAGTTACATAGCATACTCTTTGGCACTCAAGCAATCACCATCGAACATTATATCCTCCTTGTGTAGGATAACCATTGTAACCATACAACAATGGTGGTGGAAGATACATCGAGTGGTAAGGTCGCATGTTAGGTGGCGGCAACAATGGTGGCCGTGGTAGTTTGTCAACTGATGATGGTAAGATGATTGGTATCTCATAATGACTCTTACAGAAAATATCCCTACATACATTTTTATCAACTTCTTTCTTCGCATAAGCTTCGGATTTGTGTGTATCAACACATTTTAGGTCGCATTTCTTTTCTTTTCCGTACATGCAACAACACAACTTATGCTTCTTAACCTTTCTAAGATACTTGTTTGCCAAATCGGAAGCAATTTTCTCACAACGTCCTTCACAACACTTGACAGTCACTTTAAACGTAGAAATCTGTAAACTAATAACACATTAGACCATTCATCAAACGAAATAATTATATGATAGGATATAGTTGTTGATTGTGGGTGCCGAGAAATAGAATCTATAAAAGAAATTGAATTGTGGTTTTCAAAAGAAATAAGAATAACAGAAAATAGTGAGATATATATACCGGGTTAGTTGAAGCCTCCGCCATTGACCCCTCGAGTTCTTCTTCGTCTTGAATTATGTTCTGATGGTTAATTTACTAAGAGGAATGAAATATATGTATAAAACACGGTAGAAGAATATCTTGTTAAATCTTCTAAGTTTATCTGAGATTTTGTAATTAAAAGTAAAGATGTTTAATTAGAATCTTGAAGAATAACTTGCATATCTTTATCATATATAATTTAGATTAAATTACATGTTTCCTCCCTGTGGTTTTCAAAAGGTAACTTATTTAGCCCACAAGATTCATTTGTTGAAGAAATGGACCCTATTTCAAACCTTTATAACAGATTGGGTTCCTTGACCTAACATCCGTTAAGTTAGGCACGTTAACTCCTCTCCCTCCGTCTCCTACGGAAGGAAAATTGCAGCAACTTTCAAAGAAGGTCATACACGGGAAGAGAAAGCTAAGGTGGATGTAGGTGCAGGGGCAGATGCAGGATTTAGTGATTTACCAATAGCCGTGGCATCGATTTTTTTTTCCGAGCTAATATAATAAGATAAATTTTTTTTTTTCGACCAAACATAGTAACATAAAAACGTTTAAAAGTACGAGTGAATTATATATAACATATTTTTTGTTGTACATATAATCTAAAGTTCACCTCGACGTATACACATTTTTGTGTGTAATCGATCAAACCTCCAAGGCTCCAAGCCAATAAGGCTTTGATCATCTAACTGATTAGAGCTCAATCCCACAATTTCAATTAGTCCAGAAGGTGCACAAACACATAAGTTTGCACTTCAAGTTATAATTGAGTTTCTATTTGTACATTTAGGCTTTTAAATTGCAGTCTACAATGACACTTTTTTTTTTAAGTAGTGACATATTTTTCCGCAGAGTTGCACCCTATTAACTGATTAGAGCTCAATCCCACAATTTAACCGTTGCCTGGGCCACCCCAAAATCCTTAACAAAACCGCCCCTGTGTAGCGGCAGTCGTTGGACATCTCAATGGAAAAACTACTTGTACCCACAAAAACCATATTAAAGTACACCAATGATGATATGCAACACATCATATCATCAGATTTTGGTTGTGTCGAAAGAAGCATAATTGAAGAGGGGCCTAATGGTTCTACTGCACAAGAAATAGATATGATATGGCCATGTGTGTTGTGAAAAAATTCCACCAATCTGCCGTCCATTATCTCCATGTTTCACATGTTAGAGGTTGTGAATCTTGCATCTTTTGCAATGTTAGACCATCCTGCAACCCAATTCAGTTAAACTATCTATTAAAAAACTTTTTTTTTTCTATCTATACAACCCAATTAAACCCAATATTTTACATACAATAACAATCCAATCCAATTCAATTTTATATTAGAAAAAATATACAATCATATCATTATTGATCTCATTCAAAAAATAAAACATGTATTTCGCTATATTTTCTTTTACTAAAGATAAAGCTTATTAACAAAATTAGTTTTAATTATGAAGTCTAATTGCATCACTGTCAAGGGACATGTGGCGATATTTACTCTTGAAGAATGATGACTTGCTTAGTGAGCCCTAGGTTACACAATTTTTTCTTTGACTTTTTTATAATGTGTCGTGGTATAGGATCACCAATGAGAGTAGTTTAAAGGTCTATTCATCTCATTTTTTACCCCTCTTGTTTTTTTCATCTCATTACAGCGGCACGTCAGTTCCCATCATTTTTCCTCACTTTTTTTTCCTAAAAAATAATTATCTTTCATATCCTTTCACTTTTTTATTTTCTTTTTTATACATATATAAATTTTAGTTCACTAAATAGTTAATCAAGACTAATAATAAGTTTTAGTTTATTTATAAAAAGAAACAAGATCAATAAAATCAAAAAGTTTCATTAGTTTAATCTAAAAAATTAATAACTTTCGATAGCACTAACTAAACTTTCGGCTTCACTTTTTGATAATGCATCATCACATGATTCACCCAATGCTATTAATGCATCCCTTATTTGAGGAGCTATGGTCCTATGGGTTGTCGGATTGAGCGACGAGCGTGCCCCTGGTGAAACGTTTGAGATACCTAGAAGGATCCGATTAGTTTCGCCTAGAAGGAATGATCGGCTTATGCAAATTTTGGGCTTTTTCTGTTTTTTTTTTTTTTTTTTGTGTCATTTCTTGTATCAAAATTTTTTTGGGCCTTTTCTTGTATCAAAAAATTTTTGGGCCTTAAAATTTCTGAACTAATATAAGAGCTCTATATAAATGGGCCTAAGAATTTAGGGGCCCTAAGAATTTGGGGGCCCGGGGCGGTCGACCACCTTGCCCATGTCCACGCTACGGCCCTGAGCTGACCCCGATAAACTAGAGGTTGAAGCTTTCTTTTTTCTTTTATCCCTACCTATCGAGGCGTAGGTTCTTTCATTTGAAAGCTTATCATTGTTGTCATTGAGGTCAAATCCAACACATCCTTATGCTTATGATGATGTTGTATAATTGGAATCAAATTTTGCTATTCATGTCGAACCACCCTTTGGACGTTCCATCTTTTGCATGGTACACCATTTTTGGGCATTTTTTAACAATCTCTCAAAAGTTTATATACTTAAACTCCTTCCTTTTATTCTTCAAATGGCAATGCTTAAGCGTTGTAGTCAAAATACTTGCGTCAAAGTGACTACGACATATTTCATTGTGAAAACGCTCTATAATGCATTTTCAAAAATGCTTCGAATGTTAACCATTACTGGTTGCCATGTCCTCCAATACATCTTTATTTATTTGTTGCACTATGATATCTCTTACTTATGTCTTGGTCTATGTTGATGATATTGTATTACTAGAAGTTCGTTGTCGTTTGATGTCTCTACCTTGATTCAACAACTACATGCCCAGTTTTCTGTTAAAAAATCTTGGGCGTTTGATTTATTTGTTATTGAAGCCACTTACAATGGCACTTCTCTACATTTAACATAACAACGATATCTTTATGATTTATTACAATGTATAAGTACGGACCAACGCAAATGTATTTCATCCCCACTATGTATAGGACGATAGTTTTCCCGTTTTAGTGGGACTTCTTTGACTGGTGTCTTCTTATATTGAAGTACTGTGAGGGATCTCTAGTATCTTGTCATCATCCGCCTTGAGATTGCATATGCTATTAGCAGGATCTCATAGTTTCTTTATCCATCAGCCAACAGACATTGGGCAATGGTTAAACAGATTCTTCATTATCTTCGTGGTACGTCGTCACATGGTCTTGTCACTCAACACGCCTCGTCTCTCTTCCCATTCATGCCTATTCTGATGCTAATTAGACAAGTTGTCCCGATGATCATTGCTCCACTATTAAATATTGTGTTTTTCTTGGGCTGAACCTTATTAGTTGGAGTAATAAAAAACAACATACGGTTACATGATCTAGCACTTAGGTTGAGTATCGTGGCATGGCTAACACTGCTACTAAACTCCAATGGCTTGTCTCCTTAGCTTGTGAGCTTCATCTTCCTATTACCTGCCTACCACTTTGTGGTGTGATAATATTGGTGCTAGGCACTTAGCAACCAATCCAATTTTTCATCAGCATATTAACCATATTGAATTGATACACTTTATATGAGATATGTTGCTTTCTAAAGCCTTGCGAGTCAACTACGTACCTAGAACCTTTCAACTAGCCGATATTTTTACGAAAGGCTCCTCTATTTCTCTGTTTCAAAAACTGCAATCAAGCTTCACATTACCTATTCGCTTAGAGGTGGAATATTAACATAAGCAATTTTATAAGGATTATTATTACGTGAAGTGTTAAGAGCTATATTAGAGACATTCTAACCTTAAAGTTAGTTCAGAATTCCTCTTCATTTCTTACAAATAGTTGTATAATTTATTCATTCAAAACATACGACAGATCAAGGGCATACAATATTATTTCTCTTTGGTTTGGTTTTAACATCTTTTATTTCTATTTAATTATCGTTAAATCATTAGTATATCAGTCAGTCTAGAAAATTTTATAACATAACTTTGAAAACATATATCACGACTAGGGGTGAGCGTGGCACCAGACCGGTACCGATCCGAATTTCCCGAGTACCGATTTTAACCAATTTGCAACTCACATTTACTACTTCGCTTGGGTAGTCAACATTTGGTTCCACAATAGCATCTCCACAAAAACAAAGATTTGCGTCCCAGTTCCAGTTCCAGTTGAGCATCTTTAACCACTCTACTCTTATGTCAGACACCCAAAAACTGTGTTATACACCTGATTTACATCTCTCATGATGCTTTTGTACCAAAACAAACATTATCTCAAAAGCCGTTGGAAGAATAACCCTTTTGCAAAACAAACAAATAAAAATCACGGTATAATCTCTCACTTTATAAAACAAAAGGTTTCAAGGCCATGTTGAACAAAATCTTTCACAACAATAACAAAAAAACAATTAGAAATCTAGCTTCCATCAATGAAGTCATCGCGTACTAGTAATAGCAGTACTAGGGTCTAGCGCGTTTCATAACGCAATAGGGGCACTTATACTGCTTTATAGTTTCGGCCTTGGCAGGTGTTATTTTTACGCATTTGCCATGATACCACCTCTCACATATGTCACACCCGATCCAAAACTCATCTCCATTGTAGTTTCCACCACAACTCCCACATTGCGTGTCCCCATGTTCGTCTTCTTCATCTTCCTCTTCATAGTTCTCTTCTACTGCAACCTTTGGCATACTGCTTCTTACTTGTCCATCATTTGATCGCTATATTTATGAAAATTCAATTTTATATATTTTAGAAACTTGTCACATGGTTGATTGAATTTTTTATTTTTTTTTATTATTATTACCTTTGTGCCACTCTTGGATTTGTTTCCACTGTCTGCACCAGGTATCATGTCTTTTGCAGGTTTTTTTTCTGTTACAACTTCGAAGACAGTTGGCAGATCATTAATCAAGCTAAATAGACGCTTCCTGTATAAAAAAATATATTAGTCCAATTTAATATTGAATGCAAGAAATAGCAATGTACTTACATTTATTTGTTGTTCTATGACAACCTACTTTCGTTTCTTGCAATTAATCAGAATCAGTAAGATAATCAAGTGCCTAAAGGCTAAAGATAGGGATAGGCATGTAAATTTACATTTAGGTTCATAATCAATTATTTTACAGAAACTTTTTTATATGAGTATCCAAATCTCATTATTTTGACCCTAAATAATCAGAAAACAAAAATCATATGTAGTTTTTTCCAAACCCCTAAATAATTACCCACAATGACTTAATTGTCCATTTTTTAATTTTATATATAGTTAATGCGTTGAACATCATTACAAACACTATATTATTACAATAATAAACTAATTTAGCTTTAAATAAAGCAATTCTAGTAGTTAAATGCATTCAAACACACGTTTAGCAACTTTCTACCCATTTGACATGTTTCCCTTTTAACTAATTTTATTCAATTTGACCCATTAGCCATTAGAGATGAATTTAACCAAAAAAAGACACATTTCATTGTCAGTGTGCACCCACAGATTTTTTTAGCCCCGTAAGTGGACATTAACCCAATATAAATTTTGTTGTATCATCAATCTAAAGCAATACACTTGATGACATGTATATGTGATTAGTACACAAAACTCAATATACAAAAACACCTAAAAGTAGTTTCAACTTTCAATTATAACATGAAGCCTAAAAGTGAAAAAATTCAGAATTCATAAAATATATAAAAGTAGATGAAGAATGCAAGCACCTTTCATTTCGATTTAGCCTTGCTCCAAGATAGAAAGAAACAGACAGCAACCAACAATCACTGTGGACTGCAACAAGTGAGAGCCAATCTTTCCTGTTCATGCCATCTCTTGCAAAGTTTATTCCAAGTGCAGGTTCAGGAAGCTCTGGTGGAACTTCTTCTGCTGGAAGACTCACTTCCCAATTCTCATTTGGATGTCCATAAAGACACAAGTTGTCTTTTTCTGGAACCACATTTCAGAAATTAAAAAGAATAATAACGAAAAAACAACAGGAACATAGATAGTTGTGAAATGATTTTGTGCATGAATGGAATGGATTTCCCAAAGTTGAGTTGTTTCTATAACTGTTCTTAGATGTTAGATGTGTTTTCGGTTACCATTTTTAGATCTAGTTATCGAGCTAGAATAGAAGCAAAAGTGGATTGTTATGTGTTGCGATTTGACAAACATTTTAACATCAATTATTCAATGATATGATTACTTTTTGTTTAATTTCCAATGTAGTAGGCTTGAAATGGCTTATGAACATTCGAGCATAAACGAATAAACGACGGGAGCAATTTGAAATGGAATAAAAAATTATATGCAGAAATATTCAAAAAGGAAAGTACCTGGATCACAAATTCCGTAGAACTCGTCAACATCTGAGAAAAATAAATGAAGAAAAGGTAGTTAGTAACTTGGAAGAGGAAATTGGAAGTTTTTTAGGGGTTAAAACTAGGGTTAGGGTTACGAATGGAATTACCATGAGTTAAAGCGCGAACTATGCCGCCACGACGACCGCTGTAATCTTTAAAGATCTCTTCTACTGTACGAGGATTCGAAGAAATCGAAGCCATTTCCATATGAAATAGAATAAAAGTAAAGAAAAAGAAGATCTCAATAAAGTAATTTCAAATTGAAGTGTAGAATATTGATCATAGGCTCTGTGCTTTTATGCAGGATCGATTATGGCAATATTCCGGATTTTTTGGCAGCAGACGAGATAAACGGCATAACACAAACACACAAATGGAGCACAAGAAGGGCCGAATTGCTATGGGGATTGGGGAAGTCCACTACGAGGACCTCTTTTATAGATGGTCCCTAAACTACTTTTGATAATTTGCCTAGAGTGTTAGAAATAAAATTTTAAAAGATATTAAAAGGCGAATCTTGTGAAAAACATAGGTTATAAGGATTCCGAATTTGATCTTATTATCTTATGATCGAAAAATAATCATGATCGTAATAGGATCTATCTGAAGTAAGATGTATACATAGATTTTAGAATTCTAACTAGGATATTAAAATCTTAATCTAATATGATCACACATCTCTTTATTTATTAAGCCTAAAAAGTCGTCCAATCAACTTGAAATCGAGCATCGGATGTCGTAAGAAGTCTCATATATCATTAACACTTCATCTTTTCATCTCAAATTAGACAGAGCATCGTGACATTCATGTTATGCCCTTTGTAGTCTTATGTCTTTAGTTGTGGATGATCATAATGATCTTGTAAGTTTTTTGCTTTAGATATTTCTTTCAAATTTTTGTGGTTTCCAACTACAAGAACTATAGTTCATGCTTAACAAAGATACCTTTGATTTTACAATTGGTGGTTTATTGCATATTAAGTTATAATAACTATTGCACAAAGTATGACCTTGAGAGCAAACTGGGAGACTATTCATATGTAGGATCTTCTGATTACAATCTTGCAAAGCATAAAAACGATATTAGGAAAGATCTCGGTCTTGACAACCTTGATTGAAAGTAAAGATGTGATTACAATCGTGCAAAGCATAAAAACGATATTAGGAAACATCTCGATCGTGACAAATTGAAAGTAAAGATGTTATTACATTTATTAGTTTTTATAGTTTGTTGGGTTAAAAGAATTTTATATTATTTTTATATAATTGAATAACTATAAATTATTGACAAAACCATTTAATCCATATTTGCATTAAAAACATATTCACTTATTTGGTATAATTAAAATAGTGTTTCAAAAACTAGCTGGAAACTTATAGCTTGTAGCTTGTAACCTGTGGCTTGTAGCTATTGGCTTGTAGCTTGTGGTTGGTAGTTGTATGCCGGTAGTAGCTGATAGCTGATAATTGGTAATTGGAAGTTGGAAGTTGTTTAAATGTGACTTGAGTAATTGAAAACCCGAATAAATATCAATCCGTCATAGCAAAATAAAGAAACATTGCACTCGAAATCAAAGACATAAGTATTTATAATAGGCTCTGGGTTATTGGTCCTAAAGTCATGCACAACAGACACTTATCACATGGAATACGGGGTGGAACCCCTACGATATGGACCCGTGTGTTTATCTATATAGTTGGGACCAGCCCTAATCCAGTTAGGGTTACATTTTGTACTTTGTCTATATAATACAGTCGGTTTTTTAAAACTCAGTCTACTCGGGAAGTACTCAGAACTCGGGCATTGACTAAGGTGATTTATGGGAACTCGACCAAATTACTCGAAATCGGTCAAGCTCAGGCCACACTGTTTAAAC
This sequence comes from Cichorium intybus, assembly GCA_023525715.1. NCBI lineage: Eukaryota > Viridiplantae > Streptophyta > Magnoliopsida > Asterales > Asteraceae > Cichorium > Cichorium intybus. The sequence goes on from CM042009.1 coordinate 23,238,705, forward strand.
TCGAGAAATTAGTCAAACTCAATCAAGTTTTACTTAAAAAATTCAAGAATTTATATATATATATATATATATATATATATATATATATATATATATATATATATATATATATATATATATATATATATATATATATACACACACACACACAAATAGTTTATCTAACATTGTAACTCTAAAACTAAAATAAAGATACTAGATAACCGTATCTTTTAAGCTTTCCTCTCTTCCACTCTCATATTCAATAATTTGAAGATTAAAATGTTTATAATTTGAACTAGTTTAACTTTCAAACATGTACATTTTTATTGCTAGTTGCCTATTTTGTTATGAACATGATCACTTTATGATATTTGTCATATGTAAAATTTCCCAAAAATATTTACGAGTAACAACATTGAATACAACTGATATATAGGGTTTCAGTTATACTATCAATTCCATGCTCGTGAATAAGATCTACAACATTGAATGCAACTGATAGATAAGGTTTCAGTTATACTATCAATTTCATGCTCGTGTGTAACACCCCAATTTCACAATTTAAAAAAATTCATTTATTATCAAGGTTTCAAATAAAATATTTATTCTAAAAGTAAAACTGTTCAACATATTACTCAAATCAACAGCGGAAACATTTGCAAATACTAATATAGTTCATTAAAATAATTCTCTTGTATGCGATGCGCCGCCGTCACGCCTTGCCCTTCCCTTTGTTATTTGAAATACCTGAAATGTTATAAAATCAACGGGTAAGCTTAAAGCTTAGTGAGTCCACAAGTTACCATACATGCCCACACATTAAACAACCCATCCTCGAGAACGACCCGACCCTACCCGCCATACAACAGCTACGGGCGTCCATCATACAACAGCTATGGACACGGGAAGGTTCTACCCATCATACAACAGCTATGGGTTCCCGGTTATGGCCCAGCCCATCATACAACAGCTATGGGACAAGGCAATAGTCCAACTCGCCATACAACAGCTACGAGGGGACACACATCAGTACTGAGCCCAACAACAAATAACCACAGATATAGAGCAAATCATATAACTGTAAATAACACACAAGATGCCTAACATGCAACATCATATAGTAAGGTGAGGATACTCACCTGGTTCGAAACCGTATAGATATTCTTTAATATCCCCACTTAGCTCGTCCACACACCTAAATCCCACACACATACAACATATCAATTATTGATCGGCTCTTACAGACCTGCCTAAAGGTTAGACTCAATATTTGCCATCAAACCGTGGTCAAAACTAAGTTCCTAGTCAAACAGTCGCTCGCCGCGGCGTGGCTCCTCGTCCTACGCGCTGCGGCTATCATCGAATAAACAAGGGGTTTCAGCCGAGTCCGCGCCGCTGGCATAGCCTGTCCGCGTCGTGGCTCGTAACTTTCCAAAATGTTTTTAGCATTTAACAGTGCATCAATCGGCTAGGGTTTCACTCCAAACCCTTCCTGAGATCAGAAACTACCCTAAGATCACTTCCTTAGGGACATGCAAGTCTATTCATGTCCTTAGTCTAACCCTCAGGGTTACAAGTCATCTAAGACTACTACTTAAGGAATAACACAATAAAACGGGATAAACTGAAATATCAGAAGGTAGATCCTCTTATCTTGCTTCTGGAAAACAGAGAAATGCACCCGATCGACTACAGCCTTCCCCCACGTTGTATCTCTTCCTTCAAACCTCCAAAGCCTTGGAACCAAAGAGTCTCTGCTGAAACCAGACGCCTCTGCTCCAGAAAACTCCCAAAAACATGAACCCTAGGGCTGGGTCCCTTTATGTAACACCCCAAATTTTTCAAACTTTTTATATTACATAAAAATATATTTTACAGAATACGGTCCATCAAAAACCATAAATTTGTTTAGATACAACAAAGGGTATTACAAATACATATCAAACAACCATGAGTCTAAGGGAAAGGATTAATCAATACCAATTACATGATAGCTGTAACCAGCTCCACTCTTTTGCAACTTAGGATTTATTTTACAAACTTCCAATTTTCTCACAACTTCATACTTGAACCTGGAATACATGGCATAAAAACATAGAATACGTAAGACAAAAATGTCTCGTGAGTTACATGAGTTTTAGACTCAAACTTTAAATTTCTTTTCCAAACTTTTATAAAATTTCATAACATAAATCATTGTCAAAACGATATAATATACACATACTAAACATTATTACTTTTCAAAATCATCATATGTTAGACTTTGCAAAAATAATGTCTTTTATACATTCTTTGACTGGTTTTATAAACTTGCTGTGATTTTTATACTTAGGGCGTTAATCACTAGAAGTGATACCCCAAGTCTCTACAATTAGAAAGAACGGATCAATACTAACAGTAGAATTGTTGAGGCAGTCTACTTCGCGAAGAGGGTTGTCCCCAGTAGACTCCTTACCTAACCCGAGTAGGTTGGAACATAGTTCCCTTGCTAACAATGCTAGTCACAATACCAGTCAAACATAAAATACTTTTCCGAAACTAAAATATTACTTGCACGAGAAATGGCTAAATGCCAAGCTTTTGACTCAAACATATCTCTATCATGATTTAGGCTATCGCCAAGAATCATACTTTCAAATATAGCAGTTAACTTTCTATTTAAACTAGAAAGGGGACCATTTTTGCAAATATTTTTCACATATAAAAATACTATATGAAATCTGGAAAATACTTACTTACTTGCCATGTATCCCAAAGTGGGTAAAAATGCTACATGTACTCACCAAATATTTCTTGAAGCGTCGTTTAGACGTCCCTCGGTTCTTTACCCTTTCGGTGTCCGATTATTTGACTTGCACCTATATATATTATATGATACATTAATTTATATTTTAGTTGACTCTATAACATGTTAGAGTCCTTATTATACCATAAATAGTCAAAGCAAGGGTAAAACTCAACTTTAGATAAATTGTATTTTATACGTATTTTACTACAGTACCCTCGGAGGATCGTATTTCAATTCCGATAATTTTTTATAAAGTTTTGAACCATATTAGACCTATGTTTAAATTTTGAGGTCAATTGGACAAGTTTTGATCCATTTCTCAAAAATGGAAATCACAAAGCAGGGGACTCTTAAGCTGAAACTGCATCTGCACGCTGGCGCAGGGCGCACCGCGTCCAGGGTAGGGGCACACCGCGCCTGACGAGCAGCAGCCCTGTTTTTCCCCGATTTTATGCTACAATTTCCCAATTTCTCCTATTAAGTGCTGAATTGTAACACCACGACACTTTTGTTAAAGTATATAAATGTTAATCATAGTGTATTTATGATTTAACATGGTGTTCTAAGTATTAGAAAGTAATACTAGAAGAGAAAAGGGTAAATTGGTCATTTTACCACAAAAGGGTATTTTGGTCATTTGACATGTGAAGGACCAATTCTGAAAAATATTGTTCCTTGTGGCAAAAATATAAGAAATGAAAGTTTTATTGTAATAAAACTTGGTTATTGTGGTTAAAGTTCAAGAAAATGAACTTAGGGACCAAATTTGTAAACTTTTGTGGTATAAATAGAGAGGTTGACTCTCTTGTTGACTGGCCATTGTTGTGCAGCTACGGGAATGGATTTTGGAGAGCATTTTCTGCAGAGATCATGAAGCTTGATACAAGAATTGAAATCCTAGCTTGGAATTGGTGATTCCTAAGCTTTGAAGGTATGGGACAAAATGGTTGTGGTGCACGCAAAGGCAAGAGACAACCGGGATTTCAATGCAACTAACATCCAGGTGAGTAATCTCACTGATATCATATGTGATATATGATGATTGATTTGTTACAGGTTGAAATGGCTTCGAGGGACGAAAAAGACAAGTGTAAAAATATATGTAAACGACAATACCAGATAAGCCGTGAGTCATTGCGATGACAAGAACGGAGCTGTGAGTCAATACATATGTATATACACTATAATACGACAATACCAGATAAGCCGTGAGTCTATAATAGACAAGAACGGAGCTGTGAGTCAAACATTTATTGACAAGACCGGAACCAGCCGTGAGTCAATAAAACTTATATAGACAAGACCGGGACCAGCCGTGAGTCTAGGCAACAGCGGGATTTTCCTGTGAGCCATATATTTACTTTTATAGACAATACCGGAACCAGCCGTGAGTCTAGGCAACAGCGGGATTTTCCTGTGAGCCATATATTTACTCATATAGACAAGACCGGGACCAGCCGTGAGTCTAGGCAACAGCGGGATTTTCCTGTGAGCCATATATTTACTTTTATAGACAATACCGGAACCAGCCGTGAGTCTAGGCAACAGCGGGATCTTCCCGTGAGCCATATTTGATCGTGAAGAAACTGTTAATAGATGGTGCGGCCACTTGTGGCTATGATATTCCGATGCGGCCTTGTTGGCTATGACTCCGGTGCGGCCTTCGGGCTATGTCTCCGATGCGGCCTTTGGGCTATGATTTTGTTACAGGTACACGGTACTGCCTTTTTGGTTATGATATCGGGTATTAAACCCAGTTAGTGCGGCCTGCGGGCTATGATTCATATGCAAGGAATGATTTGGTACGGCTTGTATAGCCATGACAAATGATATGACTTATATAGTCATGATATATGGTATAGTCAGGTATGACTAAGAAAGATGGGACAGAAATGATACAGAATGGATTGGAAGGGTATGCAAATAACAGACTGAATATGACAAGTGTACAATGTTCGGATGTGATTCGAAAATCACATGATGTTACGATTCGGCCGGTAAGGCTATGCGGTAGGATACGAAATCCTCAGATACATACGGTTAGCCAGTAAGGCTAGTAGTCTGGATTCGATATCCAGACAGTTATATGATTGTATTTATATTGTACACGTTATTTGCAGATATGATTACTCACTGAGCTTTATAGCTCATACCGTTTGTTAATGTCCCTGCAGGTTAGCATGATACTGATAGGGGACAAGATAGAGTCCGTGACTTTGAAGTGGGACTCATAGATGCTGTCAGTAGCAGCCCGGCTTAAAGGAGATATGGTATTTCTATACTCTCCTTGATACACTTGTACCCATTTTATTATAATATACCCCTTTGTAATGGTTTTATGTATTGAAACCTTGGTTTTAAAATGAAAAATTTTCAGGGGTGTTTTGTATTAAAAGCCGGGTGTTACAAGTTAAGTGTATATAGCTGTTGTTATACATATATAACCTAACTGTTGCCGACTTCTGACGTATAAGAAGTATGAATTGTAAAACTCCTTGGGAGACATTTAGGGCGCGAAGCTCTAGGAAATGGACCAACCCTTCTCAAGACTCCGTTGTTCGTGGAGCAAAAGGGGACGAAAAGCATAAAAATCCACTTGACAAGCAGTAGTAGCTGTAGTGGTCAGAAAAAGAAATCGGTTGCTCACCTTGGTTGATATTCAAGGTGAAAGAACAGTAGTTGAGACTACAAGAAAAGCAGAAATATTAGTGGACTTCTCAGAAGAAGTTAAAACGAATTAGGTCTAACCTTAAAGGGAAGAGACCGGAACGAAAAGATGATGTGATATAAGAAGTGCAGGAAAAGCACTCAAAACATTTTAGAGTTGAGACTCTATCGTTGACATGTTGAAATTACAGAAAATGGGAGCATATTGCTCAAGTTTGTTGTATGGGACGGAAGTGGTTCCAGCATGGAATTATAGATCACTTCCCCTGGAATACTCACATGTTAAATGTGGAGTAACGGGTGATGAACCCAGGAAAGAAAGAAGAAATGAATGGTCGAAAAGGACCAGTGGTACCTTGAGCATTCCAGCAGATTGTGGAAGAAGCTCATGAGGAGACTGATATGATCTCCAATATAATTGTTCAAAATATAACTCGTGTATGTTATATTTGATCCAGGAAGCTATGCTTTGGATCGGTGACACTGATGTCTTGATTGAATATTTCATCAATGATTATAGATGAAAAGATGGAAGTAGCTATTGCAGATAGCAAGTATGTTCTAGATGTTGAACACCTGGAAGGTAGTTTGCCTAGGATTTACGGGACCATTTTCCTTATGAATCTAAAGCTGATGACTACCAGTGAATATGAAGCAATGGAGCTTATGAATTGGTTAGCAAGGAATTATGCTAACATGTATTGTCGAAAAATGAACATGATGGTTCAGGAAACAGAATTGAAATGGAGGGAAATCCATGGTAAATAACTGTTGTTGAGAATACTGGTTATTTCCTTTGGTTAAACTCGGAAAAGAGTTAGTAAAAGAATGATATTGTAGTTGGCATACGTGGTATTGGCCAAGTTAAATAAAGCAGTGCTAGTATTGTACTACTTTAAATAAATTCTCGGATGTGTCTTTTGAAAAGAACTTCCAAGATTTATGCCAGATTGGCGAGAAGAGTTTATGATAAAGCTGAATTTGGGAGCCGATTTTGGTATTTAGGCTCTGTATTGATTTGCATCTGTAAAGATGGCAAAGTTGGAAAACAACTAGAAGAACATGTTGTATTAGGGTCTCTTATGACCGGATGTGTCATTGTATGAACCCTATCTTGTTTGAAAAGAAGAAAGTCAAGTTGATGCATATTGTGCATTGACTACTGAGAATCTGATATTCTCGAAACCAGATCGAAAATGAGGTACGTTTGTACCAGATATTGGAGTTATTTCACTAAGTTAAGTGATTTGTAAAATTTTCCAAGTATGAAAATTTGGCTAAAAGAAGTTGCATATTCTTTGGGCATGTTAACAATGCCAGAGATGATAAAGTATATCCAGTGGGAAATAATACTGTGATAAGACAGAAACCGCATTGGAATTTGATTGGGATTAGTAATTTCCTTGGATTGACGGGTTACTATAGGAGAGTTGTAGAAAACTGCTCCTTGATTATTGTTTAGTTGACTAAGGTTGACTAATAAAAGTGAAAAGTTTGAGTGGTAGAAAGACCACAGACATCTTGTAAAGGTTTGGAATAAACCTTGTGTGAAACTCTAATGTTAGCATTGATGCTAAACGGAGCGGATAAACTGGATTATAGAAATACATACAAATTTGACTGTAGATGCATGTTGTTGCGGTAGCAACTATGATTTTGATATTAAGCTTTTGAGACACTGTTTATACGGTGTAAAGCTTAGTGTTTTATGTGGATCATTAGAGTTTGAAATACTTTATTGATCAGAAAAGGAGCTAAATATGAGCTAGATAAAAGATAGATGGGTTACTTAAAGATTTCGGTTATGGAATCTTGTACCATCTCAGAAAGAAAGATGTGGCTACAAATGCCTGGAATTGAAAAGAGTAACCTTTGAAGGTTACATCCACATGTATGAGTGTGGCAAATTTATTACCTAGGTTGATTCGGGTAGCACAGGGAGAAGTGTGCAAGACTGAAAACGTGAAAAATGGATAAATTATTGGATATTAGCAGGAGCTAATTGGAAAACCACAGTGATTTAAAACCCTTGGTGGTTGTGAATGTGGTTTCCAAAGTAATTGGAACATGAAAAATCATCTTGAAAAGATGCATTTTGTACTAGATATGCAGTATACCCGGGCAATACCAGACTGGATAGGTCGATAAACCTATGTATTGGTGGCCGGGACAGAAGAAAGATATTGAAAGATGTATGAAAAGTATTTGACTTGTACGTAAAGTAAAGTCAAACCGGTAGAAACGTGCGAAGAAATCGACCCATGGTTGGCCCAGAGGAGAAATGGGACAACATTGTTATAGACTTTGCGATAAAGTCTCTGCAAGTACCGTATGTAGATGAACAAAGCGACTCAGTAATGCAGAATTTAGAAGATGTGCTTGAAAATTGCACAGCGGATCCTAGTGGAAGAAGAGAAGATTGTCTATCTCTGATAGAAGTTGCAAGAAATGGCAGCTTACATGCTGTTAGTTTGATGACTCGTATGAAGAATGGTAGGGAAAACCGTGATATCCTTCGATTTTTGGAATGAAGATGTGGTAAAAACGTTGGCTAGATCCTAGTTTGTTATACAAACTGAAGAGGATACTTGATTAGTACGATCGAAATCGAAGAATGATTAAGAAATTACAAAGTGGTATGTGAATCGCCGAAAATAAGCCCTTGAAATTCCAAGTAAAGGAATAGGATAATACGAAAAGTAATCCTTTGGAGAGGTTAAAATGTGTTTTGGACGACAAGAAAGAAATTATGTGTTGATAATTTCCAACAAATCCCTTATGTGGAAATGAAGAATGATACGTAGATAAGGTAACCGGGACAACCGGAGTAATGATATGTAAATTGTGATGTAATCACGAGATAAGAAGATAGTATGGTTAAGTGCTTAGGCAATACCATAGAAAATCCGACAAGATGCGGAAGACCGAAAGTTAATCGAGGGAGACATACCCTCAATTTCCTTGTATGATTTCGGGGACGAAATCTTTTGAAGGATGGGAGAATTTGTAACACCACGACACTTTTGTTAAAGTATATAAATGTTAATCATAGTGTATTTATGATTTAACATGGTGTTCTAAGTATTAGAAAGTAATACTAGAAGAGAAAAGGGTAAATTGGTCATTTTACCACAAAAGGGTATTTTGGTCATTTGACATGTGAAGGACCAATTCTGAAAAATATTGTTCCTTGTGGCAAAAATATAAGAAATGAAAGTTTTATTGTAATAAAACTTGGTTATTGTGGTTAAAGTTCAAGAAAATGAACTTAGGGACCAAATTTGTAAACTTTTGTGGTATAAATAGAGAGGTTGACTCTCTTGTTGACTGGCCATTGTTGTGCAGCTACGGGAATGGATTTTGGAGAGCATTTTCTGCAGAGATCATGAAGCTTGATACAAGAATTGAAATCCTAGCTTGGAATTGGTGATTCCTAAGCTTTGAAGGTATGGGACAAAATGGTTGTGGTGCACGCAAAGGCAAGAGACAACCGGGATTTCAATGCAACTAACATCCAGGTGAGTAATCTCACTGATATCATATGTGATATATGATGATTGATTTGTTACAGGTTGAAATGGCTTCGAGGGACGAAAAAGACAAGTGTAAAAATATATGTAAACGACAATACCAGATAAGCCGTGAGTCATTGCGATGACAAGAACGGAGCTGTGAGTCAATACATATGTATATACACTATAATACGACAATACCAGATAAGCCGTGAGTCTATAATAGACAAGAACGGAGCTGTGAGTCAAACATTTATTGACAAGACCGGAACCAGCCGTGAGTCAATAAAACTTATATAGACAAGACCGGGACCAGCCGTGAGTCTAGGCAACAGCGGGATTTTCCTGTGAGCCATATATTTACTTTTATAGACAATACCGGAACCAGCCGTGAGTCTAGGCAACAGCGGGATTTTCCTGTGAGCCATATATTTACTCATATAGACAAGACCGGGACCAGCCGTGAGTCTAGGCAACAGCGGGATTTTCCTGTGAGCCATATATTTACTTTTATAGACAATACCGGAACCAGCCGTGAGTCTAGGCAACAGCGGGATCTTCCCGTGAGCCATATTTGATCGTGAAGAAACTGTTAATAGATGGTGCGGCCACTTGTGGCTATGATATTCCGATGCGGCCTTGTTGGCTATGACTCCGGTGCGGCCTTCGGGCTATGTCTCCGATGCGGCCTTTGGGCTATGATTTTGTTACAGGTACACGGTACTGCCTTTTTGGTTATGATATCGGGTATTAAACCCAGTTAGTGCGGCCTGCGGGCTATGATTCATATGCAAGGAATGATTTGGTACGGCTTGTATAGCCATGACAAATGATATGACTTATATAGTCATGATATATGGTATAGTCAGGTATGACTAAGAAAGATGGGACAGAAATGATACAGAATGGATTGGAAGGGTATGCAAATAACAGACTGAATATGACAAGTGTACAATGTTCGGATGTGATTCGAAAATCACATGATGTTACGATTCGGCCGGTAAGGCTATGCGGTAGGATACGAAATCCTCAGATACATACGGTTAGCCAGTAAGGCTAGTAGTCTGGATTCGATATCCAGACAGTTATATGATTGTATTTATATTGTACACGTTATTTGCAGATATGATTACTCACTGAGCTTTATAGCTCATACCGTTTGTTAATGTCCCTGCAGGTTAGCATGATACTGATAGGGGACAAGATAGAGTCCGTGACTTTGAAGTGGGACTCATAGATGCTGTCAGTAGCAGCCCGGCTTAAAGGAGATATGGTATTTCTATACTCTCCTTGATACACTTGTACCCATTTTATTATAATATACCCCTTTGTAATGGTTTTATGTATTGAAACCTTGGTTTTAAAATGAAAAATTTTCAGGGGTGTTTTGTATTAAAAGCCGGGTGTTACACTCTACTTAATCGATATGGGTTTATCCCAAGACTAAAACCTTTCAATTTATTCAAGTTTTAAGCCATTAAAATCGAATTAATCACAAGAACTCAAATTCTAGGGTTCTTGATCAAAATCTCAATTCTTGAAAAATAGCATCCTACTTCCATATTATTTGATTAAGTACTTTTAACATGGCTTAATGGAAGTGTTAAACCTCTTAACTTCGTGTTTCATTACTGAAATTACAGAATTTCAGTTTCCTTAAGAACAACCATCAAGAACTTAAACTAGGGCTTTGATTACTTACCTTGGAAGGTTGGAATCACCAATTCCAATGGTTAATTTCTTGATTCCTTGCTTCAATTCTTGCTTCAACTTCACAATTTCACCAAGATCAGTTTTTTCTCCCGTCTCTAGAGCTCTCTACTGAATTATGAACCTTAATGAGATATTTTCTCATTTTTATATTTTCTATATTTTCAGTTTTGGTCCCTAAAGTTAACTTTCTTGAACTTTGGCCACTAAGACCAATTATCTTTCCATGGAATCATTTCTTTTACATTTTTAGTCCTAAAATATAATAAATTTTTATAATAATTTCTGCATGTGGTCAAATGACCAATTTACCCTTTTTAGGGTAAAATGACTAAATTACCCTTACAATCATAATTTCTCATAATTTTACATATAACGCTTAAATTACACACATTTTAGTGTACATATTTATATATATATATATATATATATATATATATATATATATATATATATATATATATATATATATATATATATATATATATTACAAATTTTCGGTCGTTTCAACTACCTCCCCCTAATTAGGATTCCGTCCTCGGAATCGCTTCATAATCTGTAAAATTAGGGTATCTCTTCTTCATGCTTTCCAATGTTTCCCAAGTCAAATCTGTGCCCAGTGAATGCTTCCATTTGACCAACACTAGGTCAATTTCCCTGTTCCTTAGTTTCTTGGTTTTCACCTCTAACATCGCCTCAGGTTCTTCCACTAGTCTGTTGGGTGTTTCCACCCTTAACTCTTCTAAAGGAATGGTTAACTCCTTCTTTCCAAAGTATTTCTTGAGATAGCATACATGGAATGTATCATGTATTCCCCTGAGTTCTGGTGGTAACTCTAACTTGAATGCTTGTAAACCGATTCTTTTCAGAATCTTGAAGGGTCCAATATATCTTGGACTCAACTTCCCTCTCTTACCAAACCTTATCACTCCCTTCCAAGGTGATACTTTTATCATCACCAAATCGCCTTTTTTTAGATCATAAGGTCTTTTCTTCAAATTTGAGTAGCTTCTTTGGCGATCTTGTGCCGCTTTCATATTGGTCTGTATCACCCCAATCTTTTCATTTGTCATTCTTACAATTTCTGGACCAGTGAGTTTTGCTTCGCCAGCTTCTAACCAACATACTGGGGTTCTACACTTTCTACCATATAAAGCTTCAAAAGGCGGCATCTTGATGCTTGAGTGGTAATTGTTGTTATACGAGAACTCTACTAATGGTAGGTGCTGGTCCCAATTACCACCAAAATCAATGGCACATGATCTCAACATATCCTCCAAGGTCTGAATAGTACGTTCGCTTTGCCCATCTGTTTGAGGGTGATAGGCTGTACTCATCTTGATTCGAGTTCCCATCTTTTCTTGTAGAGAATCCCAAAAGTTAGACGTGAATCGAGGATCTCTATCTGAGACTATGGACAAAGGTGCTCCATAACGTCTGATCACTTCATCGATGTACAACTGAGCTAATTCTCCAAGTGAGGCAGTTTCTTTATACGCGAGAAATAGGGCACTTTTGGTCAATCTGTCAACAATGACCCATATACTATCGTGTCCTCTTCGTGTTCTCGGCAACCCCATGACAAAATCCATGGTCAATTCTTCCCACTTCCCTGCTGGTATCTGTAATGACTGCGCAGAACCATACGCCATCTGATGTTCTGCTTTTACTTGTGCACAGGTATCACAGTGGGATATGTACTTTGCTATTCTCTTTTTCATCCCCGGCCACCAGTAATGTTGCTTCAAATCTTGATATGTTTTCGTACTTCCAGGATGTATAGAATACTTGGATTTGTGAGAATCATCCAATACTATCTTTCTGGTTTTTCCATATTTGGGAACCCAAATACGTCCTTTAAAAGTACGCAACCCTTGGGTATTTACTTCAAACATCACCTTCTTTCCAAGTTTTTCTTTCTTTATATTTTCTTCGGTTAAGGCACTTTCTTGTGCTTCTTTAATCTTCTGAATTAAAGTTGAAACTACTTCAATTCTCATAGATCTCCCTTTAACAACTTTTTCACGAACTTTTCGGCTTAAAGCATCAGCTACTACATTGGCTTTTCCTTCGTGATATATTATCTCACAATCATAATCATTCACGAGCTCAATCCAGCGTGTCTGTCTCAAATTCAATTCTTTTTGAGTAAAAAGATATTGTAGACTTTTATGATCTGTATATATTTTGCATTTCGTCCCATACAGATAATGTCTCCAGATCTTCAATGCGAACACAATCGCAGCCAATTCCAGATCATGGGTAGTATAACGTGTCTCTGCATCTTTTAGCTGTCTAGAGGCATAGGCAATAACTTTGCCCCGTTGCATAAGAACACATCCGAGACCTTTATTAGACGCATCGCTGTATACTACAAACTCTTCTGTGCCTTCTGGTAAAGAGAGTACTGGAGCTTCACACAGCTTCTTCTTTAATATTTCAAAGGCTTCTTGTTGTTTTTCTCCCCAGACGAATTTCACTTCTTTCCGGGTTAGCTGCGTCAATGGCACTGCTATTTTAGAAAAATCTTGGATAAACCGTCGGTAATAACCGGCTAATCCAAGAAAACTCCTAACTTCTGTAGGTGTTTTCGGTGGCTCCCATTTCATTACCGCTTCTATTTTGCTGGGTCCACTTTAATACCTTCAGCTGAAACAACATGACCCAGAAATTGAACTTCCCGCAACCAAAAGTCACACTTTGACAACTTCGCATATAACTGTTCATTTTTCAAAGTACGCAGCACTTCACGAAGGTGCACTTCATGTTCCGCTTCACTTTTCGAATAGACCAGAATATCATCAATGAAAACGATGACAAATCTGTCAAGAAAAGGTTTACAGACCCTATTCATGAGGTCCATAAACACAGCTGGGGCATTAGTGAGACCGAATGGCATCACTAAAAATTCATAGTGACCGTATCGGGTTCGGAATGCAGTCTTGCATACATCTTCCTCCTTCACCCGTACTTGATGATATCCGGAACGAAGATCAATTTTTGAGAAATAACTAGCTCCCTGCAACTGATCGAATAAATCGTCAATGCGTGGCAAAGGGTATCGATTCTTGATTGTCACCTTATTGAGTTCGCGATAATCGATACACATACGCATGGTACCATCTTTCTTCTTGACAAATAACACTGGAGCTCCCCAAGGAGAAGAGCTGGGACGAATAAACCCCTTATCAAGAAGTTCTTGCAGCTGGGACATAAGTTCTCTCATCTCTGTAGGAGCAAGACGGTATGGCGCACGAGCAATGGGACTTGCTCCAGGAACCAGGTCAATGCGAAACTCGACTTGCCTAATGGGTGGTAACCCAGGTAAGTCATTAGGAAAAACTTCAGGGAATTCATTGACCACTTTTATATCTTCCATCTTTTGCTTCTCCTTCTTCCCATTCATCGCATAAGCGATAAATGATTCACACCCTTTACGGATGCATTTTCGGGCCTTAATAGCAGTAATGAGACTTTGCATGTTCTTCCGGCGTTCCCCATATATATAAACTTTACTACCATCAGGCATTTTGATCGATACTATCCGTTTCCCACAAAGAATTTTTGCATTATGTGCCCCGAGCCAATCCATCCCAATAACAATATCGAATCCTTTAATCCCGATAGGTAGCAAGTTTGCCTTTAAAATTCGCCCATTAATCTCCACCGGACATTCCTCATACACATGTCGGACCGTAACTAGCTCCCCGTTCGCAACTTCTATTATACAAGTATCATCTAATGGTTTCATTGGCGTGTTTAGACGCTTACTAAAGTCATGGGACACAAAAGAGAAATGTGCTCCAGAATCAAAAAGAACATAAGCAGGTTGTGAGTTTACAATGAGTGTACCTGCAACCACATCTTGGTCTTCTTTAGCCTCATCAAGGGTCATCTGAAACGCTCTTCCCTTCGTCTTTGCTGGTTCTGTCTTCTTATTACTCGCAGTGGAAACTAATGTTTCACTCTTCTTTTTGGGACAGTTAGTGCTGTAATGACCCTTTTCATGACAATTAAAACATTCCACCTCGCTAATATCTTTCACCTTGCAGTCTTTAGCTTGGTGGCCCGGAAGACCACATTTATAGCAACCACTAGTGCCCTTCTTACATTCCCCACTATGCCTCTTTCCACACTTCTTGCATTCTTTAACCTCTCCTTGCTTAGAAAACCCCGATGAAACACGACTCTTCTTGTTTGCTCCAGAGATTCTTGAAGACTTTCGTTTTTCCGCAAATGCTTGTCGTTCCTTGGCCCTTTTTTCAATCATACTTTCAACCCGAGCTGCAGATTCAATGGCTTCATCAAGAGTAGTAGCCTTGCTAACTTCTAGCGAGTAGTCTGCCGGCAATCCATTAACATACCGGTTTATTCTTCCGGCCTCGGTCGGTAGTGTATCTTCCAGAAATGGCAGCATCTCGCAGAACTTTTTAGTATACTCATCAACAGTTTGTTTTTCCTTTGCAAGGGCAAAGAATTCATTAACCAAGTTCTCTCGATGCCTAGCTGAACAGAACTTGTTTTTCAATCGTTGAACGAACTCGTCCCAAGTCAAACCATCCACGAAATCACTCCCCTTGGTTCGGCGGAGAGTGTTCCACCAAGTAAGAGCTTCAGCCTTTAACATCTGAGACGCAAACCCTACCTTCATATCTTCGTCACAACGACAGATGCGAAGAATTTGCTCTATTTCGGTTAACCACCGTATTTTTATTCGCGGATCCATCTCCCCGTTAAACTCCTTTGGCCGACAGGACATAAAATCTTTGAAAGTACAGGCTCCTTTAGTCTTGAATTGAGGTTGTGATTTGGAAGAAGAATCTCCCTGAGAAGAAGTCTGTCTTGGATTGGTGCCTTCAGGAGCCACACTCTTCTCGCTATCTTCAGGTTGTGACTTAGATCTTTCGCCCAGTCGCTCATCCAGAAGACGAGTCATTTCCTGTCTGTTTTGTACTTGCGTGTCATGTAATAATTTCTGAATTGCCTCCAAGGTCAATGGAGGTGGATTAGCCTCACCCCTAGAATTGCCCTCATCAACGGCATGGGGCGGTCGGGGAGGCATAGGAGGCCTTGCATTAGGATCTGGGTTTTCTGCATACGATCCTTGACCACTTCTAGTTCGCATCTTGCTATAAAAATTTCAAGTACTTTAGTATTTCATACTTCATCATAACATTAGTTTACTACATTTCCCCCAGTTTCCCAGTATTCCCTTGCGAGTACACCAGGCCCAATACGCGTCCTGTGATTATGATAATACGGGCCCATATTACCATAATCACCTACACATATTGTTCCCAATGTTTCCACTTGGTTCTACTGTTCACTGGTATCAATTTGCTATATTTTAACTCATAAATATACTCATATTATTCCATTAACAAATAATGTCTTAATTCATTAAGACATGACAAATTAAGTAACTAACTTTAACTGACTATTTTACTAGTCTAAGCCTAGGAGTGGAATGATCCAATCCTAATTCGCTTAAACTATGGCTCTGATACCAACTTGTAACACCCCAAATTTTTCAAACTTTTTATATTACATAAAAATATATTTTACAGAATACGGTCCATCAAAAACCATAAATCTGTTTAGATACAACAAAGGGTATTACAAATACATATCAAACAACCATGAGTCTAAGGGAAAGGATTAATCAATACCAATTACATGATAGCTGTAACCAGCTCCACTCTTTTGCAACTTAGGATTTATTTTACAAACTTCCAATTTTCTCACAACTTCATACTTGAACCTGGAATACATGGCATAAAAACATAGAATACGTAAGACAAAAATGTCTCGTGAGTTACATGAGTTTTAGACTCAAACTTTAAATTTCTTTTCCAAACTTTTATAAAATTTCATAACATAAATCATTGTCAAAACGATATAATATACACATACTAAACATTATTACTTTTCAAAATCATCATATGTTAGACTTTGCAAAAATAATGTCTTTTATACATTCTTTGACTGGTTTTATAAACTTGCTGTGATTTTTATACTTAGGGCGTTAATCACTAGAAGTGATACCCCAAGTCTCTACAATTAGAAAGAACGGATCAATACTAACAGTAGAATTGCTGAGGCAGTCTACTTCGCGAAGGGGGTTGTCCCCAGTAGACTCCTTACCTAACCCGGGTAGGTTGGAACATAGTTCCCTTGCTAACAATGCTAGTCACAATACCAGTCAAACATAAAATACTTTTCCGAAACTAAAATATTACTTGCACGAGAAATGGCTAAATGCCAAGCTTTTGACTCAAACATATCTCTATCATGATTTAGGCTATCGCCAAGAATCATACTTTCAAATATAGCAGTTAACTTTCTATTTAAACTAGAAAGGGGACCATTTTTGCAAATATTTTTCACATATAAAAATACTATATGAAATCTGGAAAATACTTACTTACTTGCCATGTATCCCAAAGTGGGTAAAAATGCTACATGTACTCACCAAATAATTCTTGAAGCGTCGTTTAGACGTCCCTCGGTTCTTTACCCTTTCGGTGTCCGATTATTTGACTTGCACCTATATATATTATATGATACATTAATTTATATTTTAGTTGACTCTATAACATGTTAGAGTCCTTATTATACCATAAATAGTCAAAGCAAGGGTAAAACTCAACTTTAGATAAATTGTATTTTATACGTATTTTACTACAGTACCCTCGGAGGATCGTATTTCAATTCCGATAATTTTTTATAAAGTTTTGAACCATATTAGACCTATGTTTAAATTTTGAGGTCAATTGGACAAGTTTTGATCCATTTCTCAAAAATGGAAATCACAAAGCAGGGGACTCTTAAGCTGAAACTGCATCTGCACGCTGGCGCAGGGCGCACCGCGTCCAGGGTAGGGGCGCACCGCGCCTGACGAGCAGCAGCCCTGTTTTTCCCCGATTTTATGCTACAATTTCCCAATTTCTCCTATTAAGTGCTGAATACTCCACTTAATCGATATGGGTTTATCCCAAGACTAAAACCTTTCAATTTATTCAAGTTTTAAGCCATTAAAATCGAATTAATCACAAGAACTCAAATTCTAGGGTTCTTGATCAAAATCTCAATTCTTGAAAAATAGCATCCTACTTCCATATTATTTGATTAAGTACTTTTAACATGGCTTAATGGAAGTGTTAAACCTCTTAACTTCGTGTTTCATTACTGAAATTACAGAATTTCAGTTTCCTTAAGAACAACCATCAAGAACTTAAACTAGGGCTTTGATTACTTACCTTGGAAGGTTGGAATCACCAATTCCAATGGTTAATTTCTTGATTCCTTGCTTCAATTCTTGCTTCAACTTCACAATTTCACCAAGATCAGTTTTTTCTCCCGTCTCTAGAGCTCTCTACTGAATTATGAACCTTAATGAGATATTTTCTCATTTTTATATTTTCTATATTTTCAGTTTTGGTCCCTAAAGTTAACTTTCTTGAACTTTGGCCACTAAGACCAATTATCTTTCCATGGAATCATTTCTTTTACATTTTTAGTCCTAAAATATAATAAATTTTTATAATAATTTCTGCATGTGGTCAAATGACCAATTTACCCTTTTTAGGGTAAAATGACTAAATTACCCTTACAATCATAATTTCTCATAATTTTACATATAACGCTTAAATTACACACATTTTAGTTTACATATTTATATATATATATATATATATATATATATATATATATTACAAATTTTCGGTCGTTTCACTTTATATAGGCGTTTAAATCCGAATTAGGGTTTTTCACTTTAGAGGCGCACCGCGTCGCGGGATCTTTAGAACCGCGCCGCGCGTACAAATCCTTCGCGATTCTAGATTCTTCCTAAAGCCGCGCCGCGGATTTCTTCGGGCCGCGACTCGGCGGAACGGGTCTTACAATTCTCCCCCACTTAACTGGATTTCGTCCCCGAAATCTGTGCCGGTAAATAATTCTGGATAATGCCTCCGCATTTCCTCCTCCGGTTCCCAAGTCCATTCGGACCCTTTTCGATGCTGCCACTGAACCTTAACTAATCCTATTGTTTTATTTCATAAAGTCTTTATCTTCCTTTCAATGATGGCAATTGGTCGCTCCACATAATTTAGGCGTTCATTTATTTGAATATCCTCCAAAGGTACTATTGTAGATTCTTCAGTAACGCACTTTCTGAGCTGCGAAACGTGGAACGTGTCGTGAATCTGACTAAGCTGCTCGGGCAGCTCCAACCGGTAGGCTACCTTACCTACACGGGTGACAATTCGATATGGTCCAATGTACCTAGGGCCAAGCTTTCTTCGCTTCCTAAAACGAATAACTCCCTTCCAAGGTGACACTTTAAGAAGAACATAATCCCCAACTTGAAACTCGAGATCGGACCGTCGCCTATTCGCATAACTTTTCTGTCGACTCTGAGCCGTTAACAACCTCTCCCGAACCTTCTTAATTAACTCAGTTGTCTTGATTACTACCTCAGTACTACCCAATACCCGCTGGCCAACCTCGCCCCAGCAAATAGGAGTCCGACATTTCCTTCCATATAACATCTCAAAGGGAGCCCTGCCGATGCTCGGGTGATAACTGTTATTATAGGAAAACTCAGCTAGAGGTAGATGGGAATCCCAACTCCCGCCAAAATCGATAACGCATGCCCTAAGCATATCTTCCAATGTTTGAATCGTCCTTTCACTCTGCCCATCAGTCTGAGGGTGATATGCCGTGCTGAAATGAAGACGAGTGCCTAATTCCTCATGAAACTTCTTCCAAAACCTAGACGTAAATCGAACATCCCGGTCGGATATCACCGAGACCGGTATACCATGCCGAGAGATAATCTCGTCTACATAGACCTTAGCCAATTCCTTTGCAGAGAAGGTTTCTTGAATGGGGAGGAAATGAGCACTTTTAGTCAACCTATCCACGATAACCCAAATAGTGTCCATATGTCGAGGGGTTCTTGGTAACTTCGTGATGAAATCCATTGTGATATGCTCCCATTTCCATTCTAGGATCTCAAGAGGCTGCAATTTACCATGAGGCCGTTGGTGCTCGGCCTTGACCCTACGACAGGTCATGCATTTTTCGACAAACCAAGCTACTTCCTTCTTCATGCCTGGCCACCAATAATATTCGCGCATATCCCTATACATTTTAGTTGCTCCAGGGTGGATAGAGAATTTGGATTTATGTGCCTCCTCCAAGAGGGTTTGACGAACCCCGCCCATATTCGGTACCCAAATCCTCTCATGACAAGTTAACAAATCTCTACTATCTTTGACCATAGCTGCCAACTGACCCACAATTCTCTCACCTTTCTGATTCTCGCTCTTGCTTGCTTCCACCTGAGCCTTCCTTACCAGCTCATGTAGCGGTGTCACAATTGTCATCCTTAAACAAACGCCCCGAAGAGGTGCACCTGAAGTCTTACGGCTTAACGCATCCGCTACCACATTGGCCTTTCCAGGGTGGTAGTGTATCTCACAATCATAGTCTTTCAATACATCTAACCATCTTCTCTGTCTCATATTGAGGTTTGCCTGATCCATCAGGTACTTCAAACTCTTGTGGTCCGTGAAGATGGTGCACTTCACTCCATACAAATAGTGTCTCCAAATCTTGAGAGCGAAGACCACCGCTCCCAATTCCAAATCATGAGTAGGGTAGTTAGCTTCATGGGGCTTCAACTGTCGCGAGGCGTACGCAATCACCCTGCCTCGTTGCATTAAGACTGCCCCCAATCTCGAGATAGATGCATCGCAATAAACTACCATATCCTCCATGCCTTCAGGCAAGGTCAAAACTGGAGCTTCACACAATTTCTGCCGCAAAGTCTCAAAAGCCTGTTGCTGCTCCTCACCCCACCGAAAAACAGCGTTCTTCTTAGTTAGCCGAGTCAAAGGTACCGCAACCTTTGAGAAGTCTTGGATGAAACGACGATAATAACCAGCCAGACCCAAGAAACTTCTAATTTCAGAGGGAGTCTTCGGAACCTCCCACCGCATCACGGCCTCCACCTTAGCCGGGTCTACCATGATTCCTTGCTCATTTACAATGTGACCCAAAAACTGAACCTCCCATAGCTAAAAGTCACACTTGGATAATTTTGCATAAAGCTTCTCCTTCCTTAAGGTCTCTAATACTTCCTTTAGGTGTTGTTCATGTTGCTCCCTGCTCCGAGATTAGACTAAGATGTCGTCAATGAAAACTATAACTGATCGATCCAACATCGGTCGACACACTCGATTCATTAAATCCATAAAAGCTGCAGGGGCATTGGTTAGTCCGAACGGCATCACTACAAACTCGAAGTGGTCGTACCTCGTCCTAAAAACCGTTTTCGGGATGTCTTCCTCCCGTACTCGCATTTGATGGTATCCTGACCGCAAATCAATTTTTGAGAACCACGAGGCGCCCTGCAATTGATCGAATAAGTCGTCGATGCGAGGTAATGGATATCGATTCTTCACCGTAAGCTTGTTCAGCTCACGATAATCTATGCACATCCTATTGGATCCATCCATCTTCTTAACAAACAAAATAGGCGCTCCCCACGGTGAGCAACTGGGTCGAATAAATCCCTTATCTAATAATTCCCGAAGTTGAATAGGCAACTCCAGCATTTCTGGAGGCACAAGACGATACGGTGCTTTAGCTATCGGAGCTGCACCGGGAGTTAAGTCGATCTTAAATTCCACCTGTCTCTCTGGCGGTACGCCAGGCAGGTCCTCGGGAAAAACATCAGGAAAATCCCGAACCACTGGTATATCACCTGCTTTCTGTTGTGGCTTCCTTTCTCGTGCGTCTACAACATAAGCCACAAATCCCGAACCTCCATGCTGAAAATGTCTGCGTGCCCTAGCAGCTGAACAGAAAACTGCACCTCGATTCTTTCTCTCGCCCTGCACAACTAGCTCTCCCCCACTTGGGGTTTGAATCCAAACTCGCTTGTTCTTACAATCGATCCATGATTCATGCTGACCCATCCAATCCATACCGATGATGACTCGAGAGTCACTCAACGGTATAGGGATGAGATCGATCGAAAACTTTATTCCTTGAATCACTACTTCGCATCCCCGATAAACACTAGTCGCTTGCACGGCTTTATCATCCGCAATTTCTACTTCTAACGGCCGATGAAGAGTTCCTAAAGCAATACTGAAACTCTTTCCCAACGCGGCAGACATAAAAGAATGACTAGCACCCGAATCAAATAGTGCAAAGGTAGGCGTAGAGTTGACTAAGAATGTTCCTAATCAAAGCATAATAGACATATTAATTACACACACCACAAACACGAGGTAAGTAAAGAAAGAGTACTCGTGACGACGTCGGGCGCATCCTGTGCCTCCTCTGCGGTCATGACGAATGCTCGACCCTTGGTCTTAGGGGCTTCCCCTTTACCCTGCCTACCCTCGGTAATCCGGAGTGTAGTGGGTGCCAGATTCTGAACCACTTCCTGAGTCAGACGGGGACATTGGGCCTTGAAGTGGCCTACCTGATTGCAATTAAAACAAATCTTGACCTCTTGCCGACAATTTTTAGCATAGTGGCCCTCCTTTCCACACTTATGGCATATTAACACCCAGCAGCGCCCCTCATGATTCCTTCCACATTTACCACACTTACCCTGGCTCCTTTGCCCTTGCTTTCCCTGATCTGCCCCTCGAAATTTCTTCGACACCTGCTGAGTCTGAGTAGACGCCGGACGCTTATGCTTTTGTTGGGTTTCCAGTTCCAACTCCCGGGCCCGAGCGGCCGCGATCATATCAGTGAGAGTCTGGTGTCTAGCAGCAGACACAAATTCTCGAATGTCTGTGCGAAGCATCGCCAAGTATCGTGTCATCCTCATGCGCTCGGTTGCCGCAAACTCTGGACAGAAGAGTGCTCGCTTAAACTTTTTGGTGATCTCCGTCACCGTCTCAGTAGTCTGGGTCAGATTTAGGTATTCCTGCGCCAAGCGTTCCATTTCCACCTGTGGAACATACTCCAGTTTGAACTGTTCCTTAAACTGCGACCATGTAATGGCATCCAACTGAACAGGAGTGAGATCTTTCGTTCGTATCTCCCACCAATCCTTCGCACCCTCTCTTAAAAGATTCGCCGCAAACGTTACCTTGGAGTTCTCAGGACAGGAACATGTGCGGAAAGCACCCTCCACCGCGGAAATCCACCGCATGCTAACAATCGGGTCCCTGCCCCCATCGAACATCGGAGGCGAACAAGCCGAAAAGTCCTTATAACTTGCATCCCTAGCACGTGATATGCCCTGAGTAGCCAGTCGCTCCTCGAGCATTGCCCATAGCTCAGCCTTAATCGTACCAAAGAACTGAGGTATCGCAGTCAACACTTCTCGCGAAACCTCTTCCGCTATCAGGTTGCAGAGATTTTCATCAGTCGGTCCTCCCCCACTCGAGGCACCCGCATCTGGTCCACCGTTACTTCGAGTGACTGCCATTCTGAAATGCGCAACAGTTTCAATATCAATACCCGAGTCACTCCTATCTACCCAACTACTTGACTTTCTAGGACTCTGGTTGACTA
Source organism: Cichorium intybus (assembly GCA_023525715.1). Lineage (NCBI taxonomy): Eukaryota > Viridiplantae > Streptophyta > Magnoliopsida > Asterales > Asteraceae > Cichorium > Cichorium intybus. Next base: position 23,261,910 of record CM042009.1, read on the forward strand.
CTCTTGACTCAAGCGTGAATCCTGTGCTTTCGGTAATACTGGCCTGGTACTACCTTCCACACCTATTCGCCCTTGTTCCAAGTTCGTCAATCATCATCCTAAAATGTCACATGCACTAAACCATTTCCTATGACTCATGTGGTCATGCGCCGCGGTTCCTAGTCTTTTGTTCTAACTCTCCATCTCACACGTGCCTAAGAGAACTATTGCTAATGTCGTCGAGTCGCCTCACGGACGCACAGCCGTACACAATCGGAATAAGATAGACGTTTGAATAACTGATCTACCCTAAAGTCACAACCAAACAAGGAACAGCCAGTAAGGCCAGACCAAGAATTCTCAGGCTATCTTACCCTAATTGTATATAACCTACCAGCATTCACTAAGCAACCTAACGACAGTAGCATAAAATTCCAAAGCAGCACATATGGCACAAAACAGTCTACAGAGCATATTATCCAGGTAACTTTACATCCTAGCACAATACATTTTATCACATAACACAAATTTGGCATGGGTAATTGGGAATCACAAAACTTACTTGAGCTCGGCTGACGGTTCGCATCGCATCTTCTTTTTCTTTAACTTAACTTTCCAAAAACATTTTCTTAACAAAATCACTCAGTCCTAAGTTTGAGTTTGGATTCCCAATACAGTTCATCCAAATCCCTCAAACCAAGGCTCTGATACCAATTTGTAACACCCCAATTTCACAATTTAAAAAAAAATCATTTATTATCAAGGTTTCAAATAAAATATTTATTCTAAAAGTAAAACTGTTCAACATATTACTCAAATCAACAGCGGAAACATTTGCAAATACTAATATAGTTCATTAAAATAATTCTCTTGTATGCGATGCGCCGCCGTCACGCCTTGCCCTTCCCTTTGTCATTTGAAATACCTGAAATGTTATAAAATCAACGGGTAAGCTTAAAGCTTAGTGAGTCCACAAGTTACCATACATGCCCACACATTAAACAACCCGTCCTCGAGAACGACCCAACCCTACCCGCCATACAACAGCTACGGGCGTCCATCATACAACAGCTATGGACACGGGAAGGTTCTACCCATCATACAACAGCTATGGGTTCCCGGTTATGGCCCAGCCCATCATACAACAGCTATGGGACAAGGCAATAGTCCAACTCGCCATACAACAGCTACGAGGGGACACACATCAGTACTGAGCCCAACAACAAATAACCACAGATATAGAGCAAATCATATAACTGTAAATAACACACAAGATGCCTAACATGCAACATCATATACTAAGGTGAGGATACTCACCTGGTTCGAAACCGTATAGATATTCTTTAATATCCCCACTTAGCTCGTCCACACACCTAAATCCCACACACATACAACATATCAATTATTGACCGGCTCTTACAGACCTGCCTAAAGGTTAGACTCAATATTTGCCATCAAACCGTGGTCAAAACTAAGTTCCTAGTCAAACAGTCGCTCGCCGCGGCGTGGCTCCTCGTCCTACGCGCCGCGGCTATCATCGAATAAACACGGGGTTTCAGCCGAGTCCGCGCCGCTGACATAGCCTGTCCGCGTCGCGGCTCGTAACTTTCCAAAATGTTTTTAGCGTTTAACAGTGCATCAATCGGCTAGGGTTTCACTCCAAACCCTTCCTGAGATCAGAAACTACCCTAAGATCACTTCCTTAGGGACATGCAAGTCTATTCATGTCCTTAGTCTAACCCTCAGGGTTACAAGTCATCTAAGAATACTACTTAAGGAATAACACCGTAAAAACAGGATAAACTGAAATATCAGAAGGTAGATCCTCTTACCTTGCTTCTGGAAAACAGAGAAATGCACCCGATCGACTACAGCCTTCCCCCACGTTGTATCTCTTCCTTCAAACCTCCAAAGCCTTGGAACCAAAGAGTCTCTGCTGAAACCAGACGCCTCTGCTCCAGAAAACTCTCAAAAACACGAACCCTAGGGCCGGGTCCCTTTATATAGGCGTTTAAATCCGAATTAGGGTTTTTCACTTTAGAGGCGCACCGCGTCGCGGGATCTTTAGAACCGCGCCGCGCGTACAAATCCTTCGCGATTCTAGATTCTTCTTAAAGCCGCATCGCGGATTTCTTCGGGCCGCGACTCGGCGGAACGGGTCTTACATCGTGAATAAGAATACTCCCTCCAACTCAGTGGACGTAGATCATATTGACCAAAACATGTTAAACAATATGTCTTTTCTGTGTGCGATTCATTCTCATCTAAACCTGACAAATGGTATCTAAGTTATGATTTGTTCGGTAGGTTGAAGAGGTAACGTCCCATAAATTCGATTTGTATAAATTTGATGCTTTGAACAATTTCACTCTGTTAAGGATGAAAGTAAGGGTTGTTCTGGTTGTTCTGGTTTAACAGGGTTGTGCGACGGCTTTGGAAGGAGTAGCGAAATTACTAAACATGGCTGAGACTCTGAAGAAGGATCTTTTGGAAAAAGCACATAGCGCTTTTCTAATAAGTTTGACAGAAGAAGTGTTACAGGAGGTTGCCGATCAAAAAAGTATTGATGGGCTTTAGGAGAAACTCTATGACAATTATCAGAAGAATTCTCTCACGAATCAGCTATATCATAAACAACGTTTGCATACCCTTTGAATGTCTGAAAGTATTTAGTAAAAGATCATCTTGTTATCTTTAATCATATTATCCTGGATTTACAAGGCGTTGAAGTTAAGATTAAAGGAGAAGATCCAACTCTTATTCTGTTATGTTTACTGCTGATTTCGTATGGAATTTATTGATACCATTTTGTATGGTAGAACAACAATCGGCGTTAATGATATAAAGGCTTCTTTGTTGTCTAAAGAACTAAATGAGGGGTTTTTGCTAGTGAAAGTGTTTTTGGTTCAGGTATGTTTGCAAGAAGGGGAAGAACAACACGGGAAAGTCATGTTCCAAATCAGTAAAGATTAAATGTTAAAGATAATGGGCACTACAAATGAGATTACCCATAATGAATGAATGGAAATTTCAAGGGTAAATCAAGTAACGGTGGTAGTGTTGTTGTTGTCCATGCCGCTTCTGATGAAGGGGACAGGTGAAGTTTTGAGTGTATGCACGACAAGTTATGTAGATATTTGGATCTTGGAGGAGATTTTGGTGTGTAAAAAACCCATTATCCAAATCTTAAAGGGGTAAACCAGTGATATGATACCTAGTCATCAAATGACATTGCCATATCATTTAAAATGTATACATAGTCATCTTGCCTAATTCATTGGGAACTAGCACCTGATTCATCAGGTCGAGCTCACTGACACCAAAACCCAACACTGATCCATAACTTACTCCCACCGCCATTGTTGGAATTTGAATTAGAATTGCTCTTACTTTTACGACCCCATGTTAGTTCTCCTTTCTCCAAATCTTTCTTCCCATATTTCACAAACTCACGTCAAAACTCACCAGAAAATTCGATAAGTTGCTCCCTTTGCTAAATTATGCTTCATAACAATGAATAAATTTTAGCATGAACCGATTCTATGCCACTGTTCTTGATTTTTGGTCAAAGAATAAAACCCATAAAACCACTTCATTTTTGTGAGATTTGATGGTTAGGGTTGCTGAAATTCATATCATTAGAGGTGTGAGTGAGTTAAAGATACAACCGACTACGATCCAATGAAGATGGGTTGAGTTTAACAATAATAACAATTAGGGTTGAGCACTATACTGGAACCATACCAAACTACGTACCGGTATCGAAAGTACCAAAACCGAAATGGCATAAAGGTACCGAACCAAAGTGTAAGCTGCGGTACCAGGTTCGAAAAAGTAGTTTAGTTTTGAACTTAGAATTGAGAAAAATACCAGGTACCGGTCCCAAAATGAAAATAACTCGAAAATAAGAACCAAATATCAAACCGAAGTATAAGGTATGGTACCAATTTGGTACCATCGGTATTTTTGCTCATTATTAACAACTGAATAATTGTCGATTTTCAAATGCTTAACAAGGTAAACACAAGGTATTATTACCACGACCAAACCCAAAGAAACAATAAAACAAAACACTTGTATAAAAACATAAAAGGTACTCATAAGATTCAAATTTAGAAATATGTCAAAACTAAAATTATACGACATCAATAAATACCATGATAGTGTTGACACTATCTATATTGCTAAAATACAAAAAAGAAAAAATAACAACAGATAGTTGCCTAATGAGAACAAAAGCCTATCTTAATGATAGAACCTCGTTTACTAAAATCCTTCAAATGGAGCATTCTACTTTCAAGTTTCAACCTTGACAGCCTATTTGTTCCCAAACCAAATAACACCAAATTCACATTCAACAAATCACCCACCACCACAAATCCAAAACAAAAATCTATCAAACTTTATCCATAAATACCACAAAATAACAAGATTCCTTTTTCATAAATAAACAATTTCCAACCCTAAAATAACTTCCAAACCCACAAAACAAAAACCAAAATACACCCAAATCTTAATTTCCACTTCAAGAAGACGTCAACAACCGTTTAATCCCCGTTTTCTGCTCAGAAGTAAGTCTCGTAGGAAACTTTATATTAAATTTAACCCTCAAATTCCCCTTTTTTGTTGGTTCTTTAGGTATTGGCATTCCTTCACCTTTGACCACTTCTTCATAAGTTGGACTTATTACACAATTTATAGGTAAAGTCAAAGTTCGCCCATCAAGTGTTGTAACTTGTGCAGTGTAACCGGTCAAAGCTTCTGCTAATGATATTTTTTGTGTGACAACAAGATCGTTACCGTCTCTTTTGAAAACAGCATGGGGTTTTTCGTCAATTATGAAAACAAGATCTGAAGGAATTACACCTCGTTGTTCGTTACCCTTTTCTGGAAATGTTATTTTTGTACCCTTTTTCCACCCCGGTTTTATCTCTATTGTCAGAATTTCTTCCACTGTTGTTGGTCTCCTTTAGTCAACAAAAAGAAATTGTTATAAGTAAAAGTATTATGAGATCGTACTTTCATTTATTAGTTTCTTTATTAAGGTGTTATACTTTGAATGACGAAACCCTTCTTTTCTAGACTTCCTCTACTAAGTTGTTTTTTCTGTATTGAGTAAAAAATAATCGCCCATATATAGCAAATGAACCAATGTTAACAAAATACGACATTAACAACCCTAATATTCTAACAAATATGAAGCGTACAAACATTGGTTAGATATGCCCTCATTTATTTTTTCTTTCCATTTTCCCAAACTTAAGGTATTATACACATAATCCTATCACATGATTCACATTAACCATTTTCATGAACTTCAGTCAAAATCAATAACATTAAAAAGCACAATTAATTCAAACTTAATGAAACTTGAATTAAAATAGCATAAGAAAAGCTTACCCTGTAGCATCATTGGCGTCTCTTGAGATCTTCATCTTCTTTGTTGTCCCTTTATACAGATCCTCCAAGCTACAAGGCAATGTCCGCTCAATGGCAGCCCCTTTTCTAGGCGGCATACTGGCGGACCCTTCACCGCCACCACCACCACCTCTAAACTGAGAAAATATTTCATCAGTAAACATGCTTCTTGGAAACTGTCCACCTGGACCTCCACGTGACCCTCCCATGTCACCCATCCCTCCAAATGGGCTCGAGAAACCAAAAAACTCCGAGAATATGTCATCTGCATTACGGGGGTTGAACCTGAACGTCGTTGATCCACCATCACTTGGCATACCGGAAAACCCACCGGCGCCAGGTGGTGGCACCTGCCCCTTTAAACCCTCCTCACCGTATTGATCGTAGATTGCTCTTTTTTGGGGATCACTCAATACCTGAATAGAGACACAAAACCCTAACCAAATTGATCAATCAATTTCAAAGTCGAAAAATCTTGCAAAACCCTCGCTCACGAAATCACAATCACATGAAGATAAGGGAAATTTCAGAAAATTCATGTTCAGAGACATGAATGTGTGTATGTAAAGAAATATATGCCCAATCTGAATCGAATCAATCAAGTTCGGAACTTGATAATTCAATTAAAAGCCAGTGTTCAGAACAAAAAGACATGAAAAATAAGTATGAGAAACGGACATTTAGGTATACATACATCGTACGCTTCGGAGATCGTTTTGAATTTGGCTTCGGCATCTTTTTTGTTATTAGGGTTCTTATCCGGGTGCCATTTCATAGCGAGTTTTCGATAGGCTTTCTTCAAGTCATCTTCTTTAGCGTTACGGTCAACCTGAAGAACCTTGTAGTAATCCACACCCATGGTTGCCTGCAACAACTCAACGGGTATCTATGGTTGCTTGTTGAGGTTTGGTGGAGATTTATGGGTGTGTGTGTATATATGATTCAAGAAACTTCTGTCGCATGATGCTGGATTGCTGGTGTGAGAGGAGGGTGACTAAATTAGCTGTGTGCAAATTTGGGCTTTCAGGTGCCTTTAAGGCCCATTTTCATTAAAATACTTCGAAAAATATTAATTAAAACTTTTTTAAGAAGCATAATATTGTTTTCTATTTTTGCTTTTTCATAGCTAATTTGAAGTTAATGGTTGTTTAGTTTTTTCTTAACGGCAAATTAAGCCTTACACCTGGTATTTTATATCTTAAGCCTTACACCTGGTATTTTATATCTTATGTCTCTAACGGAATTAGAACCCTCACAACTTAAGTTGATGAATACATATTGGTACTGCTAGGTTATAAGTCTTTTGGTAATGGTTGTTTAGTTACATGTTTTTCTCTTGATCATTGTTATGGTGTGATATATTTCTCACTTAATGCGCCTTTGACAAATATGATGTGGATCTCGAAAAAAATGGTGTATCTGTTTTAATGTATTGAAAATCAGATCGTTTACTTTATTTATCAGTTCGATGGTTTAACCGATTGAACTGGTCTAAAAAAGATGATGATATAATTATTATCTTCTATTTAATTTTTAATTACGTCAAAATTAAAACATCGAAAATTTAAGATTTAATTCTCTGTTGATGAATTAAAATATATACAATACAAATTTAATCACTCAAAATTAAATAAAATATCAAACATCCTAAGTTTAATATTTAAACAATCAACATCAAAATTACCATAAAAATAGTTATCAAAAACAAAAGTTAACATCAACCTAATTTTTTTTAAATGAATTTAAATCAAATATTTTTAATGTAACCGGACCATCATCATATATTCCTCATTTCCTTTGTATAAATTGAATCTTAGACAAACTTAAACTGAAATAAAATAATAATGATACTTTTGATAGAACCAATATGTAATATACTAACATTGAGTCTAAAATATAATAAAAATATTAATATACTTTTAAACATCGTTAAAGATAGTTAATTTTTTTTAGAAGAAATAAGAAATTAAAAAGTAAGATTTAGAAAAACCGGTTGTTACCATATTGAAATGGATCGGACTTAGTTGAACCAGTCGAACCGACCATTTTTATCGATTCGTTCACAAGCGGTTTTTGGTTATAAAAATTCGATGATTTGATCGATTTATAGTTCAACCAATCAGTACAATCCGATTTTCAATATCATGACGTTTTCTTACTGTAAAGTTATATGATTCTATGATTAAATATTATATATTATCGTCCAACATTATTTTACGCATTACCTTCTTAATCTATGACTTCTCATTGGTCAAGTATGAGCTGCTATAAACAAATAAATGATAAATAATAATGATAGTGTGCAAACTGGAGCTTTCAATCGTAGATGGGTGATAAGAAATATTTACGAGTAAATTAAATTTGAAAGTGATTTCCTTGCAAGTCATAATGTCTAGTAGGTTTCTGGATTTTTAACAGGGATGGGTAAAATAATTGTTGGAATCGAATTGAATTGGAACTGAAACTATACGGCAACCGATTATGCTGTTTTTTTCGGTTATAAGTTTTTTGAATTTTTATTTTTCAGTTTCTGATTCGGTTTGTTTCCGAAACCGATCTTGTTGAGGGTAACAAAATAACATTTGAAACCAACCATAATCAGAACCGCATCGGAACCAAAACTATGAGAACTGATTATGCAATTTGATTTGGGATCTCAGTTCCTTGATTTTCCATTTTTTGTTTCGGATTTTTTATTCTGGATTGGTTCGATTCGAAACCGATCTCATCCCTAATATTTAAAATTAAACCGTTCAATAAAACCTATAGAGGAATCAAACATAATTTGAAAATTATAACAATAACCAGAGAATTGTTTATGACTTTATGTAGTTGAAGGTATCGGATATCTCCGTAAAAATGAATCGGGTTTGGATCATGCAATCATCAACATGAGTATGTTGTTGAAATATTTCACTAACATGAGGATTTCAATGTCACTACATTTACATATCATGATAGTAACTATTCTAACACTACATAACTCGTATCCTATCTTAAAAAATCGTTAGTTGATAAAAGTAACTATATAGTATAATGTTTCCTTTTAGACGTCGTTGAACGCATAAAAGAAACACATGTAATTCTCTCTTTCACGTTGTCTAAGTCAAATTCCTTAAGTACACCACTTAAATCGTATGTGCTCATTGTGTGACAGACTAATTTGTTTTGAGGAATATAACGCTGTGTTTGGCGCGCCACAGCTAGCGTATAAACTAACGTTTTTTCGAGCTTTTTTAGTTTGACATGTTTGGGAATCCAAAAACTAACTTATAAGCTAGCTAACAAGCTAGGTTTTTTAAACGCTACTAATAGTAACGTTTTGAGTAGCGGTTTCAAAATGTTCCCATTTTACCCTCACACGAGATATGCTTCATTTATCCCAAATTATATACGCTTCCTTTATCTCAAATATTATCTACGCTTTCTTTATCCCAAATCGACATATAGCTACGCTTCCTTTACCCTTCATAACTATATTCGAAGGAATGACTCGACATATATGATTTTCAACATCGTTAAACAACATTTTGATTACATACCTTCAGAAGAACAAAACAACCATTCAATATCTAATCATGCGAACATTCGAGAGTCATATCACGAGATGCAAGAACTTCGTGATAATATTGCGAATATGATATGAGATGTAAGAAATTTATTTTAAAATGTGTAATATTTTATTTAGTATTTACTTTAATTTAATTTAATGTATTATGGTTTTTCTTATAATATTGGATTAATTTTATGCATGTCCTTTTATGTCATTTTACGATTTCCAGCTAGTTTTATCAGTTAGTTTTTACCAAACGTCATTTATTATCAGCTAATTTTTCAGCTTAGCTAGTTTTTCAGTTAGTTGCTAGTTTTCTAGCTACCGCTAGTTTTTCAGCTAGCAGCTAGTTTTTCAGTCAGTCTGTCAAACATAGCCTAAATCGACAAGTAACATTTTACAAAGATGATCAAAGGAGATAACAATACTATGTGAATTAGAGTACAAGTAGACGAGGGTTCCGGTTCTTTTTATTATGACCGTAATTGATAGTTTTATGTTTACTACTCACTATTATTGAAACTTTAAGTTTGAACATATATGTAACAATACAATAAAATATTGTCTGGAATATGTTATTATTGTAATGGTGTAAAGGAATTAGTAACGAATAACAAATGTATTTATGTGTAAAAATGGTTGCAAATTTTGGTAAATAAATCATAATAAGTCTTCTGTTTATTGTGAAAAATGTTGCAATATAGTATTGAAAATGTGTAATTTTTGTAGCTAAAAGCATCTAAAAGTTTCATTTGAGTATAAAAATAGAGGTTGCAATTCTTGTAACAAAAAGCGTGATAAAATTTGTGGTTGTTTTTTTAAAAAAAATGCATTTTGAAAAGGTTGTATTTGTACAATCCATGTGACTGTTCAAAAACAGTTGCATACTCTAAGAAAAAAATTGTTTTAGGCCTAAGGCAACTTTATCTATACAACTCATGCTAAAAGGTTTCCTTACACATTAGGCAACATTTACAAGGCTTTATGCAACATTTTGTTGGGGTTCCCTTAACTTAATCTTGTTATAGTGGCCTTGCTGTTTTGTTGTTGGTGCGTCAGCAATCCATTATTGTTTCATCGCCAATCCATTAGTCAACTGTCAATCTATCGTCGCCATTGTTGTTGATCTATTTCTGTTGTCACAAATCTATTGCTATTCATCACCAATATGTTGCTCTTCCATTGGCACTCCGTTGTTGATCGACATTCTTGGCCATTACGAGTTGATCGAGTTTCTTCACTGATTATTCTTCTGGTGGTTATCAATTTTCTTTATCGTTTCGAGGTTATCAATTATTGAAATTAAAAAGGAACCAAAAATGTAAATAATACAAATTATAAATTAGAAGTACTAAAGCTATAATTATATTAAACTAAAAACTATAGGGACTAAAGTTGTAATTGATCTATTTATCTTTAATAGGTAATCATGTTTTAAAAATTAGAAGGAGTGAAATTGTAATTATCTTAAATTAAAAATTATAGAAACTGAATTTGTAATTAGTTTATGGGATAATGCTATAGTAACCATCGAACTTTTCATTTTAAATCTATTTGGTCCTTTAAGTTTTTTCTTTCCTGTCTACGGACTTAATGTTTATACAACCGGGTTTAATTGGTCACCCAGGGGATACTGTAGCAAAATAATTTGCTACGGTACCCCCACAACGTTTTGAAAATGCATCTCAATGGTCCTTAAACTTTTTCAAATTTATTCAGATTTTTTCCTATTGCCCAGTTTTCGAAACCTTAAGCCCCTAAACAACAAGGAAAAAACTTAAGTGTCCAAATAAATGTTGGGTACGCAGCGGAAGGGGACACCAACGAACACAGCCAAGTACTTCAACAAAAGTTCACTCAGCTATCTAGGCTAGTGGATAATGAAGAATTATTGAGAATAAGAAACACAATGATATAAAGTGGTTCACCCAAGATCTCTTTGGGCTACGTCTACTATGAGAAACGAGAGAAACTTCATTGATAAATTTCAATGATTTACAAGAGAGAAACTATGACTACACTAATATCTTTGATATATTTAACATGTTACAATGAGTAGTAGATGAGATGTATAAATATCGGGATATGGAAGCTTGAACACGTAAGTCTTTCGGCAGGAAAAGGCAAAAGGACAAACTAGCCCTGCTCCTTGTCGCTTTATAGACTGATAAAGCAGACAACACCATGCTTCCCACGCTGCCCCTGACCAATATTCTTCTGACATGAGATGGACAATACCAATACCGGGAACAACCGAGATCTTGCCTTCGGTTGAGGGTTCCATTGGTCTTCGGTCGAGATCTTCCATTCGAACTATAACTGTCCGACTTGTGCTTCTGCACCTTCTGTTGAACTCCACTTCGTACAAGGGTCAACTCTCCCTTCAAGAAAGAACTTATTCTTCCGGACTTAGCTTCAGTTAGAGGATATTGCAGATTCATCTTCTCCTGCTGCTCATGCGTTCATACATGTGACCATAGCACAAGCTATTGTTGTCACGATGAACTATGATTCGCATGAGACACTGATGAGAGGTATCATCGGATATCACCCTTCGATCTGGATAAAGTTATCTCTTAGTCACAATGCTTTAGTCTGGTAACAAGTGTAACGACGGTTTTCCAAAAAAAAAAAAAAAAAAAAAAAGAATAGTAACTCCGGCGTGAATAGTGCTCCGGCGTGAATAGTGCTCCGGCATGAATAGTAACTCCGGTGTGAATAGTAACCGAGAGATGAAGTAAGCGCTTACCTCGTGATGACATCGACGATGATGTCGTGATGACGTCATGATGACGTCGTGACTAGTGTCGCTGATGTCATGATGACGTCGTGAATAGTGTTTTTGAGCCCTATAAATAGAGGCCCAACCTCTTCATTTCAAACCACAACAAACACCAAACAACCTTACGATATCAGGGAGTGTTCTGGTGAGAAAAATAGATCGGGAGAGGTAAGGAACGAGCGATAGCTTGTAGCGAAGTGCTCGAGAGTTGTCGGAAGAGTTGAACGGGGAACGAGCCAGCGACAATACTAAGTGAGTAATCGCTACTTTATTTCTTTAATAGTTTATAAAGTGTTAAACTATTATATGTGGAAGTTATATACTATTCGTAATTCCAAAAATAATGCCCAATGATTTACTTACGAGAACGGTGCCTAGGCCGGTTACATGGGATCTGGTTGTTGGATTTTCCGAAAGGCAAAAATGCTGAAAGGATCCTGCCACCCTATCTAATCTTCTACCTGGCCGTTCTTTATTTGATAAATCACGAGGTATCATATTGGAATTATAAATAATATAAAGCAGAGTGATGGTGTGATTCGTAGTGATACCGGTTAAAATAGTAGTTCACCTATAAACAAATATATAGGTACGAACCAAGCAGTTATAGTGGGTGTAAGAAGGCAGGAATAACCAAATATCGTATAGCAAGAATCAATGTGAGTAATCTATCCCTAAGTGTTACTTTTACTGTGGGGCCACATTATCGGTTATTGTGATTGGGACCATCTTTCCATGGGGTCACATACTCGGTAATTGTGGTTGAGACCACATATATGCTGTGACGATCGAATTAGTAGTAATTGTGGTGGGACCACATACAAATGTTGTGATGGCCTACTTGGCTGGCAGTTTTATCACACATTCAACAGGTGTACATTGAGTCCTTGAGACTCGGTATCACAGGGGGCTGTGATATGATGTGGAAGCTGAAAATTTAATGTTGTTATAACACTTATCGATTATTCACTGAGCTTGTAAAGCTCACCCTTGTTGATACTAACTGTGCAGGTGCTGTAGACCCTACTAAAGGGAAGGATGTAATTCGGGGTTAGAACTGATGACCGTAGCAGCCCGGCTTTGGGGAGATACCACTTGTACCTTTTTCTTGTAATATATACCATGTATAATATTTTGTTGAATAAAATATGTTTTAAAGTTTGGAAAATAAATGGGTATATTTATATTGAAAGTCGGGTGTTACAAGTTGGTATCAGAGCCGAGGTTTAAGTGAATTAGGTTTCTATAGGATAGATACCTAGACTTGAACCTTAGGAAATAGTGGAATTCGGGATTGGAAAAGAATAATTTATGTTATCTGATTAGGAGACTAATCTTTCTGTTGAACTTTGAAGATGGCAAACACCAGGAGTGGTCAGAGCCGAGGAGGTACTAGGCAGGGAGCTTCCAGGGGAGGCAGATCTCGATCACAGGGCTCAGTGCACCGGGAGGCGGGAGAGGCAGCAAGGAACCAGCCGGATTTACGAGCTATCATTACTGATGTGGTACGGGAGCTATTACCCACTATAGTAGAGACACATAGGGAGGATACTGCTAAGCAGGTGCATGATGGAGCCCCCAGAGACGAGGGACACGCCGATAGTGGAATACACGTGGCAGATAAGGGTAAAGGCGTGGAGGGAACTTCGGAAGTGAAAAACAAATGTACGTATAAGAATTTCCTTAGTTGCAAGCCTAAGGAATTTACGGAAACTGATAGTCCCGTACAAGCGATGGAATGGTTGATACATACGGAGAAAGTTTTCCGGATTAGCAAGTGTGATGAGGCAGACAAGGTGGAGTTTGCTACCAACATTTTCGCTGGAAATGCCCAGTATTGGTGGCAAGTTTTCAGTAGAGCTTTGGGTTCAGATTTGCTTGGAATGTTGACCTGGGAACAGTTTAAAGCAAAATTCACTGAAGAATACTGTTCTGAAGTAGCAGTGAAGAAGCTGACAGAAGAGTTCTTACATTTGGAACAAGGGACTCGTTCTGTGCAAGAATATACTATGGATTTCTTGGAGAAAGCTAGATTCTGTGAACATGAGGTTGATACTGAGAAAAGAAAGATAGACAAATACGTATGGGGATTGAAAACCCGGATTCGAGAGGTTGTACAGCCACTCAAGCTGACTACCTTTCGGCAAGTAGTTGATCGGGCGGTGGAACGTGAGGCGGAGCTGCAACGCCAACAAGGTGAAAGGAGGGCCGCAGAAGCAAAAAGAAAGGCTGAGGAACGTCCGTGGATTTCTCAGAAGAAGTCCCAACAATCAGAATCTGGGTCGCGGGGTCAGACTCGGAAGGATGAAGGCAAATGGTGCGACAAATGCCGGAGGAAGCATACGGGAGATTGTCCTACTGGTCCCTCACCATTGTATTGTTTTAAGTGTGGGAAGACAGGACACTATGCTCGAGATTGCAACCAAGCAACTCGAGTATGTTTCCAGTGTGGAGCCAAAGATCATATCCGATCAGAATGTCCACAGCTGAAGACAGGAGGATCCCGAGACAGGACACGGGAGGAGCAGGGAAGAGAAAGGAAGGAGACACGAGGTGGACCAATAGTCTCCCGAGCATTTCAGATGACCGTTGAGGAGGCCCGGGAAAAGACTGATGTTATCACAGGTATTTTTAAACTAAACTCGATCCCTGCATATGTATTCTTTGATCCTGGAGCCACCGACTCCTTTATATCCACATCATTCATGCCCCAAATTTCTATACCCTTAACCCCGTTGAATCAAGAACTGGAGGTAGAAGTAGCAGGTGGTAGATATGTATATGTCTCTGAACAGATGCCAGGGTGTCAGCTTGAGATTAACGGGACCATTTTCCCTATTGATCTGAAGCCGATCACCACCAGAGAATTTGAAGTAATTGTAGGAATGGACTGGTTAGCATCCAATGATGCTCAAGTCGATTGTAAAAGAAAAAGAATTGCAGTTCTGGCACCAGACGGGTCGCAAATAATAATTCAAGGTGAACGGCCACGTACAAGGATGCCTGTCATGTCTTTTGCCAAAGTACGACGTCATAACAACAAAGAAGGAATATTTTACATGGCATGTGTGGTCTCGATAGAGCCTACCAAACGATCCGTTGAAGATGTCGCCGTTGTAAAGGAGTTTGCTGATGTTTTTCCCGATGAGCTTCCGGGATTACCTCCAGATCGGCAGCTAGAGTTTACTATCGATTTGGTTCCAGGAGCAGCCCCTATTGCTCGTGCTCCTTATCGATTGGCACCATCAGAAATGGCAGAGTTGAGGAAGCAGTTGCAGGAATTACTCGATCGGGGATTCATTCGACCGAGTACTTCACCTTGGGGAGCACCTATCCTGTTTGTGAAGAAGAAGGACGGGTCTATGCGAATGTGTATAGACTATAGAGAACTGAACAAGATCACCATAAAGAACAAATATCCATTGCCCAGGATTGATGATTTATTCGATCAACTTCAGGGAGCATCCTATTTCTCTAAGATTGATCTAAGATCGGGATATCATCAGCTGAAGATTCGGGAGTCGGATATCCCGAAGACTGCCTTCCGTACCCGTTACGGACATTATGAGTTCCTGGTGATGCCGTTTGGGTTAACCAATGCCCCTGCAGCTTTCATGGACTTGATGAACAGAGTGTGTCGTCCATTTCTTGATACCTCTGTTATCGTGTTCATTGATGATATACTGATCTATTCCCGGAGTCAGGAAGAGCACGAGACGCATCTACGTCAAGTTTTGGAGTTACTCCGTCAAGAGAAGCTGTATGCCAAGTTCTCAAAGTGTGAATTTTGGCTTCGTGAAGTTCAGTTTCTGGGACATGTTATTAGCAGCAAAGGTGTTGAAGTTGATCCTGCAAAGATCGAGGCTGTAATGAAGTGGGAGCCGCCGCGGAATCCATCAGAAATACGCAGTTTTCTTGGGCTAGCTGGATATTACATGAGATTTGTAGAGAACTTCTCTTCTATTGCAGCACCTTTGACTAAATTAACTAAGAAGGGCGAGAAGTTTGAATGGACTGAGGAGCAGCAAGCTGCATTTCAGAAGCTGAAGCAAGCTCTGTGTGAAGCCCCAGTACTTGCATTACCACAAGGTGGGGAAGACTTTGTGATCTACAGTGACGCTTCTAGGGTGGGCCTGGGATGCGTTTTAATGCAGAGGGGCCGAGTGATTGCATACGCATCCAGACAATTGAAAGAAGCTGAGAAAAGATACCCGGTACATGATCTTGAACTAGCTGCCGTAGTATTAGCATTAAAGTTGTGGAGGCACTACCTATACGGGGTAAAGTTCAAGATCTATACGGACCATAAGAGTCTCAAATATTTGTTCGATCAGAAGGAGTTGAACATGAGGCAGCAGAGATGGATGGACTTACTTAAAGACTATGACTGCGAGATTTTGTACCATCCAGGGAAGGCGAATGTAGTTGCAGACGCTCTCAGTCGAAAGGAGAGACCCATTAGGGTTGTGTCTGCTTGTATGAGCATAATTAGTCGGCTACCTGAGCTGATTCGAACAGCCCAAGAGGAAGCAGGGAAGGCGGAGCATGTGAAAAGTGAACGCATGGTTAGCTCTATTAACCAACTCGAGGAAAATTCTCAGCGATTGAAGACCATTAAAGGTCGAGTATGGGTGCCAAAGCAGGGTGAGGCACGGAAGTTACTCCTCGAGGATGCGCATTGTTCTCGTTATGCTATACACCCGGGTAGCACCAAGATGTACCGGACGCTGAAACCGATGTATTGGTGGCCGGGAATGAAGCGGGATATAGGAAGATATGTGGAACGGTGTCAAACATGCTTGCAAGTGAAGTCCAATCATCAAAAGCCGTATGGAGAAATTCAGCCTCTACCAGTTCCAATGAAAAAGTGGGACGAGGTCACTATGGACTTTGTGACAAAACTTCCTCGGACGCCACGAGGACACGATGCAATATGGGTGATCGTGGATCGACTGACCAAGTCCGCTCAGTTCATACCCATACGTGAAGATTATAAAGTTAGCAAATTAGCCAGAATCTATATTGATGAAGTAGTCTGTAGACACGGGGTACCATCCTACATTATATCCGACCGAGATAGTCGATTTATGTCTGGGTTTTGGCAGAGCTTCCAAAAGCAGTTTGGATCGAAAGTTTTAATGAGTACTGCTTACCATCCTCAGACTGATGGACAGAGTGAAAGGACTATTCAGACATTGGAGGATATGCTTCGTGCCTGTGTTATAGATTTTGGTGGAAGCTGGGAGGATCACTTGCCTTTGGTGGAATTCGCATATAATAATAGCTATCATTCCAGCATTCAGATGGCGCCATACGAGGCATTGTATGGAGCACCATGTCGTACTCCGACATGTTGGACAGAGTTAGGGGAAAAGCCGTTAGCTGGACCCGAGATTGTAGCTCAAACCGAGGAGAAAATTCGAGAAATTCGAGAACATTTGAAGGTTGCTCAAAACCGCCAAAAGCAGTATGCTGATCGTCGATTGAAACCTATAGAGTTTCAGGTTGGCGATATGGTGATGCTTAAGGTTTCCCCGTGGAAGGGTCTGATTCGTTTTGGAAAGAAAGGTAAGCTGAGTCCTCGCTTTATCGGCCCATTCCGGGTATTACAAAGGGTGGGAGCTGTAGCCTACCGGTTAGAACTACCTGAGGAGCTAAGAGAGATGAAGTAAGCGCTTACCTCGTGATGACATCGACGATGATGTCGTGATGACGTCATGATGACGTCGTGAATAGTGTCGCTGATGTCATGATGACGTCGTGATGACGTCGTGAATAGTGTTTTTGAGCCCTATAAATAGAGGCCCAACCTCTTCATTTCAAACCACAACAAACACCAAACAACCTTACGATATCGGGGAGTGTTCTGGTGAGAAAAATAGATCGGGAGAGGTAAGGAACGAGCGATAGCTTGTAGCGAAGTGCTCGAGAGTTGTCGGAAGAGTTGAACGGGGAACGAGCCAGCGACAATACTAAGTGAGTAATCGCTACTTTATTTCTTTAATAGTTTATAAAGTGTTAAACTATTATATGTGGAAGTTATATACTATTCGTAATTCCAAAAATAATGCCCAATGATTTACTTACGAGAACGGTGCCTAGGCCGGTTACATGGGATCTGGTTGTTGGATTTTCCGAAACGCTAAAATGCTGAAAGGATCCTGCCACCCCATCTAATCTTCTACCTGGCCGTTCTTTATTTGATAAATCACGAGGTATCATATTGGAATTATAGATAATATAAAGCAGAGTGATGGTGTGATTCGTAGTGATACCGGTTAAAATAGTAGTTCACCTATAAACAAATATATAGGTACGAACCAAGCAGTTATAGTGGGTGTAAGAAGGCAGGAATAACCAAATATCGTATAGCAAGAATCAATGTGAGTAATCTATCCCTAAGTGTTACTTTTACTGTGGGGCCACCTTATCGGTTATTGTGATTGGGACCATCTTTCCATGGGGTCACATACTCGGTAATTGTGGTTGAGACCACATATATGCTGTGACGATCGAATTAGTAGTAATTGTGGTGGGACCACATACAAATGTTGTGATGGCCTACTTGGCTGGCAGTTTTATCACACATTCAACAGGTGTACATTGAGTCCTTGAGACTCGGTATCACAGGGGGCTGTGATATGATGTGGAAGCTGAAAATTTAATGTTGTTATAACACTTATCGATTATTTACTGAGCTTGTAAAGCTCACCCTTGTTGATACTAACTGTGCATGTGCTGTAGACCCTACTAAAGGGAATGATGTAATTCGGGGTTAGAACTAATGACCGTAGCAGCCCGGCTTTGGGGAGATACCACTTGTACCTTTTTCTTGTAATATATACCCTGTATAATATTTTGTTGAATAAAATATGTTTTAAAGTTTGGAAAATAAATGGGTATATTTATATTGAAAGTCGGGTGTTACAACAAGTCTATCACCAACTGACTTCTGCTGTCAATCTTGGATATCTTTCTTCATGTCCATACTGAGGATGTATCTTCTCATCTGAACGAGGTTTCACCTTCCTCGGTCCGAATGATTAGCCACATTCGGATCTCAGCATTGGACATGGCTTCGGATCCGGACAAGGCAAGGATGCCTTAGTCCTACTGATCTTCATGCCTTTGGTTCAACCTTCTGAAGGGTCACCACCTTCTTATTTCTGATCCGTCATGACTGAACAGACCAGAACGAAGGACTCCCACTGGAACGAAGGTCTGAAGACTTGTCTGAGATGCACACCTTAACAGCACTGGCATCGTCCGATTCAGATTAAGCTCCACACTTTCTCAACAATAGATACAAAATGAAAAGTTCGATAAGTTACTGTAGCATTATCCCTTAGTTTATTTATGTTTAACATGCAATTTTATAATTTTTTTTCAAAAAGGATGTCTTTTTTATTTTTCCTCGTAAATTAATAAGATATGATTAATGGGGAATGAAAAAACAAGCCAAAACCTTTTGACAAACTTGATCCTAAGTTGATGATTTTATGGTATTAACCCCTAACTATAAATTACATATTATTTTTTAAATTTGAAAATATATTAAAATTCTGGTTTTTATAAAATAAATAATAATATTTGATAAGTTTTGTAAAATTATTTTTTAATAAGACATTTATGTAATTTGGACTTCTAATAGACCAATAAAAATTGAAATCTTTTTTTTTTTGATAGAAGGTTGGGTTATTGTAAGACTGCACGGAGCAATGCTCGCCAAAGAGGTCGCCAACCCTCTTGGCGAGCCACCCCCACTCGCCATCCCCACTCCGTCCCTTCTCGCCATGTTACTCGCCATCCATACTCGCCGACCGGTTGGCGAGATGCCATCCATGGGTTTTGTCTCCAACAGCAAAAAAAAAACAGCCCTTTTTTTTTCATTGGCCATTGGCCACCACTGCCTACAAAATGGCCAAGAACTGCCAACCCACAAAAACTCTTTGGCCATTCGTTGACCATTGACCACCACTCCGTGTAGTCTACATAGAGTTATAGAGAATAGAGACCTCTTTTTTGAACCCGGGAAAGCACCCATCGAGGATGCTATTATGACCGTTGGTCTATGATAAGGAGAGAGAGAAGATAGATGGAAATCCAGCTAATCCGTTTTCACGCATTCCCTTTGAAACAACTGCCTATCTCCACCTATCCCCACCACCGCACAACCACCGTCAAGGTCCATGCAGTCTCCGGCAGCGCAAAGCAGCTAATACAGTCCGGCACCGTGGTGGCAATTCTCCCAAAAGACGCAGCCGCGGCCATTAACGACGGCGGATACAAACTCCTGGACATCAGGCCAGAATGGGAGAGAGAGAAGTCACGTGTTTCAGGGTCAATGCACGTGCCACTGTTTGTCCAGGACATGGATAATAGCCCACTAACACTACTGAAGAAATGGGTTCACTTTGGTTATATTGGTTTATGGACTGGTCAGAATTTTACGATGATGAACCCTGACTTTGTAGATCAAGTGGAGAAGATGGTTCCTGATAAGACGACGAAGGTTCTTGTTGCTTGCGGAGAAGGTTTAAGGTGCGATGAATGTTTAATTTCTCACTTCGTTTGATTTTAAATCAAATTTGTTCGTTTTTAAGTCTTCTTATGTTGCAGGTCAATGATGGCTACTTCAAAGCTATACAAAAACGGATATAAGAACTTGGGATGGTTGGCCGGTGGATTCAATCGTGCGGTTGAAGGAGATTTCCCGGAAGTCGAAGGGCCGGAGAAATTGCAGTATGCCACCATTGGAGGTGCATCTTATTTCTTTCTTAAGCTCCTTATTTTGTTGCAAGCGGTGGGGAAGAATGATTAAATCACGTATTGACTTTTGATCATATAAGTCAAGGTTGATTTCCCACTTCAATTTTGGAAGATATTGCAACTTATTGTATGAATTCGGTGTACAAATCTTATAGTTGCGACATGGTAGTGATCCACCCTTCAATTTTTGTCAACGATTTTTGACCTATATGGGTAACTATGTTTCCAAAGTGTACAAATTTAGTCACTTAAGTTTTTTTTTTTTTTTAAATACATCACTTATGTTTTAAAAACATGTTGATATCATCTTTATGACTGGCTAACGTAGGTAACGTGGAGTTTTTGACATATATGTGTAACTATGTTTCCAAAGTGTACAAATTTAGTCACTTAAGTTTTTTTTTTTTTTTTTTTTTTTTTTTTTTTTTTGTAAAATACATTTTTAAATTTTTTTTTACATTTTTTATTTTTTTCATTTTTGATTTTCTTTTAGTTTATTTTTAATTCTTTTAATACATTATTTAAAATTTTTTATTTTTATACAATTTTTATTATATTTTTCTTTGTTAGTTTCTTTTTTCTTTTCCATTTTCCTTTTTCTTTTAGTTTCTATTTTCTTTTTTTAATGCAATATTTAAAGATCTTTTATTTTTATACCCTTTTTATTATAATTTATATTTTTAACTCTTTTTTCTTTTTCTTTTACTTTATTTGTTCATTTTGTTAATACATTATTTAAAACTCGTCAAACTGGTGGAACACAATTTGCAGTACTTATTAAAAACTTTGACCAGACTTATTTATTTATCGATGTTGCTGACAGCAACGTGGTTAGCACAGGCAACGAAGACGTGTATTAAATATAACACGTTAAAGTTTTTAATAGGTATTGTAAATTGTATTCCATAAGTTTAATAAGTTTTATTGATATGAAAGATAAAATAAAGATGAACTCACGGTGTTGCGGGAGGAAGAAGACGACGGCGAAGGTGGTAGACAGTTGTAACAGACGATGATGGTAATGGCGGTACATGGTGGTAGTAATGGTGGAAGCTTTTCTTATTTAATAATAATATAAAAATAAATTTAAATCTAAATTAACTAGAAAGAAAAATAATATAATAAAAAGGGTATATAAATAAAAATCTTTAAATAATGTATTAAAAAGAAGGAAAAATAAACTAAAAAAATGAAAACAAAAAAGAAAAAAAGAAAAAAACTAAAAAAAAAGGTAAAATACAATAAAATTGGTATAAAATAAAAAATATTTAAATAATGTATTAAAAAGTAGAAACTAAAAGAAAAAGGAAAAAGGAAAAGAAAAATAAAAATAAAAAAGAAACTGAAAAAATAAAATATAATAAAATTTGTATAAAAATGAAAATCTTCAAATAATGTATTAAAAGAAGGAAAAAAACTTAAAGGAAAATGAAAAAAAAAAAAAAAGAAAAGACTAAAAAAATATAAAATATATAAAAATGGTATAAAAATAAAAAAAAATCTTTAAATAGTTTATTTAAAAAAGGAAATAAAAGGAAAAGATGAGAAGCAATTGGGAAAAAATAGAAATTAAAATGTAAAAAAAACTTAAGTGACTAAATTTGTACACTTTGGAAACATAGTTACCCATATAGGTCAAAAACCCCACGTTACCCACGTTAGCCGGTCATAAGGATGAGATCATCAAGTTTTTAAAACATAAGTGATGTATTTTACAAAAAAAAAACTTAAGTGACTAAATTTATACACTTTGGAAACATAGTTAGCCATATAGGTCAAAAACCCTTTTGTCAACTGCTTCTAAAATAAGAGATGAATATTTGATTTTTTGACCTCAAACTTGTATCTTTGATTTTTTTAATCGAAATACGGTCGGCTATCGATATAAAAAGCCTACGTTCGTCTGTTTTTTAGTGAGGTCTTGTTTAAGGGGATGTAATTACTAACGTTATCTTGAAAGTTTTGATAAATTGGATTAAATCTTGAAGTTGAAAACGGGTACTCTGTACGTTTGACTATTTTTAACAATCCCCTTTTCCTAATCCCATAAAAAATAAACCTACGGTAAAAGCTTATTCTTGTCCCAAAAACATAGTAAATTCTCTAAAACTATTTTGTTATGGCAGTGTAGTGTATATTTTGGTCAAACATCTGGGATCGGTCATGGTCATCGGATACAAACATATTTATTTTATTAATTAAATATATTCAAAAAACACACATTTAACCGTATACTAAAAAATAAGCCCAATATAATTAAAATTTATACAAACTCAAAACGCATAAGCAGCTTCACTGAGTTGTATTTATTACCCTTGTGATCATGAAGGGGTACAGCTCGAATCCCTGTTCGCAATTCAAACACTGGAAGACAAGTTTGACCTCCGAAATCATCCTTCTCAGTCATATCATATTCATGTACCTCAATACGAAGTAAAGCAAGCTCAGGAACCGTTAAAGGGAACTCAAATTCTTCTTCCCATCGTGGCGTCCAATCATCCTGTATGATTTTTGTTTTCTTCATTACTGAATCAGCTTCAACTCCAGCAATTCCAACCTGATCCAATTGTTTGACTTTATCAGTTTATAAATTTAAAATGCGTATCCAGAATTAGACGACGAGAATTAATGAAAGTCATGACCTTGACATAGAAATCTGGTGGCGAATAACCGTCAAAATGTGTTCTTTTGAAATCCAAATGCCACCCATCTCCCATATATACTTTCACCTGCAAAGTAATATAAAAAAAATTCTTGTCATCATAAACGGCAACGAATAATTAATAAAGAAGGTAAGAGTTAGTGATACCTTGAGAGTCTTTTGCACAGGAAGGATACTTTTAGGGTCGAAGACCTTGTCATCTGGGCCGTTTTTAAGCAATAAATCTGGTTTCTTTACGTAACCACAACCTCCATTAGCTCTGAACATTCCTTGCATCAACCATAACAATCTGCCATGGGTCTATGGTAAGTAAAAGAGTTAGTTTTAACGTCACGTTAGTGCTACTAAAATGGAAACGAAGTCGTGAACAAACCTGCATGTTAAAAGCAACCATTTGAGCACCATGAGTCCAACCAATCAATGGATTGTAGTTTGATGAGTCAACTCGTGAGCCTTTTGGAAACACCCTCAACAAGTTCCTCTGGGTAAACCTTCAATATACCAAATTCATCTCATTAACAATCTACCAATGCATCCAAAATAACAGGGAATTAGCGACGGTATGTCGTCGCTAAACCCTTCAGATTCACAAAAAGTCCGCACAAAAGTGACAAAATGAGTATTTGCAACGGAAATCCGTCGCTAAAGCTGTTGTTTTACCTGATGACGTCTGTTGCATGATTCTCAATGGCCTTTTCAAGTCGTGTTTCCCTCAGGCTAATCCTCATAACCGCTGTAGGATCATCGTGTAACCAGTCTTCGACTCCTCCTTTTAGTTTTCTTGCTTGGATTGCGATTAGTTGCTTGTACTCAGGCTCTACATTTTGTTTTACAGTCTCCTCTTCGTATTGAAAATTTTCGTCATGCTGATCCTAAATGAAAATGTATGATGCTTTTTAAATCAATTTCTTGTAAACTTTTAGTTTTCATGTATAAATCCCCGTAGGTTATATAAGAAGAAACAAAAAGCATATAAGTCATTAGAAAGTATATGTATAAAAGACGATTTGGATGACTACCAACCAAATTATTTAAGCAGACTGTGTATAGTTTCTTACCTCATCTAAGGCTTTGTGTTTTTCTAGAGGGTCCGATATTTCTGCACCCCATGGATCATCTTCAGATGAAGTTTTCGTCTTCACTGAGCTCTCTTCTTTTTGTGTCATGCTATTGGTCGTGTCGAGATACTCCTTTGGTGGTTTTGTTGAGACAACGATCCGTTTCTTTAATGATTCTGGGGAAGGGAATTCGGTGATAGTGTCTGATCCAGAGTAATATAGGACATCTCCAAATGTTTCTCTCACCATCTAACAAAATGAATATGGGTTTATTAAACTCCATAACTCAAAAATGTATCAGTCTCCTTGGAACTATTGAAACAATGCCATCTTGGAGAATCGCAAAATGAAATTTCTTGATGAGATCATAAACCATCAAAGATTTTAAAGCAACAAGTATTTGGTAGTCTAGAAAATTGAGTTTGAAGGGTCCGTTTGTCTAATATGCATGTCTAGAAGTTTGGAGATAAGGGTGACTCCAACACATCCCGTAAGATGGAGGCTCAATGAGACGATGAAGTGTGCATTGAGCTTCTAATGTATGTGGAGTTTGTATTTTTTTTTTTTTACTCAACAAAATAGCCCTTAAATAGATGAGAGAGTACTCCCAAGATATATAGAGTTGGGTTAGACTATTAGTAGAAAATGTGAAATTCAAACACCAATAATTGTTTAACAATCTTAAGCAAAAATTACCTTTGCAACTTTGGCTTGAAGATGAGGAATAAGGTGATCTTCGAGAGTGAGGATGAGTGGATATTCGGATGCAACGAACGCAAATGTCTTAATGGCTTCCAAGCACTTGTTTAATTTCACGGGCGATGTTAGCGTCCTATTTTTTATGTAAAAAGAAGCTTCTTTAAGTTGGATTCATACTACAAGACCAAACAAAATTGGTGTTTAACTCATTCTATGGATAAAATATGTCTCTATAAATAATATCTAAGAAACCTTCTATCAAATGATAGCATATTTGGAAAAAAGTAGAAGGAAAACATAAACTGAAAAAATGGTGCTCTAGGTTTGTTATTTTCTTTGGATATAGTCCAAACATTTTCAAAATCATGGATATGGTTCTTTTCAGCTAGTTTGGTTGTAGATTTGGTCTCGTCAAACTTGAAAATATTGTTTCACCAATAGTTGGTTGTCTCGTATGAGTCGAGTCGTTTCAAACCCTAAATAGCCGACTAATCAGTAGTGTGACATGGTAAAAAATTACGAGTCGTTGCTTCACTCTTATTGCGTCAAGTCAATGGATACTCAAATGAGTCATATGTATTATTGGTAATCGTGTGATCCAGCGGGTAATCTGGTTATCTACCTGGTAATAGATTAACAGCAGTACATGTTGAGCGGGTGGAAACCCTTCTTTCAACCCAAGGTGGAAGACGGTAAAGAAGAGGGTGTTGCTAGGTAGGGAAGGGCGGTAGAGATTGGTAAATAAAAGTCAATACATGTTTTTCGAGAAGTGAGAAACTTCGAGAAATTTGTTAAAAATTTCATATATATTGGTTCTATTTAGGAAAAAGTCCTTCCTGATTTTTATTTTGTGAATCAATCCTCTAAACCTGTAAAAGTTTGTGAAAAAACCCCCTTTCACCTGAAATAGTAGGTTAGGGGTTAATTCACAAGTAAAACAATTTTTCAGGGGCTTTTTGGCAAATAAAGTGACATTTTCTTTGTTTTTGTAAGTGATATAACTTTTACGTACGATGTCCAAATTCTACAAATTTTATATCCTTAAAAAGGTGGTAAATAGTACTACAACTTTGTTTATAGACTTTTTCCTGAATATCTTTCGATACAATCCCTTAAACATGAGCAAAAACTCATTTATGTCATTTTTTAGTCATTTTCAAACATTCATATATCCTTCATTATAACTTCAATTAACATGAATTTTTTCTATATTTTATACTTTAAATAATACAATTTTCATAATGATGATTTTTTTTCCAATTCCTTATAGATTTTGAGATATATAGCTATAAATATTGCATCCCACAATAATCCAATATTTCATATATATGAACACCCATTTTCAAATGAGCATATATTTTGTTCTACAAAACCATTTGCAACATCAGTTTTCCGGTACGTCGTATTCGCGAGTTAATTATTTTAGCGAATAATAACAATAATAATAATAATAATAATAATTATTATTATTATTATTATTATTATTATTATGATTATTATGATTATTATTATTATTATTGTTGTTGTTGTTGTTGTTATAGGAATTTTAGTTAGGTTTGAGGGGGCAAAGTGCCAATTAATGAAACCTAATGTGTAAACAAATTTGTGAATGGGATAAAAGAAATTAATAAGGAATAAGTAAGGGGCCATTTTTGTTAGATTATGAAAGTTGCATGGCTGCCCTTTGGAGGGCTAATCACGACTTTGGAAGGGGCCGTGGGTCTTGTTTCTATTAGCTCGTACAAGCTTTGTTCATGTAGATGTATAAGTGGTCACTCCAACCGTAGAATCCAAGTTTGTAGTCGTGAACACCATCTTCCCTTGCTTCGTTTTCCGCCAAGTCATGAAGAGAGGAAGGAGACGCCGAGAGAGAATAGTGAGTTGGAGGGTGGATCAAGGAAGTCCTAGGCTGAAGTGAGTTCTCTTTTCATTTTCTCTTTGTTCTAGTCGAATCACCACCGCCACACCTCCATCATAAGGTGTGTCTGGGTGTGCGTATGCTTGATTGTTACTAGAGTTCTTCTAACTTAATAAACTTTATATGAATATAAAAAGATAGGAGAAAGATTCATGTTAATTGGAGTTATAACGGAGATGATGAATGTTTGAAAATGACTAAAAAGTTACATAAATGAGCTCGTGCTCATGTTTAAGGGATTATAGTGAAAAATCTGAACATATTCAGACAAAAGCTTGTAAAATAAAGTTGTAGTACTACATACCACCTTTATAAGGATATAAAGTTTGTAGACTTTAGACATCGTTTGTAAAAGGTATGTCATTTACAAAAACGAAGAAAAAGTAATTTTATTTCTGAAAAAGTCACTGAAAAATCGTTTTACTTGCAAATTAACCCCTGACCTGCAGTTTCAGGTGAAAAGGGTTTTTTTCACAAACATTTGCAGGTTTAGAGGCTTAAATCATAAAATAAAATTCAATGAGGACTTTTTTCTAAATAGAGCCAAAATATAGAGAATTTTTGACAAATTTCCTAGGAACTTTTGACATAACTTGGTAGCATGGAAAAGTGAACAAAAGTCTGCTTTATTTCTTGTTTATAGGTTGACGAACAATGAGGTTGTATAATCATTTTCTTTTCTTCCAATGATTTAAAAATAAATATAAAAAGTTAGTAAGTTACCCTCCATGGACGATGTCGATATCATCCTTGGTTGAGTTGGGCCACATATCAAGTTCGATGACACGAACACCTCTCTTCAAGGATTCAATGATGGGCACAACGCTACAATCACTGCTTATCTGGTTCCCGGTTAGATAAGAATTGTGGCCTGTGTATATGTAGTAATGCGCCAATGGACCTTCCATATCATGCATCACCTGTTAACATTTTCCATATTATATATGTAACTTGCTTTTAGATTACGGTTTATTCAATAAATAATTTTTCACAGTTATGATCCTTTCTTATATTTCTATATAAAACTCAAAACAGTTCCAATATATAATGGTTGACCCATCAACATTCTTTTTGTAATTTTCTAAAAAATGTAGATATTTTAGAGCAAGAAGACTGGAGATTCAGCTGGTATGTATCAAATTAGATGTCTGTATAACCATCTATATTATCTTTCTTTAAATATGCTAGAGTTTTCAAGATTCTTGATCTTTCTTGATTTGCATAATTGTTGTAATTATATTACTGATATACGTTTTTTTTACTTTATGCCTTTTCCGGAATAATGTGTTTAAAGTTTAAACATGTGTTAATCTATGATATTGTTTTTAAAGATTTGTCGAGTTAAATGAAGAAATAAACAACGTGCATTGCTATTTATTGCTTTTGATTTTTTGACCCATCAAAAATATTCAGTTGAATGCTAGAAATTAATCAAATAAGGTGGTTATTTCTTGAACAAAACACAATAAATATATAAAGCACATTGCTATATCTTGCATTTAAGATGATCAAAGACCCAGTTTGGTTTTTCCCTAAGTGACAAAAGAACCTAGGCGCGGAGCATTTTTGGGGAGACTCCCTTTCTTCTTAGGTTGTCTCTAAGTGTAGTTCGTGGTTCCCGAATTGCTAAAGTGGATCTACGATCACGGGAACAAATCAATCGGTCTGTTAGTACCTTATGATTTGGATTACCTCCATGTTTTTTACCTAATTTTTTTACTTAAATCTAAAAAATAAACAACGTATATTGCTATTTCTTACATTTAATTTTTTTTGAACCAATTATATGTTGAGTTAAATGCAAGAAGTAAACAAAGGAAGTTGCTATTTCTTCGGTTAAATTCTTGAAATATACAAAGTATATTCCTATTTCTTTCATTTAAGATAGTCAAAATCTGCTTCTGATTAGCTGTTAGTACTTTAATTGGATTACCTGATTACCTGGTTATAGTATTTTTCCTATTGCAATTTTCAATTAAATGGACCAATGAACATGATTCTTTTGAATTTCTAAAGAATTTACGTTTTCTTATAAAGTTTAAATGTGCCCTTGATTAAGCTGTCTATGAGATTATGCTTAATCCAATCCTATTACTTCCTTGGTCAAATCGTCAATATATGTGCTATTTGAACAAGCAATGACTTCTCCAAGCAGTAGCTTTTAAAACATCATTCTACTACCGTGTATGATTGTGATTGTTATCTTTGTTTTTTTTTTATTTAATCGTATGAGTTTGTAACTATATATATATATATATATATATATATATATATATATATATATATATATATATATATATATATATATATATATATATATATATATATATATATATATATATATATATATGGTGATTTACTTACAAAAAGTTGCGTATTTTTGTAATAAAACTTTTACTTTAAACTTTGGAAAATATAGTATTTCATTTGAAGGAGCAAAATTCTTGACATAAAATAGTTTTATAGATAGATTAAAAGATAATGACCTGTAAGGGTAATGAACTTTTTACGTGTACACAATTAGTCATTTATGTTTTTTTTTCACATTTAGTCGCTTGTGTTTTTTTTATGTACATATAATCATTAAACTTGTTTTTCTTGTACAGACATGACCATTAATTTAATTTTATTTTTTTTACAAATATGACTATCAAGTTATTGGTCATATATGTATAATTTTTTTTATTTGGTCATATATGTACAAATTAAATATAAATGACTAAATGTGAATAATTTTAAAAGGTTAATAAATCAAGCACAAAAATAATTTCAATGAACAAATATGAATAATTTTAAAAGTTCATTATCCTATTAAATCGGTATCTCATAGATTAAATCATGGAAAAAGTTACTTAATGGGCTTAAACTAAACAAGAATTATGTAATTATTTTTAATTCGTCCAATTTAATTCATGTTTCAATAAATAGATTTAATTATTAATTAAACATATAGATATTGTTAATTACAATAGCACTAAGGTGTTGCTGTTTTTCATATTAGTTATTGAATGCTGTTCAAAAAAAAAAAAAAAAAAAAAGTTATTGAATTTGTAAAGTGTATTAAACGGATATAAGTTACGAGATAATGTAACAAATGTCTAAAAACTTTAATAGTGAACTGTTGGATGATACTAAGGGTACGAATATGACAATTCAATGGATAACTCTATATTATTAAGCATGATTTGATTGTAACACGTTGAATAAATTAACTTTAGACATTTCTTACAGCCACTCACTAGGATTAAACGACTAATGGACCACGTGTAGACTTTTTAAAAGAAGAGGAAAAGACCCATAAATCGTTAAAATGCGTTTAATTTATTTATTTTGGCCTTCATAGTTCATGCTGAACATCTTTGTTATAGCTACCAATAGTTTATTATTGGATAAAAGGAATAATCACAACATGAAAAGGTAATTAACTGTTCACCATTCATAAAACTCCATCAAATTATAAGTGGTAGTCTACCTATCCGAATGTTAAAACGAGTAAAGCATAATTTAATAGTAACAAAATATTTATGTCACTCAATTTTCACTTATTTATAATTTTCATCCAATTTTCAATATATTTTATAAATTTTGGTCCAAAAATTATAAAATTTACTTCGATCTTTTTACAGTTTTAACTTAATTTCTAATAGTTTTTATGAATTTAGTTTACTTCTTTTACAATTTTAGCCAATTACTATATTATTATTACAAAATTGATCCACAATTTTCTAAACTTTATATTTTTTTAAATTTGAATTTACAATTTTCTCAAAATTGTCACAACCTTTTTAAAAAAATCAAACCTATTCTTTTTAAAACTTTTGTGTTTCATTGTTTTTTTATATATTTTTAATAACTAAATTGCACTTTTGTACATAATTAATTATATTAATAATATATATATATATATATATATATATATATATATATATATATATATATATATATATATATATATATATATATATATATATATATATATATAGACACACACACACACACACACACACACACACACAACATTTCACTTTTACTACTGAATTAAACTTTTATGCAAAATTAATCGTACTAATATCGTAGATTATGTTATGCCTATTATATATACATAAATTTCCTATGACAACATACGAAGTTTCAGAAAAATCTACTCTATGATAGTAATTTTCAATGTTTAAAAAACTCGGGTCAATCTGGCTGGTTGAACCGTGACCCGGGTAGAGTACGAGTCAACATGCATAGTCTGTTTTTTGTCAATTTCTGACCCGAATCAAACCGTCCAAGTTTATCAAAAACCCGGTTGAACTTGTCATCAACCCGCTAAAAACCGATTTAACCATTAAATAGGACTTCAGTCAAGGTTTTGGGCCTGTAGTTCAATAATTTTAGTTCTTTACTTGGACTTCTGACTAATCTCACACATAATAGTTTATGTTTCCTTTGGATGTATTTTGATTAATGTAAAACTTGCGGTTATGTGTTTTTTTTTTTAATGTTTAAACATGTGAACATCAATTTCTGGGTTCCCTATATTTATATATATGCATAAATATGTAAAATATATAAAAAGAATTTGAAAGCCGAATTGAACCGGTGGTTGAATCGTTTGACCTTTGACCCGGTTTCCAGACCGGATTAATTAAAAAACCGGATTTTAAAACATTGGTAAGTTGCTTTCAATCTTTTTGTATCACGGCATTATACATTGGTTATATCATTATTTTGTTTTTGTGTATCATATTGTTGTATGTATTGGATTAATTGGTGACTCCTACTAACATTTTTATCATTTTGTTTTTAATGTATATGAACGAAACTTTGCAAATAGTTTGATGGTATCTATAATCATTTCCCTTTTATATTGTAAGTATTTGTAATTAAAAAAACGATTATAGTATGCATCTATATACCTTTAAACAGTTAGTCATCAAAAAATATTAATTTATGGGTATTAGGTTCAATGTTCCAATCACAAGTAAGTGCACAACAACCATGTTACCTTTGACGTCTTTGATAACGGCATTAATTTATATTCAATGAATATTATACGATTATAAATTCATATCACAACTGGAAAGAGAAACGCACCAATTTAATTCATCTTACAATCTTCCAATCACATGTAAGTGCACAACAATAATGTTACTTTTGACGTCTTTGATAACGTTATTACTTTATATTCAATGAATATTATGATTATCCATTTATATTACAATTGGAAAGAGAAAGGCACCGATAGTGATCTTTGATCAATTGATGCCTCTAATTAGTCTCCGTCATCTGCAATCTTAATTTTCAATGTTGTTTAAAGATTGATACTTAATAATATAATGTTAAAAAAAAACTAAATGGATACTCATTACAAAATGAGAAAAATATATAATTTTTGTCCAATTGATGTAAACAATAGATTTTACCCGTATCTCTCAAACAGATGTAATTGAAAAGATCAAAAAACATAGTAGAAATGTTATGTAATTAGGATAAATAAAGTGAGTATTTTGATTATTTAAATATTAATTAAATATTTTTGTTTTTTCTGTAAACCGACAGAAACTTATAGAATTAATGTCAAGAGACCTAAAGGATAAATATATGAGTTAAAAGATAAACATTTAAAGTCTTTTATTATATTAATTTATTTTATGGTTTAGTGCATGTCTGCGTGTCAAATCACAACAAATATTAAATGCAAGAATTCCAAAAGAGTCCAGAATGAATGCAAGAGAGAAATATGAACATGAATTTGGGTGATCGGAAAATACCTTAGGAGGAAACGGTAAAGGAGGATTAAAGTCACCGAAGAGGTACCGGAAGAAGGCATCAAGATTCAGAACTCTCCGATGAAAGATCGGAAGGTGTTTCAGTTCTTTGATCGTAGCATCTATGGCAGCCTCCGCCTCCTCTTTAGTCACTTTATCATCTCCTTGTACCTCCGCCATGAACCTCTGCAACTGCTCCGAAGTCATCACGCGATTTTCAGAATAATGACTGAATAGTTCCTTGATGTCCGCCGGAGGTCCCCCCTCGCGGAGCTTGAACTGTCGCCGGAAACACAAGCACACTTTGAATGTTTGCGTCGACATGATGAGAAATGAAAAGGAGAGCGACTGTGAAAGTACTGTCTTTTGTTCCGCGAATATAAATAGGGCAGAAAGTATCTGAGAGTAACTGCAAAGTTGAAAGGCATGTCATAAAATAATTGAACGGTCAACTCGAAGACAAACACAAAACAAAACGAAACAAACACTAGTTAAAATGAATCCAATTGTATTTTTCGCATACTCAAGCATTACAAGATTTAAAATCTGTCTTATTTAAGAGTGTTAAATTAGTTATTTTAATAATAGTTTTTCTAATTATATATACTATATTAATTGGATAAACTTTTTGTAACATCGACCAATTTTCTTTGTTTGTCCATTTTAAGTAACAAATTGATTTTTCACCCATTGAATGTGACACTTTTAAAATCAATTAATAAAAGACAAATATAACCGGAAAAAATCTAGTCGATGTACTCTTGTCATTCAATAGGAAAATAGCTTTTTTTTTTCGTTCAATGGTAATTGATTAATTATTGTGTTAGCAAGGTTCTATCATCTATGTAGACGACGACTCCAACGCATCAGATCCCAAATATTTTTGTCATCTGAAGCAATGCATTCGTATTTAGTTAAAAAAATTTACTTGTAACATCTCGTTACCGCCTGTTTAAAAGTAATATCATAGGTTGAAAAAAAGTATGTATATTCTTTAAAACTGCAGCGGAATATAAAAATTATTCAAAAACAGTTTTAGCATAAAAAATGTTAATAAAAAACCAACGAGTGATGTCCTATCAATTTTACAAAATATGTCAAGTTATCTTGAAAGCCCCAGGTAATCGTTTAAATACCATCGACGTGTCTATCAACAACTAGACCTGATAATGGTGTGCCGTATTGGATTTAAATATTAAACAAGACAAAAGAGTTTAGTTCTAATTTTATCCGTTTAATTTCGTATTGTATTGTATCAATCTGTTTACTTGGACAGATTAAAATCTTTTATATAAACTTATTTGTTTTATGGGAGTTTAGCAGGTTTAGACCTTGTAATGATGGTCTCTAGTTGAAACATTAAGTGGGATGAAAGTATTTAATCCTAGCATTACTCATTTAAATTTGATGTTATTAGTTATTTCGAGTCAAGTAAACCGGTTTACTTGGACATGTTGAAATCTGTTATTCAAACATGTTTATTTTGTATCAGATTAACGTCCCGTATAAGTTTATATCAGCTAACAAGTCAAATGTCTCTAGCTTTATAATGCCAAGCTATAACATCTAAAGACTTAAAGTATAAAAATTAAAGACGAACACTTGATCCATTATTTTTACAAAGCGACATAAACGACTTGTACAGTTTATCCTTTTCGAATAATAAATCCAATTTATTGGCATTATTAAAGTTTCTTAATTCTCTTGTGTTAGCATGTGACACGTAAATATGTTATCATGGGAATGCTATTAAGCAAGTTGAAAGTATCCAAACAATTAATTGCATGAATAAAAAAATATAAAAGTCAAAGAGGAAGAAAGCAAAGAAAAAACAGTTTATTGCAAAACAATAATTGTATTGGGACACTTCATCACTTATGCTGTCGACAATAAAAATAAATTAGTTAACAAGCATTAACCATAGAATGCAGCGTAAAAAATAATTGTATTGGGACACTTCATCACTCATGCTGTCAACAATAAAAATAAATTAATTAACAAGCATTAAACATTAAATGCAGCGTAATAAATTAGGTGGTTAACTAACTAGTCTTTGGTGGTGGGTCTTCAAAATTCATTTCTTTGTTTTTTAGGGTGCTGGACAACTTTTGAAAAGCACGTTGCTATTTGGTGGTGGGTTATCAAATTTCAGGGCTGGTTTTTCTTCATTTCATACTTCAAGATCTCGAATGTGGTTGAAGATAGTTTTACATCAACGTGTTTCTTGCTGTAGTGGTCTTGGTCGAGTGTATATAGCAATTTTGGTGGTAGTTTAGTGACTATTTATCTTTGTGTCGGTTCTAGGCTTTGGATGTTGGTTTTCTATATTCTTGGTGCCAGGGGCTGACTCAAAAAAGAATGGGGTAGCTCAAAAATTTTTAAAGATTGTATATTGACGGATACTCAACTCTATTAGTACTTTAACAAGGTTTATATGTATTGGTCTGTGATAGTCCGTTGTTAAACATATATTTGACGGAAAATTTTGAAGAGTAATTCATGTTACCCAAGGCTTCCGCCTTTATTTGGTGCCCAATGCATGTTCTCAATTTGATCTGGGCTGTTCTGTATTCTTTTTTGTACTTTGTTAATTTCCTTTTGGAGTTTTTATATAAATTTCTTCAATGTTTTTAATAAAAAGGTCAAAGAGAAGGACACATTGGAAACAAGCTAAAATAAATCAAATTTTAAGATTATTAAGAAAAAAGAAATCGAGTCATGTTCGACTTATTCTGTACTCTTTTTCTTTATAGAATAAAATTATTTGTGCCAATTGACTTCTAACTCGGTGGATCTATTTTTTAGCTAAATTTATTTTGAATGTAGTTGTTTGATTTGTGAAGAGTTGATACAAATTTGACGGTCATAGATTTGTTGGCCATGATTCAAATGGATCATTAAAGATTGTAACACTTCAAATTATAGACTTCCAAAATCACAAAAAAGTTTTAACATTAATCATAGGAAAAATGACATAAAATAGCCACCAATGACATTTTTTTGGTTTTTAATCATTAAACTTCTAATCGTATCCAATTGACCAACAAACTTTTTATTTTGATTTTATTATACCATTTGCTACGTTTTTACCGGGCATAACACATTCACAGCCTACATGGACTCTATGTCACTGGTTATGTTCTCTTAGTCAATGGCATAATAAAACCAAAAGAATATATTTGTTGGACAGTTATATACATTTATAGGTTTAATGTCTTAAAAAGCAAATAAAGTAGTATTTTTAACCATTTTATTGATATTTTTTGTATAAATAAACATTTTCCATGTAAAAGATTACGTCTTTATCATCAATAAACTTTTACTAGCTTGAAACTAACATATGATTTAAATAAAACTAACAAACATACACATACACATACACAAACTAGGAACCTTTAGAATACCGTGACAAAGTTTTAGTCGTTTGAGTAATTTTTTTTTAAAAATAAATGTTGATATATGGGTATCGAAGTAATAGATAAACTTTAGGTGAAATTAGGGCTTTAGACCTATATATACAAGTTTGATGCTACACTGGGTGTCAATACGTGGGTATCGAACTCAACAATATAAAAGAAGACATATTTATGGCATTGAACCAATATATACAGTTTCATGTTAAGCGCTTATATGTGATGGGGACAAGAACCTTCATACATGTATACTTTATAACATGGTATAGTGGTATATATTTATTAATTTGACCATATTTGGGTTTCTCCATATATGCGTTTTGTATGGAGAGATTTGATGAAATAGGGAAGAAGTTCAAGAGTATTATCAATACATCATTTAATTTGGAAATAAGACATATGCTAAGGCTTCCGGGAATCCCACACACCCTCACAAGTCACACCTTTATGTCATAGACGTGCTTAAGAAATGCCCCATTTCACCTTATCTCTCCCTTCCTAACCTCAAAAGTTTGCCTCTTAAGTTTTTAACCATCACCCTGATGGCCTAGTGGATAAGGCTTAGGACTCTTTCTCTTCCCCCATAAAGAGGTTCCAAGTTCTAATCTCACTCCCTCCCTTTCCCCATAGGGAGTGTTAGGTTTCAATCAGGGGATGGCCACTGGCCACCTCTCTACCCCCGTAGGTGATTGACCCGGACCACCCTGCTGCCAGGTGTGCGTGGGCCCCGAGGTTGCTTCATCAGGGTCATCCAAAGGATGGGTCGGGTGGGGTCCTCGGTTACCCAAAAAAAAAAAAAAAAAAAAAAAAGTTTGCCTCTTTTCACAAAGTTTTTGGATCCAACAATGTCGCCAAATTGTTCAAGGTATGGTGTATAGCATACATTTCATCCTTCTGCATCACTAACTTGTACCATATATGATTTTTTTAAAAACTAAAATGCTAATTTCTTGCATATGTCGATCACTACTTTTATACCCAGAATACTGACATTTATTTTGAAAAGTTATCCAAATGACTATAGCATTGTCACTATTTTATAAAGGTTTTAAGTTTGAATGTTGTGTAGATATGTGTATACATATGTCTTTTTGAATTTCGTGTTAGTTTCAAGATAGTAAAAGTTTATTGATGATAAAGATGTAATCTTTTTATGTCACGTGTTTGTTTAGAGGGACATCTCATAAAATGACAACCAATAAAATTTTATTTGCTCTTTAAGTCACTAAATTTCTAATTGTATCCAAGTGACCAACAAACATTTTCTTTTGGATTTATGATATATATCATTGGCTACATGGACATAACTACATAGGTTGGGAACAGGAAAACGTAGTCGATGGTAAATAAAACAAAAATAAAAAGTTTGTTGGTAAATTGAATACAATTAGAAAGTTACCGACTTAAGAAGCAAATCAAGTGTTATTGGTGCTTGTTTTCTGGCTTTTTCCCTTAATCATATTACTATTCTAATCAAGATCATCCTTAGTCTAATAAACATAAACTTATCAAGTCACGCTCCAGCAAACACAAGTCTACATAAATTTTTATAAATAAAAGTGGGAGGGACATTTGAAAAATGTCTTTCATTGAAAGAATGGTCATAAATGACAACATTTTGTGTTATAAATTTACGGTCATAAATGAAAAATGACAAACATTTGTATGTTATAAATTTAACGATATACATTGATGACAAACAATTACGACATACATTTACGTCTAACAATTTGTAAATCATAAAATTTTGAAGTTTTTTAAAATTGTTTGCAAACATTTTGTGTGTCGTATTTTACGTTTTTATAAAAATACATCTTTCTAAATCTACTAATATTTAAATATATCACATTAGTTGTTGCAAAATACAAAGGGATATCACATATATATAAATAAAAACACTTCATTACAAAAAAATACTAACTTTTCAAATACACAATCAATGATAAGACAAAAATAAACGACTAGTTAGATTCTTTGTGCATGTTCACTTCAACACCACATATTCTTCTCTAAAATATCATTCAATAAATCCTTTGTCCATGCACTTATGAATGATGCATCTTTTTACCTGGTGCTCCTTTAATGGTCCTTTCTTGTTTTGTTATGGCATCAAAAACTTTTAACATCAAGCTTTTGAATGCATATTTCTTCACAATGCTCCATCCTACAAAATCCACAAAGATGAAACAAGTTTATAATACTTTTTGGGTTTAGAATGTGATAATTTAAAGTGAATGCATGTGAATGTGTCTTACCATGTATCTATGTATCTGTCTTACCATGTATCTATGTATCTGAACTGAAATTCGCTTGAAGACCATTTTCTTAGCTATGGGGTTTTTTACTATATAACATAAAACTGATAGAAACAAAG
This sequence comes from Cichorium intybus, assembly GCA_023525715.1. Classification (NCBI taxonomy): domain Eukaryota; kingdom Viridiplantae; phylum Streptophyta; class Magnoliopsida; order Asterales; family Asteraceae; genus Cichorium; species Cichorium intybus. The sequence continues at coordinate 23,300,291 of CM042009.1, forward strand.
TTAATTCCAAAATCAAAGTAAGAAAAAGTGGATGTCAATAGGTAATTCCAAAATCAAACTAACTTAGTAATTGAAATACATATCAATTACCAAGTTATTAATGTAATTTAAGAAACTCAATGTCAAAAAAAAAATGACAAATAATGCACGAACTCTTACAAATTTATCCGACAAAGTAAAACATTAAAACACAATATTAGCATTAATTGCCAAAATAGTAGAACATAATAATTGCATCAATTACGATTGTCTTAAGAAGTTAGTGAACGAAGTAAATTCATTCTTTTTCTAAAACTAGTTTGGAACCTTTGTTCTAAAGCCAACTAACATATTAGCAATATAATTTAGCAAATCAATTTAATTTAACGAAAGCAAATGATTTCATGTGGTTCTAGGCCCTATGCAATGACAATTTGATAACCAACAATCAGTAAAAAATTTGAAAACTCGTGAAAACAGGATCAAAACATAAACCTGTTTAGGGTTTACATTTAAAAAGATTGAAACCTAAATGGACGAATTGAACCATAGACGAAGTCGCCGAATCAGGAGGGACCAGGTGATAATTGACAATCCCATGATTTTCTAAATTTGCATCCTGAAGGGAACCCCAGCTACCACATATAATTACCAAAACAACAACAGAAGGGAAGATTACTCTTACGTAGAGAACATGTGAGATCTTTTTGCTGTTGGCGAAGGGGTCATGGTCAGAGAAGAAAACAACGATGTTGCAGACACAGTGACATTAGAGATCGGTGAAGGTGGTGTCAGTACTGTTGTTGAACATGAAATAGAAACATTAAACCATAAAAACAGTGTATATAGAAAAAACATACACACAAACACACACAAAGAAGATGATGATAAAGCACCCGTCTGTGTTACCATTGGCGGACTTGTGGCTGCATGTCGCTGACGAAATTAGTTGGGACTAGAGAGACCGACACGAACGCTGTGTTCCCGAGTCTCATTTAACAAGAGAAAGGGAGAGAATTGAGTGGAATTGGGAGGAAAAGAAAAGTTTTTATGTTCTCGAGTTTTTTTTTACGGAAGGAAGTGGAAAAAAAAGAAAGGAATTGGAGGGTTAATATTCTCTCCTAACTTTCCTTCCGATTTGGAAAGATTTGGAAGGAAATAAATTAATGGTAAAAATAACACTTAATTATAACTTTCCTTTCCTTTCCACTCAAGAACACATAAAACGTTTCTTTCCTTTAATTTTCTTTCGACTCGGGAACACGAAAATATAACTTTCATTTCCTTTCCCTTCCCTTCTTTTCTCTCATTCTTTTCTTTTCTTTTCTTTTCTCTCCATGCTAAAACTCGGGAACACAGCGGAAGTGTGAGATCAGCGGGTAAAAACCAAAGACGAATGTCAATTTGAGCTTCAAATAAAAGACTTCTTGGTTCCTTGAGGGCTGAGTTGATGTTGGCTCTCAAGAAAAGAAAACCCTAAATGTATGTGTGTGAGATCAAGTAAAACGGTAGATTTTTTAAACTAAACGAAAAAGTCGTATAGCGGGAAACAAGGCATACGAAAAATTGAAAATGGTATCCCGTGTTCTTTTATTTTCATTTTATGACAGTAAGAGATGACATACATTTACGTTAGTCATGAACTTTTATAAAAGATGACATCAATTTACGACTGACATTTACGTCAGTCATAAATTTTTAAAATTTTACATAAGATGACTTAATTTTTATGACAGATGCTTTTGCCAATCATAAAAAAATGTATGTCATCGTTTATCCACTACTACAAAAATGACTTTTAATGACAGATAAATAATGACAAACATCGTTTTATGACAGACAAAAAAGTCTATCACAAAAATTATGTCATCTATTGTAAAAAAATTAAGAATCTACGACAGACATAAATGCCGTCATAAAATTATGTCATCTTTTATTATAAGTCATGTTGTATGTCCTATTTTAATGTCATAAAAATCAACTTAAAAACAAACACGGGCTACATTTTATTGTCTGGCGTTTGTAAAAAATTTAAGCCGCGTTATTATTTTTCCCCTTTCTGCCACGATACATCTTCACCGGCGATTTAGGGCTACCGCTACACCATTACGCCAGCGTTGTGCTAATAGGGCCTCCGAAAGTAGTTCAACACTCTTCGCTCTCATCATTGACGCCGTCGATCACACACTCACGAAATCGACGACCATTTAGGGCTTCTAAGTAAGGTACGTGTCCGTTGTTTAACTTCTTACGTTTTTCTACCTGTTCAAGAACTTGACGAACCCTTTTGTTATGAGCTATGTGCCAATTAGGTCTCAATGCCCTACACGATTGTGCATCTGTTAATGCCTGATCATCTACTCAAGTCGTATCCAACTGAAACAACGATTTGAATGAAACTGTACAATAGCATACTATAAGGTACGTAGGAGATGTTAATTGCATTGAAATAGTCCTATGTCGTCTTCTTCGAGACTCACTCTATAGAACAACTACAAGCAAGTCAACCTTTTCCTTTCATTCATTTATCCTAATTTTTTATTTCTTAATTTGATCAAATCTAACCAACATTACATAAAGCATTAACTTTACCTTCATTTTTTGTGTAGTTTATTTTTGCAACATCAATTAATGGAAAAATCAAGGCATGGCTGTATGATTCTTTGGGGTCACGGGTAGAATATGATGCCCCTGGTCTTTGGTGCACAATGGCATATAGCACTGACGGAAAAAGGTCATACACAAATAAACATAAGATTAAAATTATCCATGTGCTTAATGGAATTTTCAACTCTAATCTGCTATTGTTTCATACTGTTTTCTTGTGGAACAAGCACAGAAGGTGAAGCCCACTTGGTTGAGTGGAACGAGAGCATTTTTGGTAAATATTCTTAGAGTAAATCAGAGTTTTGGTCCCTGAGTAAAACTTGTTTTAACATTTTTGGTCCCAAAACGTTTTCTCATGCATCTTTGATTTGTATCTAAGGTCCTTATAACGTTTTCGGTCCTTGTTTCAAGCAAAATGATTATTTTGGTCCCAAATAAGTAGTCATTTTACTTTGAACAGAAACCAAAAATGTTATAAGAACCTCAAATATGGACCAAAATTGTAAGAGAAATTGGGGCTAAAACATTATAAATACATCAAAGAAGGATTAAAATTGCAAGAGAAACATTTTGGGACCAAAATAGAAAAAATAGCTGTACTTGGGGATAAAAAATGTTATAAAACCTCAAATAAGGACCAAATTTGTATTTGAAACCTTTTTGGGTCCATCAACGTTATAAAAACTTCAAATAAGGACCAAAATTGTAAGAGAAACTTTTTGGGAGCAAAATTGAAAAAATCAGCTATACTCAAGGACCACAAATGTAATTTAGTCTTATATCTTATTATTTGTCTTTGATAGCAATATCTGTTGTTGAACGAACATACATGGTTTTACACAAACAGGACGAATTCTCAGCAGTTAATTACCAAAGCATTGGTGACTTTAGTGAATGGACTGGAAACCAAATTTGACATTGAAATGGTTGCAATGACACGTGTCCCATGGGCTACACTTGAAATTGTGGGCGACCAATCTGATTAAGATATGAGAATTTTGGTTTGGGTATATATATAAAAGCATCAAATCATGCTAAGCTAACATTCTGAAATAAATTGTTGTTTTACATTTACAGGTATGTGAATAACATAAAAATGATCCTTAATGGTAGCATCCCTGTACTTGGAACCCTTCTTTCTCCAGTTTACTTTCAGTTCTTTTTAGACAAGGTCATAACTCACAACACAACACACACCCTTCCATAATCTTTGATTCTGTTTTGACTATTGGTCAAATCTGTTTTGACATCTTGCATCATCTCTGGGCCCACGTTTCTATCTCAATATTTTCAAATGCAAGCAGATATCAGAGACTTGAACGCAACAAGTACTTCCTTTTCTCTTTTTCTACTTTTATATTATTAAGATGTAAAATAGCAACTTACAGGTTGAGGTGTTTGTTATCTTTGTGTAGATGTTGTTGGATACTCAGGCTGTAAAGACAATACTTTTAGATATTCCATCCCTTGGAAAACAGGTAATAATAGTATTAGTTCCTTTCTACACAGAAAATAACAACCAACTTTCACCAATTTATCGATTTAGCCATGCATTATGTTTTTTCTGACTGTTTAAACAACATTTTCCCCGGTTAAATAAGGGCCAAATTAGAAAGAGAACCTTTGAAGACCAAAATTGAAAAAGCAGCTATATTGTGGGACCGAAAATGCAATTTACTCTTATTATCAATACTGAAAGCAATGTGCTTTTGGACGCAATCATGGATTGGTGTAGCATAAAATAAATTTCACCTTTCGGTTATCAAGTCTTTCTTCAACAATTGCACAAAAACTTTATATAGAATGTCTATTCCAATAACATACATTAATAATGTCAAAATTTTACTAAAAGTTCTTTTGATTAAAAAACTTGATCTGAACACACATCAGGAGCTGCTAGTTACTCCAAAATTGTGAGTCGTGGGATGAGCAAAGCAGAAGCACTTTTAAAGGTGAGTTGTTAACCTACAACAATCTTTTCCCTTTAAAAATATTAAAATGACGGATGTTTTGTAACTAGTTCAATAATACGTAATGTGTAGGTTATTCTGTCCCCGGTTGACTCAGTCGCAGATATATATACAGTGCACTACTTCCCGAGGGAACACCTTCCGAGTTTCAGCGAATCCTAGACCTCAAAGGTACTAATCATATCAAGTCTCTGTCTTTCTTTTTCTTTTCCCACTAATTAATGTATCGATAAATAATGTTTAAAGAGTATTTGGGGAAATGTAAGAAAACATAAATAGGAAAATAAGGGAAAATTAGGACCTAATGAGGAAAGCCTTGTGAGATATAGTGTTAATCATGATTGCAAAGCGGATCCAAGAAAAGGGTTAATATCAAGTGGATAAATGTCTTGGTGAGCACAAATTGTAACTTTAACTTTAACTCTAACCGGATCTGCCTAATGTATTTTATGTTTAAAAGTTCATGAAAGCGGTTGTTGATGAAGGACTTCAAGTGTTGAATAACAACGTAAGTAAAATTGTTTAACATTGGCCAATTTCATATAATTGTTTAAAGTTGTTTTTATGGCTAATATATCAATTTATGTGACGACCTTTATTTATCAGTGATATTGTATTTGTCAATTACTTTTAGATACACTTGGAAATATATTTTGTGTTTGACGTATTATAATTAATTTGAGCAGTGAAGTAGCTTTTTGTGTATTAATATCTTATTTTGTATTATATATATATATATATATATATATATATATATATATATATATATATATATATATATATATATATATATATATATATATAGTCTGTTTCAAGGAAGAACCATTTTTTTTCCTAGGAATCTTTTGACTGAAATATTTTTTTTCAAAAAAAATGACATAATACACCTAGTCGCTTATATTTAAGACTTTTTGTCAAAAAAAATTGAAAAATAATATGTATACACGAAATGTGCATATATGCACTTTTTTCGCAAATGTGTATATGATCACGTTTCGTGCATATGTACACATTTCGTGTATACATGTTTTTTTTCAATTTTTTTTACAAAATATCTTAAATATAAGCGATTAGGTGTATTATGTCATTTTTTTGAATTTTTCGCTCAAAATGTTCCTAGGAAAAAAATGGTTCCCATTTGATATTTAGTGTATATATATATATATATATATATATATATATATATATATATATATATATATATATATATATATATATATATATATATATATATGTTTGTCATATTTTCAAAATTACGACAGGCATTGCCCGTCATAAATGTCTGTCGTAAATTTATGACAGACAAATGCATGTCATCTTTGATTTATGACATGACTTTCAATGACAGACATTTGTCTGTCATCTATGACCATTTACGACAGGCATTGTCTGTCATGAAAAGTCATTTTTCTACCAGTAATCAATCATTAAACGCTGTTTTTCTAATAGTGGGAGAAACCATTCCTTTAGTTTTAGGGTTATAGTATTAAATAAATTACAAAATAGACATATTAATATTGAAAATCTTGGACTTTTTTTTTAGTTTTAGGGTTATAGTATTAGATAAATTACAAAATAGACATATTAATATTGAAAATCTTGGACTTTTTTCTCTTTTTAACTACGTTTTGACATTTTAACCAAATTTGACCGATTTTCCAAGTTTGATCGACTTGGAACGATTCCGAGCAATTCATTGAATTCTGTAAATCACCTTAGTCAATTGTTGATTTCCGAATACTTGACCAAATAGGACGAGTTTTACAACACTGTGAGGAACAAAGACGATGCAACTTTTAAAGAACTTACAACACTGTGAAGAACACAGACGATGCACTTTTTAAAAAAACATATTGATCCTATGCAACTTTTAAAGAACATACTGATCCTTTAGGACGAAACTCAAAACTCTTTCAACATAAAATGGATCAGTAAATAGGATGCATACACACCTCAAAACTTGAAGAGTTGAGGGGTACTTCGGAAACTTAACAACCATCCGCAACCTCGATTAGCCGAATACCGACACAAATTGGAAACAATGAGTACGACATAACTTCTTAGATTTTACCTCCAAAATATTTATATCTAATATTCATAATATATTAGATACTCTTTTTCTACTTCTCATTTTTTGCAAGTTTTTGTTCGATATTCACCTAATCTTATTCATTTTGATCATTGTTCTTAATCATGATACCTTTAATCAACTATTATACCACTTAAACGAACGCAAAACTCAAAAAATTTGCCCAAAACGGCTGAGGGCAGCCCAAGCAAAGTCCACAGGTCTTCACAGGCCAGCTTTTCAGCGGTATTTTTTGGGCCAGGATGGGCCGTTCCTCGACGTGTATGATTGACCAGGCTTGCATCTGGGCTGGACTTTTGGGCCCGTGGGAAAAGAAATCCTCGTGGCAAATAGTGAAATCTGGAAACGATCGTTCTTTAAAATTTATTCAGATGGTAGATTTGTGGTTCCTTAGTTCTATGATGTTAATATTGCAAGTATAAAAGCTACTCAAAGACGTATAAGAATCGTGACAGATATGAAAGAACACAGGGTATTCAATCCAACTGTTTCCTTTTTATTTATATTATTTACAAAAGATGCATACATAAAAACTTAAGAGAAAAAGCCGAAATTTATATCATAACTAACCACCTATAACTTATGGTCCTCATGGATGCCGAGCTAGTGGCGGAGGAGTGTTTTCCGGGTACCTGCGGTTTCCGTCAACGCTTTCTCGTTTTTTATTTGCATAGTAGAAGTAACCAACTGCAGCGGCAGTGACGATACCGGCAACAACCATGGTGGCTGGACTGATCGGCGCATTACGCCGTCCCATCCACTTCGCTTTGAAATCCTCTTGGTGCCCAGTGGCCATCTCTGTTGATTTGGTCAAATGGAAACCTGGTGACTTGTTTATATTCATATGATGATGTTGCTTCATGGTCTTATCGGGAACACTTTGCTTTCGTGTAAGAGATTGGCAGCTACTTTTATACAGGTGGCAGCTTGGCCTTGAGCGTGGTGATGACAAGTGTTTTGTTGTACGCATTGTTCCTTTATGTTTCGATTTAGTAATTTTAACGGAAAATATATACGGCGTGTTGGCCTGTTGGGTATATAGTTTTTAAGAATTCTTGATAACTAGGTTCAGCCCGTGCTTCGTACGGGTCTGGTTAGATCTTAGTAAGTGGGTTAGACGAGTTGCGGAATCCCTACGAAATTGATCAAAATCACAAAAGGTTAGCAAAATTGCAGAAATTAGAATCTGTTTTTGGTTCCAAAATGGCATATAGATCTTACCTCTCGTGTCCGACCTATGGCAAATCCGACATTTGTATCTCCCTCTTTGATTTTGATTTCAACCGCACCTAAAGCGTATACTTCTGTTGTTCTCTTGTTTAACATAAAGTTCGCCTCCTACCCAAGCGGAGCATACCACAGACGAACGTCTCTCACAACTCCGATATCCACCCTGTGATAATCTTCAAAAGCGTATAAACTCAAGTTTGCGAGATTCATCAAGTCTGATAACGATCCCGCGTTTACGGTAGACGAAGCTGTTTCTCCTGAAATCTGTATCAAATGTCTAGGAGAGAGCCCAAAATAACCCGACCCCCCTTAAAACCCGAAAGACCCCCCTACCCCCCTAAACTGAATCCCAAAGGAGCAAGTAGAGTTACTGCAGACGGGCTTCCTCCCATAGAGTAAATGACTATACAATACCCTCCGCACGGGTATTATTTGAATCTGATTTTGATTTTCTTTGACTTTGGAGAGCTTTCGGTTTTCCGGTTATTTAATATATTGGAATTTTTTTATTTGACTTCTCTTTGTTTTCTGTTTTAATCTTTAATAACAACATGCTTGCAGTTTCTTTTACCAATAATAACAATAAATAGGTGAATGAAAGAAAGTACATAGCTATTATCGGTAAAAAATGTAAGAATGTTGCTGTTATAGGTAAAAAATAAAGTACACTGATCATATTGGTAGCGGGAGTAAAGTACGTTGTTATTTTCCATAATCTTCCCTTCAGAAATTTTCACTAACATTTGTTGATGTCCGAATTAGGATAATAATGTTCAACATAAAAAGAAAAATAAATAAGAAGCAAAGAAATCAACAGAATTTACCAAGAATCAAATGCAGATATGTGCAGTCTTGAATAATGGCCAGAAGTAAGAAAATCAAATTCGTCATTATTAATGTGTAGAGTCTTCTTCTTCTGAAGGAAAACAAATGGTAGAGTAAATTAAAAAATAAGTGTAGGAGCGAAAAATCTGTAAATTTATAATACAGACATGGAAATAAAAATTTCATATAAAACACAAAACTCAAGTAGCTTGATTCTAAAATCATCAACTCGAGTCAATGTATATGTTGCTAGATTCAAACAGATAACATGATATCATCTGGCCTTTTGGGAAAACAGAATATACGATTAGTAAGCAAATATAAACTGCAAATAAAATTCATTATTAATAATTGTAACATCCCAAAATTTTAGGGTAAAATTAAAAAAAAAATAAACGGATACTTCAATATAAGAAAAGCCACTTAATTAATTTTGATAAAATTCCATAACTTATAAGTTTAATGAAAACACCCCAGGATTAACAGAAGTTAACGAAAACACAGTATAGCAGACTATTTATTCAAAAACAGTCCTCCAATGAAGCAGCACAGTGTATACACGTCACGCATTGCCATCCATTGTACGTGATGTACCTGAAACAATAGTTTATATAGGGAAAGGGTAAGCACGGATCTTAGTGAGTTCCTCAAAATACCATACGATCTATCACATAACATACAACACACAATAACCATTCATATGTCTGTGAGACTCGCGGGCTATCCCTGTTCCGCCTGAAGACTCACGGGCAGTTCCCGTTCCGTCTTATCGCTCGCAGGCTTTTCCCGTTCCGTCTAATGACTCGCAGGCTATTCCCGTTCCGCCTATTGGCTCGCGGGCTATCCCGTTCCGTCCACAAACAATCATTATCATAGCAATAATTCATACAATTATCATAACAGGTAAGATCACCATAGTCTAACATATCTTCTTTCCTACGCATGCAATATCACCTATAGTATAGTGAGAAGACTCACCTGATTATAGTTGACTATATCGTTTATCTTTCTCGGCTTTGTATTTCCTTCAACCTTAACTGTTAACATAATAAGAAATCTATTATTTCTTAATCCTTAAGTATATTATAGTCGCATCATTAAACCCTTCAATAATTCCAATATGATACTCCATGATTTATCAAGTAAAGAACGGCCAGGTAGAAGATTAGATGGGGTGGCAGGATCCTTTCAGCATTTTAGCATTTCGGAAAATCCAACAACCAGATCCCAAGTAATCGGCCTAGTCACCGTCCTCGTAAGTAAATCAATCGGTATTATTTTCAGAAATTACGAATTGTTATAATAACGACATTTTAAGGTTTTTGTTTACTATTGTTAGAAATTAGTATAATATAACATATGTTATACTTATTAAATATCCTACTTCTTAACAAAAACTATTTTACAATACCTAATTAAGCTATAGAAAGGTTTGTAGTTACCTTATGACCAATCGTCGAGATCTATAACTCCTTCGTTAGGCTTTTGAGCTTCCTTCCGCTCACTTGCTTACACTCTAGTGCTTAGAAACCTCTATATATTGGATTGAGATTTAGTTGTGTGGTTTATGAGATGTTTTGAGGGGTATTTATACTTGAATTCTTGAATAAACAATGGCATGACACTTTTGACAAAAGATTTTAATAATATAACTTTGTTGAAATTAATACCTTCTAGAATCAGTCTGTTCAAGGCTGGTTTAGCCGACATTAAACCCATGAAATTCACGTTTTTATTTGATATTCCAGAAATTTATCTCAATACCTTTCCAGGGATGTATTTTACGTATTTATACGATTTTTCTATGATTTATTATGAATTTTTGAAAACAGACTATCTAATCTGTCAATTCCGAACTAATCAGTAAAGATTGCATTTTTTACCATAGATAATATCATTTTCAAGCTTACTATTATTTTGGGTAATTGTACTAGACTCAATTTGTAAACTTTGTGCACTGGTTTGAGGTCCAAACGATTTTCCTAGAATTAATTATGATTTTTCTAAAAACGACACTAAATGCTGATTTTCATATGAAATTGTAACTAAAGTTTTTCTTAGCTTTATAACTACCAAAAATCATATAATTCCTAACACTCTTATTTTAAGTATATGTTATAATCAGGATACGGGTCTTACAAGTCTCCCTCACTTATTTGGATTTCGTCCCGAAATCCGCATTCTCGAACGCCTCTATGAATTTCCCATCTAGTCCTTGTGTCCTTCAAAAAATCCTCCTCGTCTTATTGCCGAAACTTTACAAGATTTAATTATCTTTCCCTTTCAACATTCACATACCTTTGTAATAATGCTTAAGGTCCTATTATTCTCATTCACTCCATACTTCTTTTCTTCTAATTACTCTAGATGTACAAAAAAACTCTAACTGTTTCTCACAGTCCCACATATCGACTTGACCGGCTACTATCTACAGTACGTATTTAGTACTTTCTAATCTACCTATATACATAGTTAACCTAGTTAACTTGCAACACCTAATTTTTAACACTATTTCGTATTTATATGAATTCGTCATATTTCAACACACATTTGCCTTAATTCAACATTTCTTTTAAATACTTTTTGGCTAAATAAATCTATTTTTGTAGAATCTCCAAATTTTTGTATTTCACCAAAATATAAAATTTACATCATATTTCGTAATTTTTTTTTTGGAGTACTGAACACTCTTTAAACTATTTCCATTATATAGAGACATAAAATTTTGTTTTATTTCAAAAGTCTCTTTATTATCTTGTTCTCTCCAGAGTCAAGCAGAGAATTTTGAAAAAATGTCACTTGGGGTAGTGAAAAGTCGCATCTACTGTAGTTAGTTTGAATTTCGGTAATTAAAACGTGAGGTGTCCTTTCAGTTCCGTGTGTCCTTTCGGTTCCAGCTGCAAGATACTATATATACAGGTATGTAGTATCATTCATTTTCAGTATCATCCTCTCTTATCAGTAGTTTGTTCGTAAACGAACTCATATTTAAAGTCGAGTCATGGAAAACAGATCTTCAATGGGCGATCTGTCGAACCCTGGACCTGGTTCTCCGCAAGGAGATGGTACTTCAAACCAAGCATTCTTAATAGAGTTCGGTGACTCTAACATTCTAGACATCTATCATCCATACTTCGATTATCTTTCTAATGTTTTTTTTGATTCTGAATTATGTTACAGTCTTCCAGATATACTACCAATAGAGCAACTCCACGATGAGCCGGAAATTTTTCCCGAGTTGAACATTAACTCAGATGATCCGGTGCATGCATCTGACTTTGCACTTGATCAGACTCCATGCCTTCTACCAGGTTAAATTCTTTTGAATGACCCATTTATAAGTATTCTATTTTGTTTAATCATTTGACATGTGTTATTTGTAGACCCATTTGTGGATGGTCTAACTGAGTACAATCCATTCATGGACGTGCACCTAACAAGCAGTGAGTTTGTCCCCATGGATCAAGAATTCATGGCTGGTATTCAGGATGAGAATCAATTACAGAGGACTCATAACATAAATATTGAATTGAATCCCGAGTTTGGGGTTGGTTTTCAATATCAAGATCAACTTCGGTTGATTCAAAGGAATCTAGAAGTATTTTAGAATCCTGGGATTTTAGTTGAAAACCAACAATTATTACCGATAGAGGCCACTAATTTTGATGGATCAATGTCCATCTTTGGGTCAAAAAATCAGGATCAGGTTCAAATGATCCAGAATGATAACAATACAATTGGATTTGAACCTTCTAGTTCAGAAAACATAGCAGGTGGCAGTGGAAGAGGTTTCAGACATTTATTAAGTAGGGAAATAATAGCTGAACACTTTAACGAACCAATTGAGAAAGCTGCGAAGGAACTCAACATTGGAACGACACAATTAAAAAAATGCTGTAGAGAATTAGGTATCAATCATTGGCCCCAACGACAACTTACGAGTTTGCAAACCCTTATTGATCGTGCTGAGGTAAAGAACTACATTTTTTTTAATTCCTTTATATCATAAGGTTGAAATTACTAAAGTTATTTGTGCCACAGGAATTTGGTAATGAATTTATTGAGGCAACAGAATTATCGGGAGATTTAATACCCGACCTAAAAAAAGAAAAAGAAGTGATAGTTGAAGGGTCACAATCAGGTCTAACAGACGGCACAAAGAAGCTAATACAAGCTGCTCATAAGGTTGTATTTAGGAAAAGAAAAATTCAGGAAAAGGGGGAAACTTCATCAAGAACTCATACGCAGCAGCAATCTCCGCCATCTAATTCTGGTATGAGTAGTATTAACCCTGGTTTAATCGAGTCTTCGAGTGAGGAGAATTTTTGAGGCTTTGTAGGTGACCTAGCCTGGTTTCCTCCTTCTTATAGCTACCCCCAACTGGTTCCGAATTAGAGCCCTTCCTCATCACTGCCCTACTTACACACGCCCCAAATGAGTCAATATTTAGCCCCTAATCATGGGGTTACAGGTTCCAACCCTATCGAGACCCCATACCTTGGAGCTCCTCCTCCAATAACTGAAAGCATACCCCTTCCAAATCCTCAAGAAGGTACAAGTCAACCTAATGATGACAAAGATTGGAGTGTAGAATATCTTTTTCTCTCTTCTTTCTGATTCTCCGGTTTAGGTTAGTAGTTCTGTAAACTTTTCTTAATGTATTAATATAAAGTTGTAGTAATGAATTAAATATATTGATGTGTTACTATAATTTTAATAATTTCATCGATTCAATATAATATTCATGTTGTTCCCTTAATTTTGTATTCCTCCCCCACTTGGACTAAAGTCCAAGTCTGTTTATTCGATTTATAATTTTTTTACGAGCTCTTACTCTCGAACAAAAACCAAGCCCACTCTGCTCAGCCAACAATTTGCATCAGGGGCAAACACCATCTCAATAAACATGTTTCGATAATGTAAAGACGTTTACATCACCCACCATATGTTACTCATCCGCTTGCGACCTTAGTCAACACCTCTATCGTCAGTTACCTCAATCACGAGCGAGTGATCCAGACTATCAAACCACACGACCTGATCAATCACTCAAGCAAGATCAATACAAGGGTAGGTAGCCCCACTATTACACAGCACCAGGCATGTACAGAGTCGACTCAAAAATACCCGCTATCATCTCAGGCGCCGCTTGCACCTCTTTGACCGTGAGTTGGAAAACTCACCCTTGCATCCTCTAGTCCCTGTCTGACTTGTGCGCCCATTAGTTGCATGAAAAATAGCTACCACAATAGCACTTTGACATTCTCCCTTTCAACAGTCTTTAAGCTCAGTAATCAACTTAAGCATGATCGGTCCAACCAAACTGGTATGATCACATCTTAATTGTTCCTACTGAACCTCACAATCAACATTCACCAATCGAATGGATAAAGGTTTACCACATTACACTAGCATTTAAGTCAACTATGCTAGACACTCACATACTCAGCTCCTTCGATCCTTCGTGACGAACTCCCGACTCAAACGCAGATCCTGTGCTTTCGATAGTAGGAGCTCTACTACTACCTTCCACACCTATCCATGTTCGTTCCAAGACCCGTCTCGAAATATCCAATTCGCTTCTCACCGATAATTTTAACACATATGCCCTTACAAGGCATATGTCAATCCTTCTAGGAATACTTGGAATCCCACCCCCACCCTGCTATTCTAACTAAGACGGAACTTCCTCCAGTGATGACAAATTGTTTCGCGAACTTAGTTGTATACAATATCGAACTAAACAGTCTTTCAAATAAGAGAATCTTCCCTAAGGCAACTACCAAACAAGGAACATGCAATAAGGTCAACTCACACATTCTATGACTATTCAGTCCATATTGTATACAACTTAGTGGAAATCTCTAAGCAACCTATCGGCACTAGCATACAGTTCTATTAGCAAATAGCAGATAATAATACAACAATGTGTGATCTCTACCAGGCATTTCAGCAAACATATACCATATGTTTTTTTTAACATCCACAATATTAAATACTTAACCCTTTTCTCATACTGGCGTCGGCTGGCGGTATACACTGTGTCTTCAGTTCACCCTTCATAAAACATCTTTATTTCGTAAAAATGTTTTAAGAAAACTCTTAAGCCTCAACTTGAGTCCAGAACTCACTAAGTGAGCCTGATTCTCTCAAACTGTGCTCTGATACCAACTTGTAACATCCCAAAATTTTAGGGTAAAATTAAAAAAAAATAAACGGATACTTCAATATAAGAAAAGCCACTTAATTAATTTTGATAAAATTCCATAACTTATAAGTTTAATGAAAACACCCCAGGATTAACAGAAGTTAACGAAAACACAGTATAGCAGACTATTTATTCAAAAACAGTCCTCCAATGAAGCAGCACAGTGTATACACGTCACGCATTGCCATCCATTGTACGTGATGTACCTGAAACAATAGTTTATATAGGGAAAGGGTAAGCACGGAGCTTAGTGAGTTCCTCAAAATACCATACGATCTATCACATAACATACAACACACAATAACCATTCATATGTCTGTGAGACTCGCGGGCTATCCCTGTTCCGCCTGAAGACTCACGGGCAGTTCCCGTTCCGTCTTATCGCTCGCAGGCTTTTCTCGTTCCGTCTAATGACTCGCAGGCTATTCCCGTTCCGCCTATTGGCTCGCGGGCTATCCCGTTCCGTCCACAAACAATCATTATCATAGCTGTTGAAAATATAAAATATGATCACCACAAATAAAGGTTTGCACCGTTTATTGTGTGACAAATATATAAATAATAAAGATAAATACGGAATAAATAATAAGAGTTGCAGAATAAGAATATATAATCTGATCGCCACAAATAAAGGTTTGCACCGTTTACTGTGTGAAAGATATATAAATGATATAAATTGCAGTAATTAAATGACTTAAAGCGATAAATAATATAAATGACTATAATTAAAAGACATAAAACGATAAATAATGTAAATGACTATAATTATATAAATATATATATATATATATATATCAAGTAGGTTCGTCAATAGATTGACTGAACTGGTTTACAACAGGACTGTGGAACGACTGGTCTATCAAGTAGGTTCGTCAAATATATTGACTGAACTGGCTTAGGGTTGGACTGGATTTCTAATAGACTGTGTCTCTATTTGTTCTTGTTTGATGATCTTGGTAATCTTGATTTTCTTGTTTGGTGATCTTGGTGATCTTGGTGATCTTGATGTTTTTGTTTGGTGTTCTTGGTGTTTTTGGTGTTCTTGGTGTTTTTGGTTGGTGATCTTGGTGTTTTTGGTTGGTGTTCTTGGTGTTTTGGTGATTGAAAGAGTTTTTGGAGAGTGTTTGGAAGGTTGAAAAAGATGGTGGAAGTTGGAGAGGATTTGGTGAATTTTTGGTGGTTAAAATGAAAGAAATGGTGTTGAAATGGTTTATATATGAATTTTAAAGGGTTTTGGGTTGTTTTTGAAGGTTTTCGGAAGTTCAGGGACCAAAACTGTAACTTTTGGAGCTGAAAATCTCGCGGGTCTGTCGGCTGGGTCGGAGTCGGGTTCTTGGGTCGACGCGCGGGTTTCTCTGTGAGGGGAAGTGGAGCTGGAGGCGGGTGCGGGTTCGGATCCGGATGATCCGGCTTGGAGGCGGACTGGATCAGGAGCTGGGCTTGCGACAGGATGGGCCGGTGGCGGAGTGGGCTTGCGACGCAGCTGGGCTGGAGCGGTAAGTGGGCTTCGGCCTGTTTCTCTTTTTTTTAATTTTAAAATTGTTTTTAATTGTTTTAAAAAACCGAAATAAATCAAAATAAATTAAGAAAATTCATTTTAATTTATAAAATTAATTAAGTCTAATAAAATAAATTATTTAGAAAATATATTTCCAAAAAATCATTTTAAATAGATTTAATTTAATTTTCTTTTGAATTTTTCTTTGTTTTGGCTTTAAAAATCATTTTCTTTTATTTTCTCGTTTAATCGTTCAATCTCGAATCCACGCAACCTGAAATAGACTTATAATATTTGTTAGACAAAATAAAAACAGTTCATCTTATTTCAATGATGGTCACATAAAAACATTTTTCAACAATTTCCCCCTATGTGATCATTGATGAAATAAGGACAGATATAATCACATTAATAGTTTTAACATTGAAGATTTGGGATAAAAGTTTTGTCAATGATAAGATATATATAAAACCATGGTAATCATTTTGAAAGTTTGCAACTTGGTTTTACATATCTTATGTTTTGAAAAAAGATTTGAAGACTGTTTGTTTCCGAATCAAAGTCTCGGGTTCGGTTATCAAAGGGTAGCCATATATGTATCTAAATAAATTTCTTAAGATTTTATAGCATTATTTATGACGACAAGTGGTCTAACAGGTCGATTCAGATGAACGCTCATAGATATAGCTCACATTTCACTTGGGTGTTTGGTTGTTCTGGCAGCAGAACAAGTTAATGATCACTAAAAATGAGTGATATCTCTCTCTGACGACTCACACTCATATTGGAGGTATTCATCTATGCTTTTCCTGTAAAGTCACTTAGTCTCATTATTAGATAATCAATCACATAAGACTGGTTTCGGCATTACTCAGCGGGTTTCTTCATTCATGCCATTAACGTTCACTCTCTCTCCGTCGGGAAATACATGTAGAGGGGTTTAGCAATTTTCATAGTGCAGTTTGCAACTAAAAATCTTCAGTGATGAAGGCTACAGTATCCCGGGAAATCCATTGTTGTTGCAGCTTCTTCTTTGATGGTATCCTGTTTGTTGATCAATATCAATTTATTGTAAAAAGATATTTTGTTTTATCATTGAGAAGTTGCTACAATTGAGAACAATTTTTTTGTTTTTGTAAGAGTATCGGTCTTGAGTGATTGAGATGTTTGCTTTTCTGAAAAATGGTTAAAAACAAATTGCGGGATTTGATGATGTTTGTTTTGAAATAACCATTTGGTTGAGAGTTTGTTTAACTTGGTATTTCTTCGGTGAGTGATTTGACTTTCTTGTTGACTCGTCTTTAAGGATTAGATGTTGATAGATCTTTGTTTCTCTTTTGGCTTTCTTGTTGGGTATGTCGTCGTTTGGAGTCTTTCTATTTTGAGGCTGTCTTCATTTTTGGTTGGCTGATATCTAGGTAGGGAGAGGTGGCATAAAAGACAATTTGTCTAGTATGTAAGAAATGAAAGTATCGTCCCTGGTCATTTTGATATCTAAGCAAAAATGAGACTGTGACAAGGTATAATCGGGTATACCTTAAAAGCAATAGTGACACACCTAAGCTCACAAGAAATGAATTCCACAATGATTTAGATCGACGAGGCACAAATTCTCACATGGGTTTTTGTTTTCATCTGAACCTCCTAACCTTATGTCCCTTGATTGTTTAAAATCGTCAATAATGAAATAAAATCGAAGGAAATAAAGTTATATACATTATGAAAAGTAGGAGATTTGAACCTTCACTCCAATTGAGAATCAATATGACTTAAAATCTTCATCGAGCATAAGCATCTGAAAATTAAGTCAAGAGACGATTAATCACAAGGTTCTATAAAAGCTTATTATGGCAAGTATTTTATTGTATTTTTGAAGATTTGTTTTTCTGAATGTTTTTGAAAATCTTGGTTATTTGAATGTTTTTGGAAATTTTGGTTTTTAAGGAAAGATATGAAAATTATAAAAATCTAAAATCTTTTTGTATTTTGAAGTTTTGTAATTTTTTTTTCTTTTTGAATTAAAGTAAACACACGTTTGTACAAACAAAAGGTAAAAGTTTAAGGATGGATGATATCTGGATTTAACATTCCTAGACGGCCTAGGAAGTATAGAAACTTTGTTTCATCGAGAGCCTTAGTGAAGACATCGGCAATTTGATCTTCGGTGTTTATGAAGTGTAATTCGATATGACCCTTTTGAATGTTGTCTTTAATGAAGTGATATCGAATATCAATGTGCTTTGTCATGGAATGGTGAACGGGATTGTGAGAAATGGCTATTGCACTGGTTGAGTCACAAAATATGGGAATTTGTGAAACTCTGAAGCCATAGTCACGCAGTTGAGTTTGCATCCATATGACTTGTGAACAACAGCTGGCGGCAGCGACGTATTCAGCTTCTGCTGTTGATGTGGATACACAACTCTGTTTCTTTGAAGACCAACTCACTAGTCGACCTCCTAGGAATTGACAGCTACCAGATGTACTTTTCCTATCTAGCTTGCATCCTCCATAGTCTGAGTCGGTGAAAGCGTTCAGCTGAAAATCGGATTTAGCTGGATACCAAAGGCCAAGTTTGGGAGTGCCTTTTAGGTATTTGAAGATGCGTTTCACAGCAATGACATGGGATTCCATTGGATTTGCTTGGTATCTGGCATAGACACAAGTAGAAAACATAATGTCAGGTCTGCTGGCAGTGAGGTATAATAGTGATCCGATCATTCCACGATATCTTTTCTGGTCAACGGGTTTGCCATTTAAGTCTGCATCAATTTTGTATCCAAAAGCCATTGGGGTTTTGGCAGTATTGGATTTGTCCATTGAAAAGCGAGTGAGTAGGTTTTTGACATAATTCTCTTGGTTGATGAATATGCCATCATTGGACTGTTTGATTTGAAGTCCGAGAAAAGTAGTCATCTCCCCAATCATGCTCATTTCAAATTTGCTCTTCATTAGATCTGCAAACTTAACACTCAAAGATTCATCAGTAGAACCGAAAATAATGTCATCAACATATATTTGTACGATTAACAAATGTTTATTAAAGATTTTACGAAAAAGGGTTTGATCGATTGAACCCCTTTTGAAACCTGATTCTTCGAGGAATGTTGACAAGGTGTCATACCAGGCACGGGGTGCTTGTTTTAAGCCATAGACGGCTTTCTGCAATTTGAAGCTGTGATGAGGAAATTTGGGATCTTCAAAGCCTGGTGGTTGTTGGATGTATACTTCACGATCTAACTCTCCATGTAGGAATGCACATTTAACATCCATTTGAAAAACTTTAAAGTTCTTATGTGCAGCATATGCGAGAAAGATGCGGATAGCTTCTATTCTGGCGACTGGAGCATATGTTTCATCGTAGTCTATTCCTTCTTGTTGTGAATAGCCTTTGACTACGAGACGTGCCTTGTTTCGACACACGACTCCTTGATCGTCAGTCTTGTTTCTGAATACCCATCTTGAACCTATTACAGTAACATCGGGTGGTGTAGGAACAAGATTCCATACGTCATTTCTTTCGAATTCAACTAGCTCTTCTTGCATAGCTTTTACCCAGTCTGGGTCTTTGAGAGCAGTATGTATGGTTTTGGGTTCAGTCATGGATAGGAAGGCTCCAAATAAGCAATCATTGGCAGTTGCGGCTCTAGTTTGGATGCCTGAATTGGGATCTCCGATTATTTGGTCAGTGGGATGGTTTCTGGTCCATTTTATTAAACGTTTTTCTTCCGTTGTAATAATAGGATTTTCAGTATCCCATTGTTCTTCTCCAGTAGTTTCTTCTTGAAAGAGGTTTGAAGGTTCCCCCATAAATGTTGCATCGGGATTGTTTTGGATATTTGGGGATGGAGTGGTAAAATCTGGGGTGGTTAAATTTGGAGTGGTTAAAGGAGGATTTGGTGTTTGTTCTAATGAGGAAGTATGTGTTTGTGGTTCCCCCTCAACTTGATCTGCAACATTTATGTTTCTTTGTGGAGTTCCTTCAGTGGGTGTTCCTGTAGGATCAATTTGAGTAGTTAGAATTTCAGAATTATAAGCAGTTTTAGGTTGTTCAAAAAGTAAATCAATATCAACTTCAATGTCTATGTCAGGAGATGGTGTTTGTGGAATTGGATTTTGAAAAATATTATCTATCATTTGTGAACCAAAATGTTCACGATCCAATTTTCTGACATAAAATTCATCGAAGTGGACATCGGTACTTTCTTCAATTACTCTTGTACGTTTGTTCAGTACTCGATAAGCAGCTGAAGAAAATGAGTAACCAAGGAAAATTCCTTCGTCCGACCTTGATTCAAATTTTGAAAGGTGGTCTTTATTATTCTTTATGAAGCATCGACAACCAAAAATATGAAAAAATTTGATATTTGGTTTTCGGTTGTTAATGACTTCATATGGTGTTTTATGAAGATTTTTGTGAATTAAGGAGCGATTTTGTGTGTAGCAAGCTGTGGCAATTGCTTCTGCCCAGAAGTATTGTGGCAGATCAGCAAAGATGAGCATTGATCTTGCAGCTTCGCACAGAGTTCGGTTCCTTCTTTCAACAACGCCGTTTTGTTGAGGAGTGTAAGGGGCTGAGAAGTTGTGTTCGATGCCTTTGTTTTTGAGAAATGAGTCTAGAGTTATGTTTTTGAACTCTAAACCATTATCACTTCGGATTCTTCGAACTGGTCGTTTGAGCTTTAGTTCGATCTGTTTTATAAAGTTGATCATCTCTTCTGGTGCTTCTGATTTTAGTCTTAAGAAAAAGACCCATGTAAATCGAGTGAAGCCATCAACTATGACAAGGACATACTTCTTCCCTTGTATTGTTTGGATTTTGGCGGGGCCACAGAGATCTATGTGCAGCAATTCTAGTGGTTCGGATACACTAGATTCTGTAATGCTTTTGTGAGAGGATTTGGAAAGTTTTCCCTTTTCACAAGCGGCACAAAGAGTTTCATTGTCGAGCTTCAGAAGTGGCAGTCCTCGAACTAGATCATCGCCGATCAATTTGTTGATGTACCCGAAATTTAGATGGGAAAGGCGGCGGTGCCATAACCAACTAATATCTGCTGGGGCTTTGGATAGCAGACAAATATCGGGTTTACCATAAATAAGATCCATGTCTAGTGGATACATATTTCCGGCACGGTGTGAATCAACAATGATTTCTTTGGAGTTGGCGTCCATGATCAAGCTTTTTTGTTTGGTAAATAGGACATCAAGATCGTTATCGCAGAGTTGAGAAACACTGATGAGGTTGTGTTTCAGGTCATCAACATAAGCAACTTTCTTTATGGTGAAGTTACCATTAGTTATGTTTCCATAACCTTTGATTTTCGCCGTCATGTTGTTGCCAAAGGTAACGTCTTGATTGGTTTGGGTGGGTCTGAAGTCACGAAGGTAGTTTCTGTTTCCTGTCATATGCTTGGAGCAGCCACTATCAATGTACCATGTATCGTCCTTGGGTTCTCCAGCATTAGATCCCTGCAATTAGACAGAAATTTTAGGTACCCAAATCTGAATGGGTCCTGGTTTGTTAGCTTTTGCTATTTTGGGTTTGTTGTTCAATGACTTTGGTTTATTGGGATAGAATGGTTGAGGTTTTATTTGATTTATCAAGTTTTCCCAAAATGATATTTGTTTTTGAAAACCAGTGGGTTGATAAAATCTGTGATTTGGTGATGAATATCCTAGATGTGAAGATGTGTTTGAAAAGTGTTTTTCATGTGTAGGATGAGACGGGCGGTTTTGAAAAAGTTTTTGATTATGATTGTTTAGAACTTTCTGATTTGAATGTTTTTGAAAGTTATTTGAACGGTTAAAGGTGATATCAAGAAAGCGGTTTTCATAATGTTTTTTAAAATATTTTGGTTTGGAAACTTGTTTTTGAGATATGACTTTAGGTTGAAGAGGTTTCTTTTGTTTGTTTTCAAAAACTTTTGGTTTGTTAAGTGGGGTTTTGATTGCTTCATTGGTATTTTTGATTTGTTGATTTGAAGAACTAGCAGAGTTTGATTTGGAAACATTGAAATCAGTATCATCTGGGCTACAGTTGATAACTGTTTCGTCATCTGAATCTTCCTCATTAACAGATGTGAAAAGATCTGGTAGAGTTGATTCAGAGTTTTCACAAATTATCATGTTCTCTTGATTTTCTAGTTCTTTTTCAAAGGTTTCTCTACCAATTCCTGGTCTGTAACTCGTATCAAATTTTCCAGTACCCAAGGTGTTTGCCTTGGTGAATATATCATCACTAAGTTTTCTGGCAATTTTGATAGATTCCACATTCTGTATCAATCTTTTGTTTTCAGATTCAAGAAAAGTGATTTGGTTTAAAGAATCAGTCAGTTTTTCAATTAGGATTTTGTGTTTTTCAGTTGACTCTTGAAAGTTTTGTGTCAACTGAATGATTTCCATTTCTAAAATATCTTTTGTTTCAGAAGAAATGACTGATTGATTTTTTAATTCCAATTCCTTTTTCTGAATTAGAGATTGATTTAATTGTTCAAAGACGTGATTGTAATCTTCTGATTTTCTTTCAACGTCTCTTTCCAATTTGGTCCTTGTTCTGGTTAATTCTGCAAATTTGAGTTGTAGGGTTTGTAACTCACATTTGAAGATTTCAGAATTAACCACTGTGTCATGGTATTTCTTGAGATCAGCTTCTAAACTTTTCTCAATTTTGGATATATGGGACTCAAAAAGTATTTTAGAAAAACCGAGTTCAGAGATCATAGTCCATACCTGTTCTATGACATTTGGAGCTCTTGAAGTTGTACCAACTACGAAGCAGAAGTTGGATTGTGTCGGTTCATTGTCGGCTTCGTCTTCAGAGGTTGGCCAGTATTCCACATTTGGTTCGTGGATTGCCATCAAAGCTCTTTGGTTTTCTTGGTTTTCCTTTTTCTTTAACTCATCGGCTTTTTGAGCGTAGTATGCCGAGTCTTTGATTTTTGTCTTGTTTTTGGCTCGGCACTCTCTTGCGTAGTGATTAGTTCCTTTGCAATTGTGACAGATAATCACTTCTTCATCACTTTCTTCCTTTTGACTTTTGATTGGAAGTCGTTCCGGTGCTTGAGTTTGGATTTGTTGGGAAGATTGGGAGGAGTTTTGTTGGAATCCAAGATTTTGGTTGTTTGAAAAACCATTATTTTGATTATTGTATCCTTGATTTTGGAATCCCCGGTTTTGGTTTTGAAGACCGTTGTTTTGGTTATTGTTTTGATGATTTGAGTTGGGATTGTTTTGAAATCCCTGGTTTGAGTTATTTTGGAAAGAGGGTCTTTGCGAATTTTGTCCAAAATGAGGTTTTGGTTGAAAACCTTGGTTGTTTTGACCAAATTGTGGTCTTGGTTGAAATCCAGAATTATTTTGTCCAAATTGTGGTCTGTTTTGAAAATTTGGTTTAAAATTCGATTGACTGTAATTTGGAATAAATCTTTGGAGATTTGTATTTGCAACCAAAGCACACAATTGTTGGTAGTCTGCTTCATCATTTAAATCAGTTTGATCAAAAGAATTGTTCAAAAATGATTGATTTTGAAAAGATGTTTGATTAAAATGATTGGGGTTTTGTTCATGAAAAAGTGTTTGGTTTTGGTTTGATGTGGAAACGAGAGCAAGTGGTCCTCCAAAAGCTGTAGAGGTTGGTGGGTCAATCGAGGATTCATACGATTGAAGTTCTCCGTACAAATTGTATAGAGTTTCCGTATGAATGGCAGGATTTCCCTGAATGATGAGTTTAACCATCTTCCAGCTTTCGTAAAGATTGTTTAGAAATTTGAGATTGATCTCGTGCTGTGTCTTTTTGATGCCCAAGTTATTCAATTTTACCATGATAAAATTGAACCTATCATGTGCATCATGGATGGTTTCTGATGAAAGCATCTTGAAATTATCGAATTCATTTAAAACGGATGTTCTTTTATTTCCAATAATTCTTTGATTTCCACAAAAACGGTTTTTTAAGTTTTCCCAAATTTGATTCGCAGTCAACAGTATTATGTCATCCATTTGACTTAAAATACTGTGGGGAATTCCGGACACAAGCTCCTTTTTGGCTTGGAGATTCAACCTTTTCTCGGTTTCATCAAGAGTTGCTTGAGTTGTAGCAAGGGTAGACAAATCCTCTGGAGTAGTATATGTTCCTTCTACACATTTCCAAACATTTTCACTTATGGAGTTAAGATGAAGATTCATACGGCCAACCCACGAATTATACTCTTCGGGAATAAGTATGGGTGCCCGTGAACCAGATCCTAAGCTGTTGGCAATTGAAACTGAATTCATGTTAGAATAATTAGCAGAAGACATGTTTTTAAGATTTTTAATTTTAATTTAAAAAGAAGGATTTTTAACAAGTGATATTAAAATGAAATATTCAAAGAAACACTTATGGAAGGTTTATATAAACGCTAACCAAAAGTATTTGATGAAAATTTCAAAGTAAATCACACGAGCTCTGATACCAATTGTTGAAAATATAAAATATGATCACCACAAATAAAGGTTTGCACCGTTTATTGTGTGACAAATATATAAATAATAAAGATAAATACGGAATAAATAATAAGAGTTGCAGAATAAGAATATATAATCTGATCGCCACAAATAAAGGTTTGCACCGTTTACTGTGTGAAAGATATATAAATGATATAAATTGCAGTAATTAAATGACTTAAAGCGATAAATAATATAAATGACTATAATTAAAAGACATAAAACGATAAATAATGTAAATGACTATAATTATATAAATATATATATATATATATATATATATCAAGTAGGTTCGTCAATAGATTGACTGAACTGGTTTACAACAGGACTGTGGAACGACTGGTCTATCAAGTAGGTTCGTCAAATATATTGACTGAACTGGCTTAGGGTTGGACTGGATTTCTAATAGACTGTGTCTCTATTTGTTCTTGTTTGATGATCTTGGTAATCTTGATTTTCTTGTTTGGTGATCTTGGTGATCTTGGTGATCTTGATGTTTTTGTTTGGTGTTCTTGGTGTTTTTGGTGTTCTTGGTGTTTTTGGTTGGTGATCTTGGTGTTTTTGGTTGGTGTTCTTGGTGTTTTGGTGATTGAAAGAGTTTTTGGAGAGTGTTTGGAAGGTTGAAAAAGATGGTGGAAGTTGGAGAGGATTTGGTGAATTTTTGGTGGTTAAAATGAAAGAAATGGTGTTGAAATGGTTTATATATGAATTTTAAAGGGTTTTGGGTTGTTTTTGAAGGTTTTCGGAAGTTCAGGGACCAAAACTGTAACTTTTGGAGCTGAAAATCTCGCGGGTCTGTCGGCTGGGTCGGAGTCGGGTTCTTGGGTCGACGCGCGGGTTTCTCTGTGAGGGGAAGTGGAGCTGGAGGCGGGTGCGGGTTCGGATCCGGATGATCCGGCTTGGAGGCGGACTGGATCAGGAGCTGGGCTTGCGACAGGATGGGCCGGTGGCGGAGTGGGCTTGCGACGCAGCTGGGCTGGAGCGGTAAGTGGGCTTCGGCCTGTTTCTCTTTTTTTTAATTTTAAAATTGTTTTTAATTGTTTTAAAAAACCGAAATAAATCAAAATAAATTAAGAAAATTCATTTTAATTTATAAAATTAATTAAGTCTAATAAAATAAATTATTTAGAAAATATATTTCCAAAAAATCATTTTAAATAGATTTAATTTAATTTTCTTTTGAATTTTTCTTTGTTTTGGCTTTAAAAATCATTTTCTTTTATTTTCTCGTTTAATCGTTCAATCTCGAATCCACGCAACCTGAAATAGACTTATAATATTTGTTAGACAAAATAAAAACAGTTCATCTTATTTCAATGATGGTCACATAAAAACATTTTTCAACAATAGCAATAATTCATACAATTATCATAACAGGTAAGATCACCATAGTCTAACATATCTTCCTTCCTACGCATGCAATATCACCTATAGTATAGTGAGAAGACTCACCTGATTATAGTTGACTATATCGTTTATCTTTCTCGGCTTTGTATTTCCTTCAACCTTAACTGTTAACATAATAAGAAATCTATTATTTCTTAATCCTTAAGTATATTATAGTCGCATCATTAAACCCTTCAATAATTCCAATATGATACTCCATGATTTATCAAGTAAAGAACGGCCAGGTAGAAGATTAGATGGGGTGGCAGGATCCTTTCAGCATTTTAGCATTTCGGAAAATCCAACAACCAGATCCCAAGTAATCGGCCTAGTCACCGTCCTCGTAAGTAAATCAATCGGTATTATTTTCAGAAATTACGAATTGTTATAATAACGACATTTTAAGGTTTTTGTTTACTATTGTTAGAAATTAGTATAATATAACATATGTTATACTTATTAAATATTCTACTTCTTAACAAAAACTATTTTACAATACCTAATTAAGCTATAGAAAGGTTTGTAGTTACCTTATGACCAATCGTCGAGATCTATAACTCCTTCGTTAGGCTTTTGAGCTTCCTTCCGCTCACTTGCTTACACTCTAGTGCTTAGAAACCTCTATATATTGGATTGAGATTTAGTTGTGTGGTTTATGAGATGTTTTGAGGGGTATTTATACTTGAATTCTTGAATAAACAATGGCATGACACTTTTGACAAAAGA
This sequence comes from Cichorium intybus, assembly GCA_023525715.1. Lineage (NCBI taxonomy): Eukaryota > Viridiplantae > Streptophyta > Magnoliopsida > Asterales > Asteraceae > Cichorium > Cichorium intybus. The sequence goes on from CM042009.1 coordinate 23,327,293, forward strand.
TTTTAATAATATAACTTTGTTGAAATTAATACCTTCTAGAATCAGTCTGTTCAAGGCTGGTTTAGCCGACATTAAACCCATGAAATTCACGTTTTTATTTGATATTCCAGAAATTTATCTCAATACCTTTCCAGGGATGTATTTTACGTATTTATACGATTTTTCTATGATTTATTATGAATTTTTGAAAACAGACTATCTAATCTGTCAATTCCGAACTAATCAGTAAAGATTGCATTTTTTACCATAGATAATGTCATTTTCAAGCTTACTATTATTTTGGGTAATTGTACTAGACTCAATTTGTAAACTTTGTGCACTGGTTTGAGGTCCAAACGATTTTCCTAGAATTAATTATGATTTTTCTAAAAACGACACTAAATGCTGATTTTCATATGAAATTGTAACTAAAGTTTTTCTTAGCTTTATAACTACCAAAAATCATATAATTCCTAACACTCTTATTTTAAGTATATGTTATAATCAGGATACGGGTCTTACAATAATCTTCAAATCCATCATCTTTAAACAGAAGAGCTTCAATTGACATACATATACATTGACTCCATTAGAGAGTCACTCCTTACCGCTAGGCTACACACCCTTTGGTAAATAAAAATAATTACCCCACCCAAAACATACCATGTATAATAGTCTATATAAAGCTAATATTTTTATATACCTTGTTCACATAAGAATCCACATTAGCAATGACTTGTATCTGTACTACATTTTCATTACTTCATCACCGTTTGTCCATTACTTATATATGGCAAAACTTATATTGCTGGATGTTTTCTGGGAAAATTAAACATTTTTATCTACCAAATGTTAGTCATTTCTTTCTATATAATGAAATACAATTAACCAACTGTCTACCCTAAAGAACATATTTTTTCATTGTCAAGTTAAATATAAATTCATCAACACTATAAACTAAATTTGAACAATTTTTGCATATAATTGCAAGTAATGAAAAAAGACAGAGGGATAGGAGAAAACCGTGAATATCTTGAAGCTAGCAAAACGTTTTCCCCTGCTTCAATAGCAGCAGCTGTCGGTTATAGAATAAAAACACAAAATTCTTGCACAAATACGTGGCAATAAATGCTTAAAGTGTGTGATATGACAATTTGGATGATATGGAACCTGAGTTAGAAGTATGAATCTCCGAAGATTGATCTGATGGATTTTTGAATCATCACAAAATTAAAATGATAGAGCAAGTGGTTACTAACCTGAACAACACCATCGTCAAAGCTTAATTAGAGCAAAATTGACCAACTGAAACATGGGTTACCTAGATGATCATCAAGAAATGCTTGAAGAGATTAAAGTACGTGAAGAAGATTATAAAATGAGAGAAAAATTGTAGTTATTTCACATGCCTTTTCCTTTTCCTTGACACAAACCTAATTTATTTATCGATTATCGAAATCCAAGGGTAAGAAATTAGGGGTCCGGTTTGATGAAGACGAACTGTAGGGTCGATTTTCGATCTAGAAGACGATGGTCGAACATCGAACCCGATTCCATTGAAGTCACATACTCTTCAATAGCGAAACAGGGGTTAGACATGCTTCTGCAAAGGCTCCGAAACAACGAACTTCAACTTCCTCCTTCTTCAATTTCAAACGATCAGCCTCTTGCTACTCCTCAAACGTCAACTGATATAAACATTTTGTGATAATCACCAAAGTGAGAAGCAATTTCAAAGAAGAAGAAAGAAGAGAAAGAAAGTACTACACCCGTTAAAACCCTACATCCCAATACCCAACCCTACCTCGACATAGTCTTCAATGGCGGAATAGAGGTTACACAACTTCGACTTCCTCGTCGTTCAATTTCAAACGACCAGCCTCTTGCTACTCCCCAAACCTCAATCAGTTCCAGTCCCCTTCAAACCTCTGACAATCCCTGAAAACGAATTTCAAAGAAAAAAAAGAAGAGAAAGAGAGTACGTTGTCGGCTTCTTTAATACGGGTTTGCAACTGATTCACACATTTTACAGAGATGATGGCGAAATGGAGAAAATGAGAACGATGAAGATGAGAACGATGGCGGTGTCGATTTTACAGAGATGCACAAATCCTTTTAGTCTTAAAGCCCCACGTATCAAACCACGTGTTAACAGGAGAGAGCGCAAAATAACCCCACCCCCCTTAAAACCTGAAAGACCCCCTACCCCCCCCCCCCAAACCTTCTAGAAATCTGCTTGTGTTTCATCATTATAGTAATTTTAGTTTTTAACCATTAAAAAAAATAAAATAAATCGTTTGGAAGTAAGGATTTTTTAGTTTTTATTTTAAACATAAGCATTCTTAATTCAAAAGATATCTCCAGTAGTTTTAATGGCTTTTAGTTTTTCAAAGTTTTTAATTTTAATTATATATAATTTTATATATCTAAAAGCTAACAACTTTTTATTGTAGAATATTTATATATAAATAAAAGCTCAACTTCTAGTTAAATTAGTTTTGTCAAACACGTCCTATAATTAAATAAATGATTTATTTATTTATAATTGTTATAATAATAATAATTTTAGCTATTATTATATTGAAATTACTTTCATATGTTTTCTAAACCAATGTGGTCAACCTGCCTGATGCACCAACAATAATGAATAAATCTACTTTGGCGATTTTAGGGTTCTTTGGGAGAACAACATAGATAGGCATGTTATTGTATTGGTTTAGAAGTATAAATACGTTGTTTTACATTATAAATAAAATGTTTATGTTTTGATAATGTTGTTTTTAATTAAAAACAAAACTACGATTAGACATGGCAAAAGTGTCGTGTCGTGTCGATTTCGTGTCGTGTCAAAACATTAAACGAGTTGAAAGTGCTCGACTCTAACCCAAACCGTTTAATAATCGTGTCATGTCGTGTCAACCCGTTTATTTTCGTGTCGAGTTTTGGGTTTGGGGTTTAGACCTTGTAAATATATCATGTCACTTTTCGAGTTGAAACACTAAGTATGTTGAAAGAATAGGAGTTTGAGGTGAAAATGAAAACATGAAAAACTAGTAGTAGAAGCATTCACATTAAGTTTATACAACAACGTTTAAAGATTAGGAGTCGGGGAGATGAATGACGAGGTTGCGAGGAGGAGAGAGAGGCCGAATGAAACCGTGAAGTATAAGTGAGAAAGTAGAAAAGTGAAAATCAATTCATGACCTAGGTGGCTAAGCGACTTCCACATTGAAGTTCTCACCGGATATATATATATATATATATATATATATATATATATATATATATATATATATATATATATATATATATATATATATATATATATATATATATATATATATGCTTACGACACAATCTGACTTTAATGTAGAAACCGATTAATAAAACTTATGGATCCCTTTAATCTAGAAAAACATCGTTTGACTTGGTTTCTCTGATAGAAGTGTTCAATTATTTATATCTAGAATATGCCTGATAACAAAACTAAACAAGGAGAACTCGTAAGCTTTGAACAGAAAATATCAAAATTTTATGAATTGACCTGTTAGCAAATATCAACGTATGTTTAATATTATAATTTGCCAAAGGATATTGTATTTTTTTTAAATTTAAGAAACATTCAAAATTGTTAGTATATCGGGACGTGTTTCGTTTTATAATGTCAAAATGAGGTTCTATCATTCTATGACTCGTTTGATGTCAAAATAAAAAGAAGTGAGGATTCATCATAACAAAAAACTTGATCCGTGACTCCTTTAACAGATAAATTCTACGTCGTTTCTTTACTTTTTCTAAACGGGCACACTAAAAAGTAGAAAATAACATGCAAAAAAAGCATTCAAATGTAGGATCACAATATTAATGTTGGGATATAACAAAACAAGTAAGGCACTTCGACAAAACGATAAACGATTTCGGCAAAACACGCAGAAATAAAATGGAGAATGACGGTAAACGAAACTGTAAAATCGAGACACAATATTTAACGTGGTTCGGTCACGGGATCACGACCTACGTCCACGGGCGAACGAGAGAGAGAGGGTTTTATTAACACCAAGAAAACACTACAATCATACAAGACTAAACTGCACTTGTAATCCGACCACTCACAAAAAATATCACTCGCACTTTTGGCTGCCAAACTGGACTCTGCACAAAAGGCTACCTCACTGGACTGTGATATATATCTATGTATTTATGTTTGTGTTGTGTGGTGAGTGAGTTGTGCATTTCTCTCAACAAAAACACCTCATATTTATACACAAAAAATGTAGTGTGAATTGAGACGTATGAATTCAAAAAAAAGAAGCAGGCATGCTTGTCTCCTTCTTCTTCCTCCCTTTGTTGACTAAGAGAAACCTCATTCTTCTTCCTACATTTGTTGACTAAAAAAGGCCTCCATTCTTTAACAATCTCCCACTTGGAGGCTTAAACAACTTTTTCTGTCGTCCAATTCAGCAACAATCTTCCAATCTCTCTCGCTCCTGCCATCCCTCCTTTTCAAACTTCTAGAAGGCCAGTTGAAGTCATACAGAACTTCAACTTGTCTGTGGTAACCACCTTGGTGAACATATCTGCTGGATTCTTCGTTCCAAGGATTTTCTTCAGATTTAGAATTCCATCATTGATTAACTCTCGAATGAAATGGTACCTCATCTGAATGTGTTTCGTTCTATTGTGAAACACCAGATTCTTTGCCAGGTGAACTGCACTCTGGTTGTCACAATGCAGTACACAATCCTCCTGTTGCATTCCAAGTTCTGATAAGAAGTTCTTCAACCATATAATCTCCTTGGCTGCTTCTGCAATAGCCATGTACTCTGCTTCTGTGGTTGAAAGAGCAACACTCTTTTGTAACCTGGACATCCAACTGATTGCCGTACCTCCGATTGTGAACACATAACCTGTTGTGCTCTTACCCGAATCCACACATCCACCCAAATCTGCATCGGCAAACCCTTCTAAGACTACCCCCTTTCTCCTGAAACATAGGGCAATCTCAGCTGTTCCTTTCAAGTAGCGTAACATCCACTTTACTCCTTCCCAATGCTCTTTTCCTGGATTTGACATGAACCTGCTAACAACTCCCACTGCATGAGCAATATCTGGTCTTGTGCATACCATTGCATACATCAAACTACCAACTGCAGATGCATAAGGAACTTTAGCCATCTGTTCTCTGTCTTCTTCCGTCTTTGGGGATTGCTTCTTTGAGAGTTTTAACTGACTTCCCAAAGGTGTACTTCTGGCCTTGGCATCTGCCATGCTGAACTTTTCTAAAACTTTCTTGATGTACTTTGTTTGCGAAAGTTTTAATGTACCGGTAACTCTGTTCCTGGCTATGCTCATGCCCAATATCTGCTTAGCAGCCCCTAGGTCCTTCATCTCGAACTCTCTGGACAACTGCTTCTTAAGCTTGTTGATCTCCTGCATGTCGGATCCAGCTATCAACATGTCATCAACATATAATAACAGGATGATGTAAGAGGAGCTGAATTTCTTCAAGTAGCAACAGTGATCCATCTCACATCTGTGATACCCACTCCTCTGCATGAAGCTATCAAACTTCAAGTACCACTGTCTTGGAGCTTGCTTCAATCCATACAGACTTTTCTTCAGTTTACACACCAGATTTTCCTTACAGACTATGGGAAAACCTTCTGGTTGTACCATGTAGATGTCTTCTTCCAAGTCGCCATGGAGAAAAGCTGTTTTCACATCTAGCTGCTCTAGATGGAGATCTTCAGAGGCTACAATACCCAAGACCATTCTGATTGTAGTCATCTTCACAACTGGAGAGAATATCTCATTATAATCGACCCCTCTTTTCTATTGGAACCCCTTGACCACTAATTGTGCCTTGTATCTTTTACTACCATCGATCTCATCCTTTACCCGGAACACCCACTTGTTCTGCAGTGTTTTCTTCCCTGCTGGGAGCTTGACCAAGGACCAAGTATGGTTCTTGTCAAGTGAGCTCAATTCTTCTTCCATAGCCTTCTTCCACTGTATGGAATCTTTCATCCTCAAGGCCTCTGGATAGGACTCAGGTTCACCATTTTCCGTCAACAACAAGTAATTAGCTGATAGAGAATACCTAACTGGAGGTCTTCGTACTCTAGTGGATCTACGAACAGTAGGAGTTGAGGTCTCTGCATCATCTGCAACCCCGTCTTCAGAACTACTGTCATCTGTGCTCCCACTATCTCCATATACATCAGAGCTCCCACTGCTTCCTGAACTTTCACCTATCTCTGGAGTACTGATAGGTTTCATAATGTCATCTTCAGAGATCTCTTCAAACTCAACTTGATTTTCTGCTCTCTCTAGTTGCTTGTTTCTGCCTGAGCTCTCAGCAAGTTCATCTTTATATAGGACGTTCTCGTTGAACACCACATCCCGGCTTCTGAAAACCCTTTTATTTTGGTTATCCCAGAAGCGGTACCCCATGTCATCCAACACATAGCCTATAAAAGTGCATTTTCTTGCCTTGGCCTCAAGCTTGTCTCTGTCTGAGTCCTTAACTTTGACATAAGAGACACAACCGAAAACCTTCAAGTGTTTGAGTGTAATCTCACGACCTTGCCATTCCTCTTCTGGAATCTTGAACCCTATGGGGACTGAGGGTCCTCTGTTGATTAAATATGCCGCTGTGTTGACCGCATCTGCCCAGAACATCTTGGGTAAACCTGCATGCAGTCTCATGCTCTTAGCCCTTTCGTTCAATGTACGGTTCATCCTCTCAGCTACTCCATTCTGCTGAGGTGTCTCTGGAACCGTCTTCTGCATTCTGATTCCTTGGTCAGCACAGTAATCAACAAATTCTTTGCTACTATATTCGCCCCCATTATCAGATCTGAAACACTTAATCTTCAAATCTGTTTCATTTTCCACAGTAGCCTTCCATTTCTTGAAAATGCTGAAAACTTCAGATTTATGCTTCAAGAAATAAACCCAAACCTTCCTTGTGCAATCGTCTATGAACGTGACATAGTATCGGGATCCTCCCACTAAAGAAACTGAAGTGGGACCGTAGACATCTGAATGAACTAGCTCCAGCTTCACGGACTTGGGCTGATGACCCACCTTCTTGAAAGTGACTTTCTTCTGTTTGCCAAGAACACATGGCTCACAGAAATCGACTTTCACAGTCTTCAGCTCTGGTATTCTTCCTTTGGAAACTAGCATCTTCATTCCCTTCTCACTCATATGCCCAAGTCTTTGTTGCCATAGGGTAGATACCCCAACTTCTTCAACAGCGTGTGCTTCGGCATCAGAAACTTCCACCATATAAAGTGTACCCCGCTTCTGTCCTCTAGCAACAACTAAATTCCCTTTTGTCACCTTCCACTGATGATCACCAAATGTAACATGGTGACCTTCATCATCAAGCTGCCCCATGGATATTAACATCCTCTTCAAGTCAGGAATGAACTTGACATTCTTCAAAGTCCAATCTGTACCTAAAGTTGTCTTGAGGACCACATCCCCAACACCTGTAATATCCAGGCTCTTGTTGTCTGCTAGTCTGACCTTTCCTTTGTACTGCCGAAAATTTTGCATTACTTCTCTGGAATGACTAGCATGGAACGACGCACCAGAATCCATGATCCAGGATTCTGTTGAGTTTTCAACACAGCAAATGAGCGCATCATCTTCAGAATCTACTGTCATATTGACTTCCTTCTTGCCTTTGTCTGTCGAAGGCTTTGGGCACTGATTTCTGAAATGACCATTCTCTTTGCAGTTCCAACAGGTAACATCAGTCCTGTTTTTCTGACCACCTCTCTTTCTCGACTTCGATCTTCCTCTACCACCGCCTCCTTTGTTGGACCTTCTTCCTCTGTCTTCTGTACTTAGGAGACTACTGGAAGATTCTCCGGCACTCCGTCTTCGCACATCCTCTCCAAGGATTAAGTCGCGAATACCTTCGAATGACAGCTTAGCACCTCCGGCTGAACTGCTAACTGCTGTTACTGTACCGGACCAACTCTCAGGCAACGAAGATAATAACAGCAACGCCTGGACTTCGTCTTCGAATCCAATATCAACAGATATCAATCTTGATATTATTGAGTTGAATTCATTCACATGGTCTGTCACCGAGCCGCCTTTTTTCATCTTCAGATTCACCAACTGCCGAATCAAGAAAACCTTATTTGCCGCTGAAGGTTTTTCGTACATATTAGACAGCGCATTTATCAGATTGAAGGTTGTCTTTACACTGACAATATTGTATGCTACATTCTTTGCCAATGATAACCTTATAACTCCAAGTGCCTGCCGATCTAATAAGTCCCATTCTTCCTGCGCCATCGTTTCAGGTTTTATTCCGAACAGTGGTAGGTGTAATTTTTTCTGGTAGAGATAATCTTCGATTTGCATTCTCCAAAATCCGAAATCGTGACCTTCGAATTTTTCGATCCTAACTTTCCCATCTTCAGCCATAGCTCGAAAAATAATATTTTATAAGGCCAATCGAAACCTCGTTTCTGATGTGGAAGATCAGACTAAGCTGCAACCACAGAGCATACGCGAGATACGACTTCCTTTAAACCCGGAGCTCTGATACCAGTTTGTTGGGATATAACAAAACAAGTAAGGCACTTCGACAAAACGATAAACGATTTCGGCAAAACACGCAGAAATAAAATGGAGAATGACGGTAAACGAAACTGTAAAATCGAAACACAATATTTAACGTGGTTCGGTCACGGGATCACGACCTACGTCCACGGGCGAACGAGAGAGAGAGGGTTTTATTAACACCAAGAAAACACTACAATCATACAAGGCTAAACTGCACTTGTAATCTGACCACTCACAAAAAATATCACTCGCACTTTTGGCTGCCAAACTGGACTCTGCACAAAAGGCTACCTCACTGGACTGTGATATATATCTATGTATTTATGTTTGTGTTGTGTGGTGAGTGAGTTGTGCATTTCTCTCAACAAAAACACCTCATATTTATACACAAAAAATGTAGTGTGAATTGAGACGTATGAATTCAAAAAAAAGAAGCAGGCATGCTTGTCTCCTTCTTCTTCCTCCCTTTGTTGACTAAGAGAAACCTCATTCTTCTTCCTACATTTGTTGACTAAAAAAGGCCTCCATTCTTTAACAATTAATTAACTCGATATAATGATAAAAGCATTCAAATGTACGATCACAAGATCAATCAACTCGATGTAATGATCAAGAATCAATGTCTAACCCTATTATTAATTACTCTACTTGTATTTCTTCATCGACGGAGTCTCCTTGAAAAGAATATGGGTTCGTCCAAAGCGTAGTGAGAATCATATATCAAGATGTCATTTTTTTAACCCCGTAGTCTTGTAGAATCCACCAAGTACATTAAATCGAGATACCTCAGGTAGTACCTGAAGGTGAAGATGAGTGGGTTTTTGGGGGTACGTACGGTAAGATGCTAAAGACTTGCAATCTAGCAGACATTTTGATAAAGTTTATTTGATTTTGGTGGTTTGGTTTGTTTGGTGATGGTGGGTTCGTTTCTTTAGGATTGGTTGTAAATGAAGATGATAAGTATTACCGGATGTATGTTGGTTTTTGAAATGGTTGTTACCACATGTTGAATGAAACTCATATGGCCCAATTATAACTTATTTCAGAAATTGTATTGAAATTCATATGTATTATCGTCGATCCGAATGCTATTACTTCAAAATCAGAAACCAAAAAGTGTTATTGAATGTATGTTGGATTATGTTCGATCTATAAGTAGGTTGCTATAAAAACGATTTGAAAGCTGAATTTTGTTGGTGTCACGTCTAAAATATGTGTCATGTGTTACTGAATGTATGCCGGATTTTGAAGTACATTGCCCTAATAGGTAATTCTAGTCAAGCAATTGGTATAAAATGTGTTAATTGGGAATGTTTTCAAGTACATTGCCCTACTAGGTAACTGTGATCAACTCATTGGTATATAATGTGTTAATTGGTTAGGTTTTCAAGTACATTGCCCTAATTCATAAATTTGGTCAACTTACTTGCTATAAAATGTGTTATTTGGGGATATTTTGAAGTTAACAATCTGGCCGGTTGTAACACCCGGTTTCTCATACAAAGTACACCCAAATATTTTCAAACAATTACACATTTAATTGGGTATATTTGTACTCAAACCAAGGATCAAGATGTTATCATCACAATAATTACACAAAAAGGTCCTTACAAAACATAATGACCAAGTGTTACAATTTAAATCTACTTCAGCTAAGGACAAGCTCTAAACTTGTCCGTCTTTCTTTATCACATGCCTTCCCCTATCACAGCTACAGATACCTGCAAAACAACGCAACATTCAAGTGTAAGCTTATAAAGCTTAGTGAGACATCTCAATCATACTCCACACTCTCGTTCAGTAAATTCTCTTATCATTCTTCTTTTGCTAGTCTCATTAGCAATATTCACTCTCTCTAAACTCTGAAACCTGCAACCTATTAGTTTTACAAACACCAACTCATTAGTAGTAATATCAACTAAATAAATAAGTATCTCAACTAATGCTACTCATAAACTCAATCTCACATACTCGTATATACTCATTTCACTATCAATTATACTCAATTATAACAATCATCATGGTTGTAGCAATCAAACTCAAAAACTCTTTAACTCACTCAATTTAGCATATACTCTGTTTCTTTTACTTAAATATAGATTTTAACTCGTCTCTTGTTATCCACGGATAATAGAATCACTCTAACTCTAAACTACCGCAATATCAACATAACACACATATGTGTACAACATATATATACAACAAACTATAATTCTTACTCAAGTATTCGAAAGTACTTACCTAATATCGACTTAGTATGTGTAACTCCCAATTTACGCGTACCGGAATCCTGTTCGCTAGACTTGGTTATATCACCATAGTCTAAAACAAATTCTCGTTTTAATCAAGCTTAACGGACTGTCTCAGTTGTGACATCCGCCTAAAATGGATTCGGGTCAACCCAACCCAATTAGAAATTTAATAAACCCTACTCGAGATTACTTGACGCTAATAGGATCAAAACCCTTACACTACGATATAAATTGACGTTAATATCAATATAGCATAGTATAACGTTATAACTATAATCAAATTAAATTATGATACCATATTAAAATCAAATCAAAGTATGATGCTCTAATTAAATTAAAATAATCAAACTTGAATATTATAATTAAACTTCAAATCAAAGTAGATTGTTATAATCAAATAATAACCTATTTTTTTTATAAAACTCTATTTTTATAAACACTACATTAAATTTTATAAAACTCTTAAGATTCTTGTGTTAGTGGGGAATTATGAAGACCACCAAAAGTAAAAGGTTATTCTCATTGTCTCTCACTCACACCTCCCATCATCTTTCCTTTCATTTTTCTCCCAACACATTATTCTCATCACCATTCAAACCATTTCTATTCTTTCTCTCCCTATCAATCTCGAAATTCCTCCTAGAAATCTTCATTTTTCAGCCAAGAACACTCCAATATACTCAAATCTCCATCCCTCTTGAAGCATTCATCAAGGTATGTTGTTAAAAGTTCCAAATTCATACATGAAACAAATTAAATCCACCAAACTATCTAAAACTCATTTTATGCATAAACCTGATTTTTCTCAGAATCCCATAAATAAAATAAGAAGTTTTGGAAATTTTCAGAAAATAACTTATTTTTATTGAATTACTATAATTATTGCAATATAATAAGACAATAATTCACATAAAATACTTTTTATAGTCAATAAATTCTGAGAAAATTCTAGGATGACCCATACATTGAGTAAAGTGGATTTATGAAGTTTCATGCATTTATATTACTGTTTGTTGCTTATTTTCTATTTTATTTTGTTGTAGATAAATAAATTGCAAAATATAGTTATGTATGTTAAAAACTAGATTTTATATTTTTCGCACCTTATTAACGTTTTAAAGACTCCATGACAAAATTTACAGATTTTTGTAAGAATGTTTGCTTATTGTTCCTGATTTAATGATTATTAATGGTTTAAATTGATAATAAATAGCTACACATGTCTAAAAATTATTAAACCTTATCAGAATATAATATATAACATGTTAATCATAAATAAAAAGTTTAATGAATTTATCTTAATCCTTTCCTATTATTTATGATTTTATTGATTAGTTAATAATGAAAAACATAATAAATACCTCCCAAAGTCAAAAATATCCAAAACATTTACAGTAGGCTCAATATAGTGTTAGAAAACTATGGTTAATTTTCCAGAATTTGTGGGAATCATTTATTATTTTTCCCGAATTTTGTTGTGGTTTAATTATTAAAATACTAAATAAGTACTAAAGCAGTTAAGAAAAATATGAAAATTTTACATTAATTACTATTTTATGAAAAGATGATTTTCTGATAATTTCAGAATGATTCATTACTGTTTAGTATTTAAAACCATTTTCCTAGATATCTAAGCATGTAAAAATGCATTTTTAATGGTTATTTCATATAAATAATTGTTTATAATATATAAAATCTGTAAATACTTATAATTTGACTAGTTATTATTTTAATAAGAAATTATTAAAATCTTGCCTAAAGTGAAAATATAAATCAATTAAGCAAAGTATTTAATTCAATTTAAAATTCATTTAACATATGAATACTTTAATATTCAAAACAAAATTTGGATTATTGTTAATTCATCTAATATTAGAATATGTGTCTAATTATTTTAATTAATACTATATTCCCGTTTATCGATTTCTAAGCCAAAACTATTAATTATATTAGGTTCTACGACATTTTGACTCGAGCCGTCTATCGTACAACACGCGCATTCCTTATTGGACTAATGTGAGTAATCTACCCCATATTTTATAATTTTCAATACTTTTGGGGTGTATCATGTGGTTTTAATATGTTCCAACTTTATTTTATTATTTTTTCACCATTGAGACATTGTTGGGATATTTATACGTGAATCATTATTTGTATAATTATTGTTTGTTTACGCTACATGTACTTGTAGTGCATTACCATTTTTAGTCTAATCTCCATGACTATGCCCGTATTCTTGAGGTACGCTATGGACAATAATAGCGCTATTGCGTTGACCACCCCGTCTTGGGACGCTAAGGTGATTGATTGCACGTGGTTGAGTGTGTATGATGATTAGATGCTCCATCCTATATATATATACATATATATGTATATATAGGGTGAGGACTTATTGTTGTTGTTATCATCTGTTAATCAATTTTTGATTTATAAACTGTTATCTCAATAACACTTGCTTGCCAACTTCAAAAGGAAACAAATTTCACATTATTCAAACTCACAATTTTCTTTAATAAAACTAGATTACTCACCAACTCTCGTAGTTGACCTGTTTTTACCCTTGATGCAGATTTGAAGAATGAAGTTGATGAAAAGTAGGGTGTACCTTAGAAACCCACAAGACTATTTAAATTTGATGTAATAAATGTTGTTTGTATTTCAATTTGTATTTGTATGTTGTGGATTTTTTTTGCCTACTTAGTACTTAATTGAATCTAATCATATTATAACATAGTTGTCATGAGACTTTGAACAATATATCACGCCTTGATCGATTCTGCCAAGGATTGGGGTGTGACATCAGTCCCGAGTGTAATATACACACTATAACTCTTTATTCCATATATTCAAATTTGGTTATACTCAACCAATCAAAACATAGCATACTTCTTATCTATATTAGACATATCAACAAGCATAATTCATCTAACAATTAACTACTCACCTGAGGTTAAATCAATATGTGGAACTCCTGAACCTCGCGTGTGATCCTGTCTAGCTTTAGCTGTAACACAACAGCTAAATCTCAATACTCAAATCTCTTTAACAATCTCAATCATAGTTAACATCGATAATAACTCAAAAATTAGCATCGTATAGTGAAGTGATAATCAAAGAATAACAAAATCACTCTAGTTATACTCTCACTTCACTACTTTAACCTATTCAAGATCAAAAACACCACAAGAAGTGTTTCACTAACTTAGGTCTAGGATTTGAACTCTTTATACACTTACTAATAAATCAATTTGACTCAAATATCATTAATTCACAGATGGGTCATCGAAACCACAAGAAACTACCTCAAATCAAACCATCCAACGGTTAAAACGAAACCAAAATCAAAGAGGATTACCTTTCAAGCTCAAGGAATAAATTCCTAGCTTCAATTCGTGTTTAACCGACTTAAATCTTGACTTAGGAGGTTTGAAAATTGATATCTAGGGTTTTAGGAAGGTTTTATTCTGGAGAGAAATGACCCAAATAAGGAAAAACCCGTATATAAGAAAACAGATCTGCGCGTAACCCGACCCGGGTTACCAAACCCGACCCGAGTTCAACTACGAAAATCACGTCTGTTTTGCCTTTGGTTGCAGCACGGTCCGAGTCCATCAGCCCGACCCGGGTTTTGTCGAACACGACCCGGGTTCTTCAACACGACCCGGGTTGCTATTTTTCTGTTTTCATTTCAATCAAACTCGACCCGGGTATTAAAACTCGACCCGGTTTAACCTTTTAAGAATCCAAGTTGTTTTCTTTTACCCTTTTTAACATCCTACTTCTCATAGATGGGTTTTCTAAACATCTTAACTCGTGTTTTAACTCATCTAATCTCGTTTATATCAAAAATTAAAATAACTCTACCATAAATTAAAATTACGGTATTACACCGGTCTAGATATCGCCTAAACTAACCTCGAAAACAATATCAGGTTCATGAACGATCTTGGAGATAACTGGATGACAGTTAATATGATTCTGTAAGGGAATAGAAACCTGAAGATTAATAGGGAGTGGAAATTAGAGGAAAACAGCACATACTTTGTCTCATTTTTAACCGCATAATCAATGACTGCTTTTTTTTGAATAATCAGGTTCTGAAACGCTGTAGGCTAAATTGGTTCCAAAAAAATTTAGTTTACTAATTTTGAGATTAGAGAGTCTCCCTACTTGTACTATCGTGTTATGAAATGTTCTATAAGGAGCGAAGTGAGGGCGAGGTTGCAAGATTGGTGGACCGCGTTTCACTTTAGTGCCTCAAGTGTGAATGAGATCCTCATGGCTGCTGATTCTTCGAGTCTATATAAGAAAATTCAAGAGGTGTTTGGATCTGTTTGTTTTACTGACTTTTGTGCTTTATAGAAGCACATAAACAACCTTGTTTTTAATAGAAAGTTCCAAAGTTGTTTTATTTTATCGGAGAGGTGAGGTGAGACTTCAGACGTTTCTTTGGCTAAATAGTAGTGCTAATCAAGTGGCTAGATGGGGCTAGACGGATTTGGAATCATATAGATGAATGTACTTTCGTCTTGTACTCATAGCATCTCGCTAGTTCTATTGAGTTTAATTTAAGCCACCTTTATTGATGTCAAATAAATATCATGCAATCTTTTTCGAAGAGAGGTTCTATATCCTCCTACTAAATCTTCTTACTCATCTTCTTACTCACTAGATTAATACAAGTGTAAAAAACTAAGGATGAGATAAAGAGAGATGATTAGTGGATTACACATGTCATTATATAATTGTTAGAAGGATGAAGCAGGAAGATTTAGTAAGAATAAATATAATTTTCCTTTTCAGAAATTTATTTGTGAAAAGTATGAAAAAATATTGAGTTTTGCCGAGTAAAATCCTACATTGAATATACATTAATTTGTTTGAATAAGCATTGATATTATTAAATGAAATTTCTCGTAAAATCTATTTTTTATGTATTTAAATAAACCCCACCAATTAATTATAACGATGAATTGAACATATTGTGAATTTGTATAGCAAAAAATTTCTTATTAAATTACTATAAACTTAATGAAAGAGAGTGAAAAGATATTTAATTTATATTGATGAAAAATCTACTTCGTTTAATAATTCTAATGACCGACAAATTCACAACGTTTATTATATTTCCTGAATTAGTACAGCTGTAATAATGTTATACACAGTTTGCTACAATTATGTACAAAATCACCTCTTCATTCGTTTCCTTATATATAGACTAACCACAAACACTCAAGCAACACAAATAACCTTCTCCCTAGCTCTTTAATCTTTCTTGTCATTGTTGAATTAATGGCTCAGTCATCTTATTTGTATAGCTTACCAGCATGTATGTTATCTTTATGTGTTTTAGTTGGAACAACTTCAGGTCAACTTTCGGCCAACTTTTACGCTAGCTCATGCCCTAATTTTAGCTCCATTATATCAAGTGCTGTGAACTCTGCCATTTCCAATGAGGCTCGAATGGGTGCTTCTTTGCTTCGCCTTCATTTCCATGATTGCTTTGTTAATGCAAGTTTTCAATCACAAACACTTCTTCTAGACACATGCATGCATCCATTATATGACCTGCTTTAATTGTTCTTTTTTATATTAGCATAGTTTCGATTAAAAAATTTAGGATACCATCGTCTAATTTCTGTCATAAGTAACAGGTTTATCAAATACAAATCAATTTTTTTCTCAAATTTTAATTAGTTGTCACATACGTTTGAAGCTAAGGCTATAATTGAGGAGTAGTTGTTTACTGATGTCCAATGAAAATGGAGCACTTTTATTTTTATGTTATCATTGACTTTAAAGCGCAAATAGCCGTGTTTAGTTGTTGACTATACCAGACAAACCAAAATGGATGACATCATTTGTTTTCTTGTTGTCAGCAAAAGGAGACTCGGACATTTTTCTGAAACTTCTTCGATACACGATTTAATCATTTTTAATTTGAAACACAAATGACATTTGAATGCATAGCTAGCAAATGAAGTTGGAGGTCTATTAACCGAATTTTCTGCAAAGACAGTCGATTGTTGACAATCTTATATAATTTTGACACCATGAAACATCACGCTGTATATTAGAATATTTTACAGAATAAAAACTTTTGTCCCATACTCATTAATTGTCTTCGGTTCATCAAATATATGTAGGGATGTGATGCATCCGTGCTACTAGACGATACTGCAAATTTTACCGGAGAAAAAACAGCCGGACCTAATAACAATTCATTGAGAGGTTTTGATGTAATTGATACGATCAAAAGTCAATTGGAAACTTCATGCCCTGGTGTCGTCTCTTGTGCCGATATAGTAGCAACGGCTGCTCGTGATTCCGTTGTAGCTGTAAGAACTATGAACGGTCCTTATTAATTCGCCAGCCTTATGCAAACTATAGAACATTGTTTAATTATATAGATTTGATTGGTTTTCAGCTTGGTGGCCCAAGTTGGAACCTGGTGTTTGGTCGGAGGGACTCGACTACGGCTAGTTTGAGTGCGGCTAATTCGAACATTCCTGCACCTACTTTGAATCTTAGTGGTCTTATCACCTCCTTTTCAAACCAAGGATTTACTACAAATGAAATGGTCGCTCTATCAGGTAATCATTCTCTCTCTCTCTCTCTCTCTCTCTCTCTCTCTCTCTCTCTCTCTCTCTCTCTCTCTCATGAGAAAACTAACACGTCGAATTTTAAAACCCAAGTTCTTCGTTTAATGGAATGACATGTCTTTGGGACCATTATTGCTGTTACCATGCAGTGAGATCCTTAAAGATTGCAAAGTCGTGTAAAACGACATTTTGCGTAGACTCTTTTAATTAGTTAACTCCTCACATCAGGGTATATATTAGAAAGAAAGAGTAAATTACAGAATTCGTTCCTTGTAGTTTGGTTAAATGTGCAGTTTTGGTCATCGAAAACGTTGATAAATTGCAAGTTTGGACTTTGCATCAAGGACTACAATTGTAAGATTTGGAAACCATAAGTTAAACCGATCAACATAGTTGACCGGGGACCAAAACTACAAATATTACCAAACATATGGACCATTTCTGTGATTTACTCTAGAAAAAGAATAATGATTCACAAAAGTTGCTACAAATTAAAGGCTTAACCAATATTTTACTATGTCCAACTTTTTCCCGTCATAGGATCCCATACTATTGGACAAGCAAGATGCACCGTATTTCGAGCTCGTCTTTATAACGAGAACAACATTAATTCATCGTTTGCCGCATCACTGCGTTCGAATTGTCCTTCAAGTGGTGGGGACAATAACTTATCTCCGTTAGATGTTGCTTCTCCTACGTCTTTCGACAATGCATACTTCAATAATTTGTTGAACCAAAATGGTGTATTGCATTCAGATCAACAACTTTTCAATGGTGGTTCAACTGATGCCCAAGTGAGAACTTACGGTTCGAATTCTGCAACCTTTTTGACAGACTTTGCAAATGGAATGGTCAAGATGAGTAACCTTAACCCGTTAACCGGATCAAGTGGCGAGGTTAGGACCAATTGTAGAAGAACGAACTGATCGATAGCTTCCTATATAAGATGAACTTTATTTCTTCAAAAATAATGTTAATTAATTCAAGAAGAATATTGTGTTATTTTTATTTGTATTATCGTATCTAATGTAAAAGTTCACAATTTCTAGTGTTATATTTTGTTCCTTCAAATTTGTTCATAGCATTTGTTATCAATACAAATGTAGTAATCTGAGAAACACTTTGTTGGAACAGAAAGAACCATAACTTGAACTGAGAAATAGGTGAAGATTGAAATGCCTATAACATAAATGACTTTTGAATTTTACAAAATTATTAGATTAATACCCTTATGTTATCAATAATGAAATTGTTTCATGTGATTTGATCATTAACTTTTGTAGGTCTGTATATAAGACTGACTTAATGCTCAACTTCATGGCCTTTCTTAATTTCTAGATATATGGACAAACAACAATGCCATGGGAACCGGTGGATTAAAGGTTCTTTTTGTGTATCCTTCTGATAAACAACTACCTCTAAGGTCTAAATATCTTCTTTCTTTCTGCTTTCTTGATGGATTAGAGGTTCAAACTATTGAGAGAACACCATCAATGAGTGAACTCAATGAATACTTCTTGGAATGTACCATGATCACCTTTAATTTTTAAACATGTTTTTTTTTCTATGACATTTTGTAACATGATGGTACTTTTCAGAAACACCTTTAACAAAATGATCTATCATTTGCAATCCAGTTGCAGGCAATCTAAAAGGTGTTTCTTTCATAACTATTTTCTCTCCAATATTATATGGGGTTCTATTTTTATAACATTGTAGATGATTCAAACATTATATGGTTGTTGTGTTCTTGTTGATGAATTAGTCCAGTAGCATTCTAGATTAATATCAATCATGGGAGATGGACAAATTTTTAGTCCACCTGTAAGCCGTCATGTGTTAACCAGTAGGAGGTGTTACTCTATTCTCTTAAAGCCTCCATTTTTTGAATTGCATTTTGGCGTGTTAAACAGGTTTGTTGACATATGGATTGAAAAAATAAAACTTTTTTTTCATTAAGTTAGGTCAAATGATTTGACCATCTACAATGATGTTTTTGTTTATAATTTTGAGTAATATATTTACCGAAGAAAGATTGGAACTATTAACAAAAAGTGTTAGTGAGTCAGATATGGAGTCGTCTTTTGTAGCAAGTCATTAATGATTATAACTATGACTGTGTAAATGATTATAACTGTATTGGTTATAATAATTTATAATGATTATAACTATAGCTGCATAAATGAGTAGAACAATAGTTATAATCATTTCTATTTATAACTACATTTGTTCTAATCATAAATGGTAAGGATGTGGTTACAAAGATGTTCAAGGTTTAATGAGTAATTATGGTGAATAAATTTTCAATTTACGTTTCATCAATGATTATGGAATCAAAACAATTTTTTGTTTCATTAATCATCAATGATTAACAAATGTAATCTAAATAGAACAACAATCATAATCATTTCTGATTATAACTTTCAACAGATTTAATATGGTTATAATCATTTACGATTATAACTATGGTTGCATATATGATTAGAACACCTATTATAATCATTTTTTATCATTAGTGAATATACACTACATTATAGCATGCAAATTGTTTTTTTTTAATATTCTTGAACTCGATTTTGTAGGTGTAAATAGAAGAATAACAATGATTACGGGTGCCGCCTCTTTCGTTTTGAATGTGATGGGAGGAGCAAGAAAAATCATAGCAAACATAACGATCAAGATTGCAATCAGTTTTATGATTACAAATGCATTGACTTTTTGTTAAATCTACTATATGTATTTGTGATTACAATTGAACTGAATTTTTTTTATCTCCATATTGTCCTTTATTCAGTTATGATTACAAATATATTGAGTTTGCTTGTCTTTGCATTGTGCTTTATTAATTACAATGTTTATGGTTTACGTATAATCGTTCATGAAAAACATATCAGATAAAATAAAATTCTAAAAATTTCTCAAAAAATTATTTTTATATACATTTTCATTAATTAATGAATACAATGGAAACCAGTTTTTAATCTTCATAAAAATGTGGTTGAATAAAAAAATCACTAAAATTATAAAACTATAGAGTAAATTACACAAATGGTCCCTGTGATTTGGGGACGTTTGTGCGTTTGGTCCGTAACTTTTTTTTAACTCGGACCGTCCCTCTGGTTTAATTTTATTGGGCGCTTAGTCCTTAACCGACTTAGAATGATATTTTACCCTTAATTATTTATTTTTAAATTTTCCATTATTTATTTATTAATTTTAAATTAAAAAAACAATAATATACACCTAAGTCACTCCCTCTCATCGTCGTACATCTCTCTCTCTCTCTCTCTCTCTCTCTCTCTCTTACCTAAATCTCTGTTTGACTCCCACCTCCATCGATCAATAGATGGGAGTTCATGAAACTTCTGACAGATGTTGCTTCTCCACCTCCACGTCTTCTTACCCCATCAGTATACATCCCCGAAGGTAAACCCTTACCAAGAAACTCATCCATCCATCCCATGGTTTTGAAAACCGGACCGGACCGACCGGTTGGACCGGTTTAACCGGGAACCGGTCGTGTTACCGGTTTTTAACAACAAAAAAACCGGTTGCAACTGAACCGGTAAAAACCGGACGGTTCACCAAAAACCGGATTAAACCAGACAGGTTCAGCCGGATTTTAAAAACCGGTTACAAAGTTATCGCATGCAAACAAATGCTTAAAACTTTTAACTAGAAGTGACTTGGCATTTTAAACAGGGGTAACGAAGCCCACTGTTGAAAGCCCATGTGCTTGAAGCTTTAACTTGAATCTTGCGTATATGGACTAACATATTTATATAGCTAAGACCCTCCTCCCTTTTTCTTATTTGAATCGATGTGGGATTGCTTCCTCTACTAAAAAACACGCTGCCAAGTGCCAATTACAATCTCTTTAGTTTTATGTTTCTTTTCTTTCTTACCTCTTTCTTATTATCAGAATCATATCAATTATTTTGCCTCAATTATATATGGATGTTTAAAGCCTATTATACAAGAAAAACAATAACCGAATACATAAACTTCATATTTTCATTGCTATTTTAGCTTTGTGGGTTTTTATATATAAATTTAAATATAATATAATATAATAATAATCCGGTTTTTTTGGCCGGTCTAACCGGTTGAACCAATTGAACCATCGAACCGGTAAGACAACCGGTTCGACGACCAATCCGGTTTTCAAAACCTTGATCCATCCTACGGTCAAAATCGTTCTGGACCACCTCTGCCGCCACCGGTGTAGGCCACCCCTTTGCCGCTCCCCCTCTCCGATCTGGTTGCAAAGATTGAACATATTCTCGCAGACTATGATGGAGAACTGCCTTGTCGCCTCCGTGGGCTCATCCTCGTCTGTTAGTACCGGAGCCCTATTTTTCGTCGCCATCTTCGCTTCTCCCTTCCCCGATCTGTACTAGAACCCCCTCCCTGGTTTGTGCTGGAACCACTTGAGGTTGGATTTCAACATTTGATTTTGGGCTGAGGTTTAATTTCTTTTTTATTTTTGGTTTTCAGATTTTGATTTACACTGAGGTTTGATTTCATATTTTGATATGTGGTTTTGATCTTGAGGTTGATTTTTAGATTCTAATTTTGGTTTTGATCTTGAGGTTGGATTTCAAAATTTGATTTTGTACAGGTCTAATTTTGGTTTTGATGGATTTCAGAATCTAATTTTGGTTTTCAGGTTTCGGTTTATTTCACTGGTTTTGATTTTAAGGTGTATCAGAGATGAACTGGGTGTCGGTGGTTTTTGCCGGAGGTAAACATGAGTGCCGGTGGTGGGAGGAGGGTATTAACTTAAGTGGGTATATGTGGTAGCGGATCTAGGGTTTATGCAGCTTCATTCCAAGTTTCTGCTCGTCGGAAACGTCATATAGAAAAAGGAAGAAGAGTGGGTTGTAGAAATCGAATCCATAAACCTTCCCCCTTGGTTAGCGATTTGAATTCCTGCCGTTTTTATGTCCGGTGCGCTGGAAGGGAAGAGCTTCAAGACGAGAAAGGAAGATCTAGGAAGAATTCGGGGTCCGATCAGTAGTTATGGGGTGGGATATATTTTTTTTTCTTTTTTTTTCTAATTTTAAAAATAATAAATAAATGACAAAAAATTAAAAAAAAGTCATTTTAAGGCTGTCAGGGACGGAGCGCGCAACAAAATCATATTATGGGGACAATCCGAGTTAAAAAAAAGTTAAGGACCAAACGCGCAAACGACCTCAAACCACAGAGACCATTCGTGTAATTTACTCAAAACTATATTTTGATAAAAATGATTCTTACTGACTATGAATAAAAAATAAAAAATAATTGATTGGTTTTTTTTGTTACAAACAATCATAATTCTATATTTTTGGAAGCTATAATTTAATTAAAATACATAATTATTAATATATCATTATATATTGGTTGGTCCGTAGCTAGTATCACGTTCTCAACCTTTTTGCTGGTTTCGAATGAACCTCTGTGTGTGTGTGTCTCTATATATATATATATATATATATATATATATATATATATATATATATATATATATATATATATATATATATATATATATATATATATATATATATATATATATATATATATATATATATATATAGACTAAATATCAAATGGGAACCATTATTTTCCTAGGAACCTAGGAACCAATTGTTAGCCACTAGATCAAAAAAATCAAGTGTTATGATGCAAGGTGGCTGTAACGCCCCGGCCCTCCAAAGCCTAAGGTTTTACAAGATAATATCACCAGAGATCGTCCCATGATCCAAGCCGAGCGTTACCTAAACCTGCAAAACCACATAAAATAAAAGGGTAAGCTATAAAGCTTAGTGAGTAATCGAATCACAGTATGGCCTAAATAGCCACACTCGTTTCACAGAATCATTTTACTACACTTGACCGTCATACGATCCCTTTCCTTACTCGTACATCATACTGTGAAACTACCGTATTACCCGACGAAACTCATTCCTCGTACACTCTTACTACACTTTCTTCTACTATTTGGTAACTTATACCGTTGCCATACTGTCTAACGTTACTCATTTACCATATCTTTCTGTACTTCTACAGTCTGGTAACTTATATGTTACCATACTGTCTACTGTCTGGTAATCTATACGTTACCATACTATCTGTCTTTCTGTACTTTCTTCTACTGTCTGGTAACTTATAGCATTACCGTACTGTCTGTCGTCACTCACTTACGGTATCATATACCGTGATGCATTCTACTAATAGGCCGTCTATTTTTATTATACGGCGACTCATTCGTTGCTGCTATGTTATAAATGTTTACCGGTTCCGCACCGGGTTATCTGTCGGTACTATTGTTCTTAACCAAATTCATCATTTGGTACTGTCTACAAGATTTCCTATGTTTGCTTTATAGGATATCTATATCTCCTCTAACTTACTAGACTAACACTAGTGCAACATATGAAGTTGGCACACAGCATCTACATAATCTTCTTTGAATGTTATATGTCATCCTTCCGCATGGACACTATACTACTGGTTAATCATACTGCTTAGTACCACCCCGTGATACACTGCTTCTTATAGGCCAGACTCGTTAAACGGGTCCGTAACATATCTACTTTTCATACAACTACTAACACATAAGTCCTAACTGTACTACTCTACATTTCTTTCAATCATTTCTTTCTACTATAGTTTAACACGTATAAACTACTAGGGAGATACGGTAGCGATTACTCACCTGAATTGGTGCTTCCTCGGAGTCCTGGCACGTTTCTCATCCCGGACTTTTGATAGCTCCCGAGCACCTCGATGCTAGCTACCGCTGGCTCCTTACTTCTCACTACCATCTCTCAACGTATACTTCTTACCAGAACACTCTCCTATATCATATATGTGTTTGGTGTGTGTTCTGCCTCAAAATGAGGCTTGTGCCTCGTATTTATAGGCCTCTGGACCTCCGTCGCGACGCGATCCAACTCCAGATCGCGTCCCGATCTCATACGTAAGCGCTTACCTCCTCACGCGTAAGCGCTTACCTCCTCACGCGTAAGCGCTTACCTCCTCACGCACTCAACCGACACTCGTTTCTCACCTCACATCACCCTCCCTCAGCGTATTTTCCTTACCAGAACACTCCTCTATAACGTATATGTGTTTGGTGTGTGTTCTGCCTCAAAAATGAGGCTTGTGCCTCGTATTTATAGGCCTCTAGAGCCCCGTCGCGACGCGATCTAGCCCTAGGTCGCGACCCGATCTCTGACGTAAGTGCTTACTTCATCGCGCACTTGACTGACACCACCGACGAAGATCGCGTCGCGATCCCATACTCCGTCGCGTCGCGATCTACTAAATTTTTATCACTTAAACTAGACTCAATTTGCAAACTTTGTGCACTGGTTTGAGGTCAATCCGATTTTTATAGAATTAATTATGATTTTTCTAAGATCGGCATACAATGCTGATTTTTATATGAGATTGTAACTAATGTTTTTATTTTTGATCTGAAACATTATCCGGGACACGGGTGTCACAGTGGCAGTTTTGTAATTAATATTAATTTCAAT
Source organism: Cichorium intybus (assembly GCA_023525715.1). Lineage (NCBI taxonomy): Eukaryota > Viridiplantae > Streptophyta > Magnoliopsida > Asterales > Asteraceae > Cichorium > Cichorium intybus. The sequence continues at coordinate 23,352,250 of CM042009.1, forward strand.
TATATAGTTAATTTTTTAAAAAGAAATTAGGGGCAATTTGGGTATAAAAAACAAATCAATTTCGGAAATACCCCAATTAAACAGGAAATAACCACAAAAAAGGGTAACTGCTCTCTCTTTCCATCGGCGACTAAGAAACGCTTCTCCTTCCCCTCGTTCCCATCTCAACAGCTTCTGTTCCAAATCCTCTGCTCACCGGAAAACACAAATCGGCGTCGGCTACTGGAAGCTACCACATGACGAGCTTACTACCGACGCAGCCACCACCTGACGAGCCAGACAACGCCGTCGTTCTTACCTCAACCAGCGCCGACACTTGGAAGCTAGGCTTTCCAATCTGAATCGGTTATGAAGGTCTGAGCAAATAAGTTTTTCCTTCCAGCCTGTCGATGCCTCACTTCACCCTCTTCGACCCTGCTAAGCGTCGGCCCACCATCAGCCAAAGCTATCGTTGAGTTGGCAGCCCCCTAAACTAGTCACGTCACCAATCGACACCCGGTATTTGTTGAAGGACCTGTTGTTAGTTCGTTCTTGCAGCATCCAACCGGTATCTGTTTGTATTTGTTGCCATATGAATCGAGTTGTATTGTTTCCATGTTTCTTGATTTTTGTTAAATTGAAGAAAAGATTTTTATTTCTGTTTGTATTCACTTTCAGTGAGAAGATGAAGACACATAGAAGCTGTTCGATAAAATGTCTGGACCAAAATTTTTGTGCAGAACATACAATAAGAAATGCCCAAGATGAAATGACTCAAGAACACTCAAATTCAGCGTAAAAAACTCATCATTTCATCAATTATTTTCAAGATTTTGGTTTCATATACATAGAGATAGAGTGTTTAAACATGATTTATTATGAACAAGGTATTCTTCTAATTGTGATTCAAACTCATTCTTTCAAGTGTTTTATCCTTCTAAAACATCTTGTGGTGGTTAATCTGTAGGAATGGGCAAGCCCCTTTGATTTCTGTGACATTGTGATTTTTACTACTCATAAAAGTACGTATGTATATGAGCACATGTATATAATGTATATATGCATATTTGTACGTATATATGCAAATGAGCACATGTATATAATGTATATATGCATATTTGTACGTATATATGCAAATGAGCACATTACATACATATGAGCACATGTATGTAATGTATATATGCATATGAGCAGTTGCATATGATTATACATATAAGTTAAGCAATCCATGATGAATTTTTTATTTGCTTAGCTAAATATCATCATGATAAATATTAGAGTATATAAGTGTATATGTACACATGTGCGTATGTGCATATGTGCATATATTCACATATGTGTATTTGCATATGTGCTTATTTATACGTATTTGCATATGTGCGTATTTGTATATACGCATACATGCAAATATGCATACATATATGTGTATATGTGTGAGTTATAACATTGTACTTATGGATTTCTTGTCCTATTTGTTTGTGTATATTTAGGCGTATTTGCATATATGCATACATATATGTGCATATGTGTATATGCATGTTTGTATGTGCGCATGCATACATATATGTGCATATACGTGCATATGTGTATATGCATGTGTATATGTGCACATATGTGCATATGTCTGTTCAAACGTATGTGCACATATGCATATATGTATATCAATTTGTTCATATACACACGTGTGTGTATTTGTGTATATGCATTAATAGATGTGCATTTGTTCATATGTATATATGCATGTATGTATTTATTTTAATGTTTTGGAATATACACTTATATCAATTTTAATTAATGTTTTTGCAGATTTTGAAGAATTTATCAATCAAATTGAAGAATTGAGAAGTGACAAACAAAAAAATGAAGATATAATGAAATTTTGTTGCTTTTTACATTTTTTGTATGTATTGTTCATTATTTTTAATAAATTTGTATGTATCGTTCAAAACAGTTATATATATTATTGTTTTTAATAAATAGATTATTTATTGTTTGCATTCATAATTAAAGGCAAGAATATGTATATATGAATTTTGAAAATATGCATATATGCACCTGCGAATATGTATATATGCATCCGTAAATAAATAAATTTATGTGTGTTTTAAATTCCAAAACCTAATTAAAAAAAATTTATGTTTTTTCAAAATCTAAAAACCTGATTTAAAAAAACGAAAATTAGATTTTTTTTTTTGAAATTTGAATATTCAAATCTAATAGACTTAATTTTAGGAAACGGTTATCGTTGTTGCCAAAAATAAAAAAATTATGCTTTAAATGTGATTTGTTAAATGACTATCATGCCCTTTTATGATTCAACCAATCAGAAAGAGTTCTTAGGTTCCTAGGAAAAAAATAATTCTCTCTTGAAATGGACTCGATATATATATATATATATATATATATATATATATATATATATATATATATATATATATATATATATATATATATATATATATATATATATATATATATATATATATATATATATATATATATATATATATATATATATATATATATATATATATATATATATATCGTTAATGGGGAAATATTATCTAACAAAATGTTACCTGTCTTTCACTATTATTGTTATTACACATAATTCTATATTTGAAATGATATACTATTCGAGTACATCGTTAGACCATGCATTTAATCACCTAACCAAAATATTTAATTGGATGGTGTATAAAGTAATATTGCCCCCGTTTAATTATATTTGTTATGAGTGGAAATATTTTGGATTGTTCTTGGGATAGGAAAACCGTGTTTTTCTTTTTCTTCACAAACTTTTGTTCTTATACGGATAGTTTTCGTCAACGGCCATATGCACGAGTTTTATGTGAAATCGTATTCGTGGGTAACTTTAAAAAATAGTGCAAACATCCTCGTCAATCTTTCGTCTTTGACTTTACATCATATCAATAAATCAATATATTAGTGTCTATTTTACAATAAAGACGTACCACTCCATTAGTGCGATTCAGTATAAATATTTAATATTTATAATATTAATCTAATTATTTTTTTTCGAAATAGGAATGATATTAGAGGATATACGTCCAAGCTTTATGAAATTGAAACCGATAGTCCTTGAAAGATTGGAAATATGAAGTTGAGAAACCTGCATTTGTTCAGTGGCAATGTAAAAGATTGGTAAATCTATAAATGATTAAATGCTACCAATCCAAATTTTAATTATTAATTTTCTATTCATTTAGGGTTGATTTCATGAAAACCATTATAGTTTGGTTTTTTCCGATTTAACTATTAAAAGATTTTTTTTTCACTTTAACCACCGAGAGTTTATTTAATTTTTCAAAAAAAACCACTACATAAAACTTTGGATTCTATGAAAACTGCTACTATATGATATTTTTGCAGTTTAACCACTCAAACAATTAATTTTTATGATTAAACCATTCAAACTTTGAAATTTCCAAAAAAACCACCTCGTATCTAGAAATTTATTTTTCTAAATGGTTCGTTTAACTCATTATCTGAAAAAAAAACGTATACTGATTATTTTGAAAATAGCATAAACTTACAGTGATTTTTTAAAACTAAAGACAAACTTTCAATAATTAAGCTATTTTTTTTTTCAGAAGTTAAACCGAAAAAAACCAAATCATAATGGTTTTTATGAAATTAACTCATTCATTTATATACACTAAACATTCAGCTTTTTTTTTTTTTTTTTTTGGCAAAGTGGAATAAACATATTCAACAAAATGTATAGAATGCCTTAAAATCTATTTATGTGTTTTCCGTCTCCATGTAAAAAAATAAATATTCCTTTTACACATGAGCTTTCTCAATTCATTATAGGACAACTAATCTATCATTTTCATAAGTTTTTATGGATTACATTCTACATCCAATATACAAACAGATAAAGTGAAGTGTATATATATATATATATATATATATATATATATATATATATATATATATATATATATATATATATATATATATATATATATATATATATATATATATATATATATATATATATATATATATATATATATATATATATATATATATATATATATATATATATATATATATATATATATATATATATATATATATATATATATATATATATATATATATGAACACTAAGTATTGTGTGAGTGTATGATTAAATATGGTCCAATCAATACATAAGGGTATTTTCGGATTTTCCTATTAATAATGATAATATCCAAAAATAAGAAACCTATAATTATGGTCACAATATTTTATTTAAGCCAATAATTATGGCATCAAACCAGAACCCTAGCCGTCTTCCAAATCCTTCACGGCTTCATCGATCGTCACTCCCTGCACCACCACGAGACCACCATCTCTCTGCCATCCTCACCGTCATGATCCGACCATCGATTTTTTTAGTCTCAATCAAAATTCGAAGTATCGATTCCGATCATAATCTCTTTCTCACATCGATACTGTTAATCTCTCACTATTACTCGAGAATCTGATGCTAATCGATTCATTCATCCCCATGTCCGAGGTATTCAATTGATATAGTATGTTAATTATTTGTTATTTGTGTGTTTCTTTCGCATTATTATTTGTATATTGATGTCCGTGAGATCCATCAGTTTTTTTATTTTCATTTGAGACTCGTTTCTTTAACCAAAGTTAACTAATGATATTGTGAGAAATATAATTTTTTGGTTGTTTCAACCTAATGACCATTTAGATTTCTTTCGAATTTAGGGTATAGTCGAGTTTTGCTTCTAACATTCTAAACGCCAAGGAAGATGCCTTTTTTCTCAATTGAATATTTTCACTTTTTGAATTGGATGTTTACAAGACCTTTGTAACCTGTGGCTTTAGCTTATATGATATTTATTCTTTAATTAATATTGACTAAATAAGAATCCAAGGGTTGGTTTTCTTTGAAAAAAGGCAATTTGTTTTATTTCAATTAATTCTTTACGAATCATCCACATTCGTTGATTTTATTGCATGGTTTTTAACTCCAAAATTTTAATTTAATTTTGTCGTTAGTTTTTTTGGATTATGAAACCTATCTCGGCAGTTTTTGTTTGTTGGTATTGAGTTTTTTTTATAAATTGGTTAAATTCTTGGTCTTTATTGAATGGTTTCAATTTGAGTAAATTACAATTTTGGTCCCTGTGGTTGTCCCAAAATTTCACTCTTGATCATCCTTTTAGTTTTTCACGTTTATGGTCCCTGAACTGCACTTTTGCTTACACTATTGGTCCCTTGGCCAGGAAAAAGACCAATATACTCTTTTTAATTTCTTTTTCTTTTTTCTTTTAATGTATTATTTATTAAATGAATTAAAAAAAAGAAAAAAAACCGTTTCGCCATTGCTGCTTTCTCCACCAGAGACGCCGCCGTCCTCCGTCCTCCTCCGCGTCAAGAACACCCAACTCGCAGACCCTGACTTGCACAATGCTTTTTGCTGTTGCTGGTTTTGACACAGGTAGAACCATCGCGACTACAACCATCTCATCACCGTCACGGAACAGGTGAAGCTCTGTCTCCTGATTCTGATTCACATTACAGAGTGGGCAGCAGGTAGCATCCATCAGAATCCCTCTTCGTTGTATGAAAGGAATAATCAACACCAACGCTAAACCTAATCAACATTGCTAATCTACAAAACTGGAGTTAATAATCAACAAGAATCAAACAAACGTTTTTTCAATTTTGTGTTATTTTACATTTTGCTCATTTGCTCATTGTATCTTCTAACAATTGAATTGGTATAACATTTATACTACGTGCTAAAAGCAATTTGAAAGAGGGGAAAAGTGTGTGAACCACTCACTTTTTATTTTCAAATGTCTTCGTTTTTGGTACAACCAGTGGGATTCAACTCCATGATCGCAACACCAGAGTCAGATTTGAGATTGAAACCATCAGTGCCGCCGTACTTCGGTGAGGACTTCGTCATTTTCTTCCTCATATAGCTCTCGGTTTTTTCCTCCGCCAGTTGATTAACCTGTGTGACAACAACAACCGACACCAACCCCTTCTCAATCATCTCCTTGAAACAGCAAAGCATTGAGTGATTTCAGTTTCACAATCTTCTCCCAATCCGGTGGTAGGGGATGGCGTCGAGACCCTTTCTTGCGGTGCTTCTCCCCTCCTGGTCATCGCCCTCATGTTCTTCTACTTTCTATGGCCCTTTCTTTATCTCCACAGCAACAATTTCCACTCTCGCACACACTTCATGAACGCCGCCGCCACTACCGACCCTGATAAATCATGTATCTTCACCTTCCAACTGTTTCTTTCTCTTCGCTCAGTTTCTGGATCTGAAGCATCGCCGGAACCTGACCAGTAGTTGTTCAACGGATCCACCGCCGATGACACCCATTTGGGCGGAGATATTGGGCGTGAAGTCCACCGCCGGTGACACCATTGAAGTCGATTCATTGTTCGAAGGAGTTACCGTCGGAGAGAAATTCTTGAAAGATGCCAAAATCGATAAGTGCTTGAAATTTTCTTTTTTTTTAATTATAAAAATAATAATATTTCAAAAGAAAAAATAAAATGAAATTTAAAAGGGTATATTGGTCTTTTTATCTGGCCAAGGGACCAATAGTGTAAGCAAAAATGCAGTTCAGGGACCATAAGCGTGAAAAACTAAAATGATGACTAAGAGTGAAATTTTGGGACAACCACAGGGACCAAAATTGTAATTTACTCTTTCAATTTTGATTTTTTATTAAAAAAAACACTTATCTTACATAAGTTCTTACTTTTCAAAATGCTTTGATTCTTCAAGAATGCGTACCAAAGTTATTTATGTTTATTTCAGGATTTTCTTTCAAGGTGGATACTTTTCAGAATTCATAATCTTTCAGAATGGGTCTTACTCTTCAAGAAGATCTCATATTACTTTCAAGAATATATACTATTTCTGTCAATAATGTTTTTTTTCACTGATATTATTAACGTCAATTCCTTTTTTCATTCTTAGAATGTACTTATAACATATTTGAGAATGAATGTAATTCAGCTTTATTCTTTAAGAATGTCTATTATAAAAACACACATATTCTTAAAAGAATTGCATTCTAATTTGTATTTTTTACATGATTCACCCGAGAGTATGTCAACATTGCAATAAAAATATTTATTATATCGATCCAAATGGTTATTCTTGATAATACATTCACTATTATTCTTTAAGAATGTTAATTCTCAAAAAGTTATATGAACGAGGTCACATTCTTTAATAATGGAATAATAACATTTGATCATTGTAAAATTAAAAAATACATGTGTTTTTAATTGAAATGCAGTAAATATTCATCATATAATGTAGGTTTAAATATTATTGAATTAGATAAATAAATATTAAATAAATATCCCACCAAATTACGAGATAATTTTGGTATTTTCTTTTTTAAATATCAACTAATAGACGAAAATACCCTTTATAAGGGTTTAATTGCAAAAACTAATTAATTAATTTTCATATATTTACAATTATGCCCCTGCATCTAGAACCGTGGATCATTTCAATCGGACGCTCCACATTTAGTCATACATTCACACAATATTTGTAATCCACATTTGATCACAGCCACATTGAGAATGAAAATTATATTGAGAATGCGAGAATGAATCTCAGCCACATATTTTTTTTCTTGCTGCTCTAATGTTTTGGCGTCGTCGAAGCGTTGACGCTCTAACGACGAGATATATATTATTATTCACATATGATTTTCACCACCACTTCCACCTGCACCACCTTCGTTACCACCACCACCGTCGTCGCTGCCACCACCACCGTTGCCGCAGCTATCTCTACCACCACCGTCGCCGCCGCCACCTCCCCCAACGCCACCGCCACCAACCACCACCACCGGTACTGCCAACGCCGCCACCTCCCTCACCGCCGCCGCTACCACCTTTACCACCACATCTACCATCGCTGCCACCACCCACCGCCACCACTACCACCTCCATCACCGCCGCCACCACCACCACCACCACCTTCGTCACCAACTACCTCCACTAACACCACCACCCCACGAACACGGTCACCACCATCACCACCATCATCGCCACCCTCTATCGCTATCAACATCATCATCGCCACCCTCTATCACCATTCCGACCACCACAACCATATATGTATATTTATATGTGTTTATTCATATATGATTATATGAATATTCATATAATCATATATGATTATTCATATATGATTATATGAATAATCATATATGAATATACTCATTCATATATGAATAAATCATATACAAAAAAAATCCCAGCTCGTCGTCGTGGAGCGGCGCGGGTCAGCGCTGGCGCATCTAGTGGCCCAGATTCATTCTCACGTTCTCAACATTATTTTCATTCTCAATGGAACCCTCCCTTATATATATATATATATATATATATATATATATATATATATATATATATATATATATATATATATATATATATATATATATATATATATATATATATATATATATATATAGGCTTAGGATCAAATAAGAACTAAATAATTTATGTGAACCGTGAGAACTATCTTTGACCATTAGATTACAATTATCAAGATTAATCTTGTGAGGGTATTTCCGGAATTGTAATATAATAATTAATTTTGTAATTAAATAAAATTTCTATAATTATGGTAATAACCAACTTCCTTGATTTATGGATTTAAAAATTCGAATTAATTTGAATCATTTTTACTAATCTGAATTTTGAATTATTTTTTACTAATTCGAATTTACAATTATTATAATAATATTTTTATAAAATTCATTAATTTATTTTTTCACTATTACTAATGATTTTCTATTCTAAAAATATATATACGTTTATTCTAAAATGAACAAAATAATTAGAACAATATATATTCTTATGTGATCTATTTTTTTTAAATAATCATATTTTTTCATTATTACCAATTAGTTTGGTAAAAATATAAATTCTAACAAAATATATATTCTGATATGAATTATTAATTAAAAAAATGTATTAAAAAACACAGAATAGCCTATAATGAATAAGGTATATTCTATAAGTAAGCTAATACATATAGTCTATTCTGATATGATTCTATTATAGGATCTATTATAAATTGAATTACAAGTAATTCTAATATGAACATGAACTATTCTAAGTTCTAGTATGAACATTATCTATCCTAAAATCAGAAAATAATGACTTTTTCTCCTCTGTATTTCATCCATCTTGCTGAGTATACCCATTGTAACGCCCGGTTTCTCATACAAAGTACACCCAAAATTTTGCAAACAATTATACATTAAAAATGGGTATACTTGCACTCAACCCAGGAAAAACAAGATGTTATGAAACATTAATTACATAAAAGGTCCTTAAAATTTGACCAGGCATTACAAATAAACCTAACACAACTAAAGGACATGCTCTGAGTTGTCCATCTCTCTTTATCACATGCCTTCCCCTATCACTGCTACAGATACCTGCAAAACAACAAACAACTCAAGTGTAAGCTTATAAAGCTTAGTGAGTAATCTTAATCACACTCCATAAATCTTTCTCAATAACATCCTCATCATTCTCTTTTGCTAATCTCATTAGCAAATCCATCTTCTCTCAACTCTGAAATCTACTAACATATTAGCTTTACAAACACCAGCTAATTAGTAATAATATCAAATCAATAATAAGTATCACAAGTGATACTACTCATAAACTCAATTACACTCACACTCGCATATACTCATTTCACCATCAAGTATACTCAATTATAACACCCATCATGGTTGTAGCAATCAAACTCAAAGACTCTTTAACTCACCGCTACATCATATACTCTACTCTTATACTCGATATGAAATCCAACTCATCTCTTGTTATCCACCGGTAACAAAACCATTTCGACTCTAATTTATTTCAATATCAATATAACACACACGTATATACATATGTATTACCTACAACAAGATATAACTCCTATTTCTCATAGAAACATAATCTCAATCTAAATCACACTCAAAATCTCATTCTCGTATGTTAAATCACATGTTTCTCAATTATAACTTGGCTATCTCAACCAATTTAAAATCAATAGTAACCTGTAAATTCACAATTTAATCATAAGAATGAATTATAGTTACTCACCTGATGTCAACTCAGTATTTGGAACCCCCAAATTACGCGTATCGGGCTCCTATTCACTAGACATGGTTATATCACCATAGTCTAAATCAATTTTCCAACATCCACAATCATTTCAACAACATCTATCTCAAAGATGTACAAATCAAAAGAGGAAAAAGGAGTATAAACGGTAAATATCAACACTATATTTACCGAAACCCCCAATTCCGCGGTTCTACTCATTCAACCGTAGAAACTCGACAATACTCTCACCAATAACTCTAAAGGCATCCACTAACAATCTACTATCAACATATATAACAATATATAACGAAATCACGAAATCAAAGTTAGGGTTTCAAAAACCCCAAACCGAAGAAATCACTCACCTCGACGAATTAGGAAGCAAGAACGCGTGTACGGGATTAGATCCGCATCTCCCCATGTTTCCCTACGATTCTCCAGCTTCAATTTGACCCAAAATCGCCATTTGGAGCTCTCAAGGTCGAAAAGGAAATGTTTTTCCCGTAATGAGCATTTTCTGCACATTTAAAGGGTCTGTCAGGTCCACACGACCCCGTGTGGATTCTACACGACCCCGTGTGGATCCACCTCTTCTATTATTTGCTACTGCACGATTCTACACGACCCCGTGTAGAATCTACACGACCCGTGCAAGTTTGGAACTCAATTTTGGCTCACTGCATGATTCCACACGACCCCGTGTGGAATCTACACGCCCCCGTGTGAATCTGGAAATTTCACTTGGTTTTTCGATCGTAACTTTCTCGTTTCTTATCCGTTTTTAACAATCCTTATATGCTTAGAAAGCTAAGGAAAAGTTCTACAACTTGATTAGGCTAATTATAACTTTAGATTAACACATCTCTAAACAACTCATATGTAAGACCACACCGGTTATAAGGTAATAACTCTACTTACCTTAGTAAGCATCTCAAAATGAAAAATGGGTCTTACAAGTTCTCTCCTCCTTCAAAAGATTCCGTCCTCGGAATCTCTTAGAATAGGTATGGTCTATACAACCACCTCACCACCACAATCACACATCACTTATGATAATGATATTATCCTTTCGTCATCTCATATGACATGTACATATTGTCATATCTCATTTACTCATAATATAATTAACGCCCATCATCAGTCTCATAAGATGATCTCTATAGCTATATTGGCTATCATCATTGCCACGTAGGCAAGTACTCACTCTTTTATAGCGCACCCTTCGTTGTAGCTTCGTCGACATCAAAATATCTCACCTTACTCTTCAAGTGATACTCAAATCACTATCATTATTTGCATACATTCATATTTATGACTCACATCAAGCCACATTCTCATTGTACCATCCTTCAATAAGGAAAACGGTCCCACTGATTCCAATACTCATTCTCTCTCAATTTACTCCTCTAATTGCAACCTGTCAATTTTTAACTCCTCATCAACACAACTCATGAATATTAGAAACTATATCGAGTTTCACTCACGCCTCCTCTGAAATTGTTATTTAACTCTCGACACTTTGGTCACACAAGATCCGTTTCCGTTGTCTCATCACTACAACTGATTATAACTTCTCCAAAAGCTCATTTATATCTACTCCCACCTCAGCACACATTTTAGGTTTTTCACCCAATATACAACTCACCAAAATCTCTACACATGGCTCAAAATAATAAAATTTGACACTGCAATCCCTACAATGAGATCATATCTCATTATCCGATTAATTCATTAATCTCAAGAAAGTAACTCAGATTATTATAGCAAAATCCACTATCCATCGTCTCATACGAATAAATAGTTTTGTCATCTCGACACCCACGTATTTATCTCATTGGTAGTAATTGGTTTGATTGCTAAGGAACGAATCCTATCAATCACGAACACAATTACTTTACTCCTTCTTTTAACTCACATCTTTTCATTATGTATTTATAAAACTCTATCTCGTTCAACATACAAGAAATCTCACACATTCTCAACACGAGTACATAACAGATGTACTTACTCACAGCAACAATTTCTCAACAGTATTACTCGCTGTATTATCTCACAATACCTCTATAATATTACTCGGCCTCTGATTCGTCCTCTTCTCAACCCGTAGGTTTCAAGCCATACAAGCTTACCGTTACGTTCATATCTATCCGCACGCAAGGATAGTACATGTCTCATTACTCTGCATCATCATAAAGTACATGCCTGTTTACACACAAGCACAACCACTAAAGCACCACTCTGCCTCAACTCTTGGTACCTCGTACCATCCTTTGGTCTCATCATTCAACACTATCTCACGATATCTCGGACCGTCCTCTGATCATATCATGGTACCTCGTACCATTCTCCGATTTAAATCCATCTCATCTTTGACTCTAGCGAGTCTCCGCTACGGTCTCGAGTAATATAGACTCACCGTCACTCCTCCTTTTGTTTGAGTCATAACAATTTTCATTACTCCAACCACAAGGTACTTGTTATGTGGTCTCACAAAAATATGTGATCTTAACCTCAACTACTCAATACGTGGCCCCATAAAATATGTGGTCTCCACCACGATTATTCGCTATGTGGTCCCACAATATAAGTAGTCTCAACCACGTTTACTCAATATGTGACCCCACCAAATATGTGGTCTTAATCACCTTTACTCAATATGTGACCCCACCAAATATGTGGTCTCAATCACGTTTACTCAATATGTGACCCCACCAAATATGTGGTCTCAATCACGTTTACTCAATATGTGACCCCACCAATTATGTGGTCTCGATCACATTTACTCAATATGTGACCCCACCAAATATGTGGTCTCAATCACATTTACTCAATATGTGACCCCACCAAATATGTGGTCTCAATCACATTTACTCAATATGTGACCCCACCGAATATGTGGTCTCGATCACATTTACTCGTTATGTGGTCCCACAGAATATGTGGTCTCAACCACATTTACTCGATATGTGGTCCCACAGAATATGTGGTCTCAACCACATTTACTCGATATGTGGTCCCACAGAATATGTGGTCTCAACCACATTTACTCGATATGTGGTCCCACAGAATATGTGGTCTCAACCACTTTTACTCAATATGTGGTCCCACAGAATATGTGGTCTCAACCACATTTACTCATTATTTAACTCAATCTCTAGGCCAATAAGGCCTATATGAACCACTCTAGGTTCTCTCAATTATACCACAAAGTACTCTTTATGTGGTTATTCAAATGTCCTCTGACATCTCTGTCACAAATATCTCATTATGTGACAACTCCAAATCATAGAATTCAACACTAAACATATTAACTCATAATCAGTTATGGTGTGCAATCAACTACACTCACCGTCTTTCTTAACTCATACTCTTTTGGCTATCTCAGCCATTCACTGTGATCAATCATAAGTACTAGTTATGTGGCCCCACAGAATGTGTGGTCTCAACCACAAAGTACTCGTATACAAAAATATCGTCACATCTGTGAAACAACAAACACTATATATACAATATCAAAATTTATATATATTTTTACCATGTATATACTCTTTATACACACTTCTCTATGGTTGTTAAGTACTCGTCAAGCAACCAATTATAATCTCAGTTATATACAATTACAAAGCACTCGTTATGTGATATGTAAACATTACCTCAAATGGACACGAGATTCTCATCTCGATGCCGATTACTACACTTTATAACCATAATTCTCTAACACATGTAATCTCAATTGATCTTTTATGTGTCCAAACATTTCACACATATTCTACTACATGTATTATCAACAATTAAACACATATAACTCATTACAACTTCCATTTTAAGTAAATTACTTACATACCTCATAGCAACAAAATCTTGTTTTCTCACTAGTTGAAACTTGCATACTTCGAATCTCAACTCTTGAGTGTACTCGGCTACACTCACATGTCTCAACTTTTAGCTCATGCTCAGCTTATGCTCATACTCTTTCTCATCATTAGTTGGAATTTCGCCTCAACCGGGATCTTATCTCATCATCAATTGGAATCTCGTCATTAGCCGGAATCTCATCTCAATTAGTATCTCATGTCGTATTCAGTTGACATCTCATTATCAATTGAAGTTCTCGTCTTCTCATTAGTTGATATCTCATATCAACCAAAATCTCGTCTCATCATCCTCTATAGGTCCAACCGAATGTGACCGATTTATCAACTCGTCCTCATCTGTCTCCACATCTATATTCACACACAGAATATAACAATAACAAATATAACATAAAAGTTATACTTAACTCATAAACTAAAATCTGCAGCAGTATCTTTTCCGAAGCATGTGATAGGGGCTCTCTCCTCCTTCAGTTCAAGTCTAGGACTCTATACTCAAAGACCTAGTTCACTTAAACCATGCTCTGATACCAACTTGTAACGCCCGGTTTCTCATACAAAGTACACCCAAAATTTTGCAAACAATTATACATTAAAAATGGGTATACTTGCACTCAACCCAGGAAAAACAAGATGTTATGAAACATTAATTACATAAAAGGTCCTTAAAATTTGACCAGGCATTACAAATAAACCTAACACAACTAAAGGACATGCTCTGAGTTGTCCATCTCTCTTTATCACATGCCTTCCCCTATCACTGCTACAGATACCTGCAAAACAACAAACAACTCAAGTGTAAGCTTATAAAGCTTAGTGAGTAATCTTAATCACACTCCATAAATCTTTCTCAATAACATCCTCATCATTCTCTTTTGCTAATCTCATTAGCAAATCCATCTTCTCTCAACTCTGAAATCTACTAACATATTAGCTTTACAAACACCAGCTAATTAGTAATAATATCAAATCAATAATAAGTATCACAAGTGATACTACTCATAAACTCAATTACACTCACACTCGCATATACTCATTTCACCATCAAGTATACTCAATTATAACACCCATCATGGTTGTAGCAATCAAACTCAAAGACTCTTTAACTCACCGCTACATCATATACTCTACTCTTATACTCGATATGAAATCCAACTCATCTCTTGTTATCCACCGGTAACAAAACCATTTCGACTCTAATTTATTTCAATATCAATATAACACACACGTATATACATATGTATTACCTACAACAAGATATAACTCCTATTTCTCATAGAAACATAATCTCAATCTAAATCACACTCAAAATCTCATTCTCGTATGTTAAATCACATGTTTCTCAATTATAACTTGGCTATCTCAACCAATTTAAAATCAATAGTAACCTGTAAATTCACAATTTAATCATAAGAATGAATTATAGTTACTCACCTGATGTCAACTCAGTATTTGGAACCCCCAAATTACGCGTATCGGGCTCCTATTCACTAGACATGGTTATATCACCATAGTCTAAATCAATTTTCCAACATCCACAATCATTTCAACAACATCTATCTCAAAGATGTACAAATCAAAAGAGGAAAAAGGAGTATAAACGGTAAATATCAACACTATATTTACCGAAACCCCCAATTCCGCGGTTCTACTCATTCAACCGTAGAAACTCGACAATACTCTCACCAATAACTCTAAAGGCATCCACTAACAATCTACTATCAACATATATAACAATATATAACGAAATCACGAAATCAAAGTTAGGGTTTCAAAAACCCCAAACCGAAGAAATCACTCACCTCGACGAATTAGGAAGCAAGAACGCGTGTACGGGATTAGATCCGCATCTCCCCATGTTTCCCTACGATTCTCCAGCTTCAATTTGACCCAAAATCGCCATTTGGAGCTCTCAAGGTCGAAAAGGAAATGTTTTTCCCGTAATGAGCATTTTCTGCACATTTAAAGGGTCTGTCAGGTCCACACGACCCCGTGTGGATTCTACACGACCCCGTATGGATCCACCTCTTCTATTATTTGCTACTGCACGATTCTACACGACCCCGTGTAGAATCTACACGACCCGTGCAAGTCTGGAACTCAATTTTGGCTCACTGCATGATTCCACACGACCCCGTGTGGAATCTACACGCCCCCGTGTGAATCTGGAAATTTCACTTGGTTTTTCGATCGTAACTTTCTCGTTTCTTATCCGTTTTTAACAATCCTTATATGCTTAGAAAGCTAAGGAAAAGTTCTACAACTTGATTAGGCTAATTATAACTTTAGATTAACACATATCTAAACAACTCATATGTAAGACCACACCGGTTATAAGGTAATAACTCTACTTACCTTAGTAAGCATCTCAAAATGAAAAATGGGTCTTACACCCATCTTCAACCATATTGTTGATTGTACCTCGAGGAAAGTTCCTACATGCAAAACAAATCTCAGTTTAAATCATATATAATTGAATAGACAAGAGCATTAGAATTGTGAAAACCTAAAAAGGCAATAAAGTCAGATTATAATTCCAAAATATAAACCATGTAAAATTTTATCATTACCTTGTTGGCTGCAGTTGCATACTCAGCTACAAGCTGGATTGATTCACGTGACACTGTAAGGAAAAAGCCAGTATTAAGAAGAGTTTATTCTAATATGACCATAATATATTCTATGAGGAAAAATTGAATTATTAGTGGATTAGACAATTATCAAGATTAGTATGACAATTGAGAGCCAATCACCCTTATGTTTCACGGAACCAGACATATTCAATAAATGCAACAAAAAAATGCTTAAAAAGACATATTATAGAGCAGTTGAAGTTGGATAACACAAAAATAACATCAAACAAAAGAAGCAATAGGTAAAATGATCGACTTAAACTATATAAGCTCATCAACAAAATGGCATTAATAAAAACCGAAAGAAGCTATTGGTTTTGATTGTGTCAGGCTGCATTTGTGCCTGCATCAGAGAGTGCACTGGACACAAGTTATTTCACAAGAGAATACACGTAGAATAACTCAGACCAGGTGTATGCAGCCAGTGAAACAGAGATTCAAGAACTTTCATCAGTTTATGATCTTCAAAATCCAGTAACAATGGAAGATACTAGTAAACTTACATCTGAGACACCAGCAGGCTTTGTTCTAAGTTGTGGTTCAATCACACTGAACAACAAGTGCTGCATAACATAAACATGGTTAAAAAAACACTATAACTGAACTCCAAAAAATTGTCAAGGAAATAATATTTGTAGTTCTATGTAAAACTAATCAGTGATCAGATTAATGCTTATATCAAAGATGCTAAAAACAAAAGAATCCAACCTTAAATGCGTACTTAGGGTTAGCAATTTCACATAGTACACAACCACGGTTGAACTTTCTCTAACATCAAGGTCAAACAAACAACTGTTGGATTATGTGTCTAAGCCATGACTTATAATTGTATTTATCTTGTTAATAGAAGCAAAGTCCATTTGGGTTGCCCTCATAGTTGGAGGATTAACGTATGGTCCAGTAGAGAAAAAAGTTGATTTATTTATTGTTTAATAAATCAATAGAAAATAAATAAATGGTTTCTTAATATATTTAAGTGTTAATATATTAATTGGAAACTATAATAATTAATTAATATTTAATCTAGAATTAATTGGATTTAATTTAGTGATTAAATAAATTAATTAAAGGTACAAGGACTGGTTTGTATTTATTCAATAGTTGAATAACTGGCAGAGAGAGAACCAGGGACCAAAATTGCGCCAACCTGGAGGCTCCTCCAGGGTTTGGCAAAAACCCTAAGTAGGGTTTAGAAGCCTGGTCCAAGTGGTCAACAGGCTTGCCCACTAAGGAAGCTCCTTAGGGTTTCAGCTGTAACCCTTGGAGGCTATAAAAGGAACCTCCTGGCTCCCTTATTTCTGTGCCAATTTAAACCAAAGGAATTCTGTTGAACTGTCTTCTCCATTGCTTTGGGTGTGACTTGCATTTGAGGCAGGATAATTTGCCACTAGCTTGAAGAACAAGATCAAGAAAAGGTTGGTTATTCTTATTTGATCTTTAGAATTTAAATGTTGGCCTTAGCAATTAGTTTATTATCTTCATAGAAGAAAACATAGATCTTTTAGGGTTGCATGTGAACCATAAGGATTTGTTTGTTCATTGATTGCTTAAAAACCCTTCAGTGGTATCAGAGCTATGGCTTTGTTTTCTTGTGTTTGATATAAACTGCATGAGCTGTTTGTGCCTTGAGCGTTTTTGCGAAAAACACTTCTTGGAATGGCCTTAGATCGAATTCAAGGCTAGGGTTTCCTAACCCTAGCCGCCACCCTTGGTCCCTCCTTGATTTGCTTGCCTTTTATAAGTAGGTTGTTATTTATGGCAATTATTAGATAATTAAATAACTGGAACCCCTTATCTTTGCATGCTGATTTCGTGACATAGGGATAAGTGTTAGGAAATTAATTTGATTAATTTTTTGAGATTCCCTTATTTGATTTAATTGGTTTAATTAATTTTTAATTAAAAGATAAATTAAATCAGCTTAAAGAATTAATTTAAATTTTCGAAAAAATAGAATAAATTAGCGAAAATTCTAAATAAATTAATTCTAAAATATTTTAATAAGATTAAAATATATCTTATATATTTATGATTAAAAGTTAATATTTATATATAAAATTAAATGGTCAGTCTTACCGTTAGTAGGCCTCATTCACAAAACTGTCCTATAAAGAGGGTATAAGGCGACTGCCTATAAAATGGCAGTCTAATGGGTATCTACTCTTACCCACCGCTCTCCTGGTCAGTCGAGTGTCGTTAGCCGAACGGGTTTGATAGAACCGCTAAGCCTCTTAAAAGTATAATGCTATAATTGAAAGTACTAGAACTTTAAAACAAATCCCAATCTAGTTACTTTAGGTTTAAAAATGTGAATTGGTACTAATCCATGAAATTGCACATTACACTTTGTGGAAAATTGGTGGAGCGTGTGTGGTTTACCGGCACGCCAACTAGGGTCTGCAAAGAGTCGTAATGGGTTTCTCGGTTTTGTCATTATTAACGGAGCGTGTGTGGATAACCGACACGTTAATTAGGGATGACAATTGACTTCGAGAGTACCGAGCAATTTGCATGGTTATTCACACTCGGTTTGTGATCCTCGGTATCCCAGTCACAAACGAGCGGGGCATTCCCGAGATTAAAACATGCTATCGAACAGTTCGATAAATCTCAAATGAAACTAGGAATTCCATTATAATTAGATTATTTTTCGCGGTGGAATTAGCTGAATCGTCATTCGCCTACCTTATAAAATTTACAATATAGATTACGGCATCCCTCTTCGATATTGTAGATTGTTATTGTAGGATCCTAGCCTTATATTTATTCTTGGGTGAGTATAAGGACTATTTAATAATATCCAATTAAAACTGCCTTCTTCTTATTCGGATGTCTTTCGACCAATCCGTTCCCCACTCTAATCCCGGTAATTTCACCTCGATTCTGTCATTGTGCTCAAAAGTGACGTTGGACGACACTAACTACAATGACTGGATCCGTAACATCAAAATGGCTCTAAGGTTTGAACACAAAGAGTATGTTCTGGAAACCGAGCTAGTTAAGGTTGACCCAGATACCGCTACTCCCGAGGAAGTCGCCGCGTACACCAAACGCTCAGATGATGCGACCAAAGTGGCCTGCATCATGATCACTACCATGAACCCTGAACTGCAGCGCATCTATGAGGACTATTGGCCTTACGAGATGCACAAAGAGCTCGCGGAAAAGTTCTGCAAGCAAGAGCGCATCGATGGCGTGTGGTTGTAAAAGCTTTCACTAATGGCAAACCTAAAGATGGAGAGTCCATCTGCACTCATGTGCAAAGGATGCATGGTTACGTGGAGAGGCTTAGGAAGCTGAAAATGCATGTTCATGAGGATTTAGCTGTTGACATAGTACTAAACTCATTGCCTAGTTCTTATGACCAGTTCACACTGGCGTATCATTTGAACAACAATCAGGTGACCCTGGCTGAATTACACCGCATGCTTCGTATTGCTGAAGACGTGATGAAGGGAAAAGGTCTGCTCCCTGCCAACCCGTCTGTCCTGGCTATTGGCTCAGGCAAGGGAATGAAACGGAAGGGCCCTCCAAAGCAAAACTGGAGGGAAAAGACTCATGTCGGGACATCTAGCAGTGTCCTAAGAGCCAAGTCTTCCGGCATTCCGCACGTCACGAATCCCAAAGAGGCTGAGTGTTTTTACTGCAAGCAAAAGGGTCACTGGAAGAGAAGCTGCCCCACGTATCTGCAAGACATCAAGGATGGCAAGTGAAGCCATCACGAGCAGGTACATATTCTATATCTAATAACTCACATTCTTCCTGTTCTTGGGTCCTTGATACAGGATGTGGTTTTCATATCTGTTCTGATTTGCAGGGCCTAAAGGAAAGTAGGGAGCTGGAGCACGGTAGATTGAACCTGGTCATGGGCAATAGGCGAACGTCACCTGTTACCAAGATCGGTGTCTATTGATTAGTGCTTAGTAGTGGAGTCTGTTTAGATTTACATAATTGTTGCTATTCGCCTGATATGGCAAAGAACATAATTTCTTTTCATGCATTGTTCAGACAGGGCTTTTATTATGAATTTAATAAATTGAATGGTTCAATTTCTGTTTTCAAAAATGATGTTTTTATATTTAATGCTATGCCTTGTGATGGAGTGTATGAATCTATTATGTGTGTTGATAATTATGGTAAAAATGATTCTTCAAGCGGTATAGAAAAGACGTGTCTGTGGCACTGTCGCCTTGGCCATATCAACAAGAAACGCATTGCCCAACTCCAAAAGGATGGAGTGTTGGAATCATTCGACCTCGGGTCAGATGATGTATGCGAATCTTGCTTGCTTGACAAGATGACAAAATCACCATTCAAAGGTTCCTTTGAAAGAGGTGAAGGTTTGTTGGATATCATACACAAAGATGTGTGTGGTCCCTTCAGAACAACCACAAAAGATGGCACGCGGTTCTATGTGACCTTTACTGACGATTTTAGTATATATGGGTATATCTACTTAATCAAGAATAAGTCAGATACCTTTGAAAAGTTCAAAGAGTTCAAAAATGAAGCAGAAAATCAATTTGGCAGAAAGATAAAGATGCTTAGATCCGACAGAGGCGGTGAGTATTTTAGTATCGAGTTTCTCGATTACCTCAAGGAATGTGGAATTGTTTCACAGTTGTCGCCCCCAAGTACACCTCAGTTAAATGGTGTTACTGAAAGGCGAAACCGAACCTTGTTGGACATGGTTCGTTCCATGATGAGTCGAGCTTCACTTCCAATCCATTTCTGGGGGTATGCCTTAGAGACTGTCGTCTGTATCCTAAATCTTGTCCCAACCAAGAAGGTTGCGAAAACACCGTACGAGATGTGGACGGGGAAAGTTCCCTCGTTGGCACACATCAAAGTCTGGGGCTGTGAGGCTTTCGTAAGATGAGAGACTCATGACAAGCTCGCGGAAAGAAGTGAAAGGTGTTTCTTCATTGGATACCCGAAACAGTCGTTTGGATACTTGTTCTACAGCCCGAGCGAGGACGTGGTCTTTGTAGCAAGACGGGGGTTCTTTCGAGCGAGAGAACTCATTTCCAAAGAGGACAGTAGGAGTACAATCGATCTCGAAGAAATTCAGGAGACGCCTGATGAAACAACCTTGGAAGAAACTAGCAACCAACATGAGGAAGAGGTTCCTGTTAGACCCACCGACATCTCATTGCCCCTTAGACGTTCGAGTAAAGTTAGCATGCCACCCGAGTTTTATGGTTTCCATATTACTTCGGACGGTGACACGTTGGTCAGTGATCGGACATTGACTAATTAGGATGAACCAGCTAACTAGTGCGAAGCAGTGGCGGGCCCCGAGTCTGCCAAGTGGAAAGAGGCAATGGACAGCGAGATTAAGTCCATGTTTGACAATCAAGTTTGGAACTTGGTTGACAATGTGTCGGGTCGAAAGACAGTCGGGTGCAAATGGATCTTCAAGAAGAAGACCGACATGGATGGTAAAATACATACGTATAAAGCTCGGCTGGTTGCGAAGGGATTCACTCAAACCCTGGGGGTTGACTATGATGAAACCTTCTCACCAGTAGCCAAGATTAAGTCAATCAGGATAATGCTTACCATAGCTGCATTTCATGATTATGAAATTTGGCAGATGGATGTCAAAACCGCCTTCCTTAACGGGAAACTGACTGAGGATGTTTATATGAATCAGCCAGAGGGTTTTGTAGACACAAAGCATCCTGATAAAGTATGCAAGCTTGAAAGATCAATCTACGGATTGAAAGATCAAGGCTAGTGAGAGTATAGTCACTTTTATGGTGTTGTATGTTGATGACATACTGCTCATGGGAAACGACATTCTGACCTTGCAAGATGTCAAGTCTTGGCTCGGGAAGTGTTTCGCCATGAAAGACCTAGGAGAAGCTGCTTATATTCTCGGGATAAGAATACTTAGAGATAGAAAGAGAAAATTAATAGGTCTGAGCGAGTGTACATATTTGGAAAAGGTGTTAAAAAGGTTTAACATGGAAAATTCCAAGAAGGGAGAGCTACCAATCCAAAGTAATGCTAAATTGAGTAAGACTCAAAGTCCGAGTACCGATGAGGAAATAGCTGAGATGAGTTGGGTACCTTACGCTTCGGCAGTAGGGTCGATCATGTATGTTATGACATGTACTCGCCCTGACGTATCCTTTGCACTGAGCATGGTTAGTCGATTCCAGGATAATCCTGGAAACGCACATTGGATTGCGGTTAAGAACATACTCAAGTTCCAAGAAGGACAAAGAATATGGTATTAGTCCTTGGTGGCAGTGATGACTTGAAAGTGAGTGGATATACAGATGCCAGCTTCCAGACAGATAGGGACAGTGGACTGTCCCAGTCGGGCTGGGTATTTCTTTTAAACGGCGGAGTGGTCACTTGGAAAAGTTCCAAGCAGGAAACGGTGGCTGATTCAACATGCGCATCAGAGTACATTGCAGCGAGTGAAGCGTCTAAGGAAGCGGCTTGGCTGAAGAACTTTATCGGTGACCTTGGAGTTGTCCCGAAAATTCAGGAGCCGATGGAACTATTCTGCGATAATGAGGGGGCGGTCGCTTTGACAAAAGAACTGCGAGATCATGGAAAGTCCAGGCATATCGACAGAAAGTACCATTACATTCGACATCGCGTAGAAGAAGGTCACTTACTGGTTAAGAGAGTATCATCAGAAGACAATCCTGTAGATCCTTTGACTAAGGCGCTGAGTAGGATCAAGCACAATCAGCATGCTCGGAGCATTGGACTAAAGGATGATATTAGTTTTAGTAATTAGATAGGATTTTGAAACTTGTAACAGTATAAATGTAATTGACTTGGTGATTTTTATAATGGAGATTTATAAATGAGTATTGTTACTACCTTTGTCAATTGTTTATTATTGTGTTTCTATACTTGCATGTTTAACTTCCCAAATAATTAGATTATTTAAATTTCCACAGTCGATCACACTGTTAGGAAGTAAGTGTGAACGAAGACTGTCATGAATCGGTTGTAGATTGTCTAATGAGTTAGACATTGCAGTAAGACTGCTACAACGTTCATGAGTACTTAGAAAATAGAGATTTGAGTATTGGATAAACCCGCGCTTAACAGATTGCTTCATGGACTATATTACGAGCAATGTTAAGACGATAATATCCTTTGATCGTTAAGTGGAGAGATATGGTCTGTAATTTGCAAGTCGGTTGCTCATTGATAGTGCGAAAACGTGCCGGTAACTCGGTGCTATGAAATGCACTGTTGTGAGTATTCTAACTGGTAAAAGATACAGACATATAAGTCGAAACTTTTCCGTCCCCTGACCCAATGGGAAACAGATATCTGTAGGCCTCTCGATGATTTTGAAGTTAACTGAAAGTGTTGGCCAACCAGGACTGAATTGATGTGTTCAATTAGCAGTCTTAAAGTCATAAGCAAATCGGAAATCGAGAAACAGAGTATCAGACCAAGATTGATATTAATCCATGTCTTGAGTCTGAAAATATCTTGTTGGACGGAGGATCATCTGATCACTTATCTTTGGACAGAACTGACTAGGTCAGAGTTCAGAAACAGTTTTTAGGAAACTGATATTAATCAGAAGGTGAAAGGACAATTAAAGTCATAGACTTATCCAAGTGGGAGACTGTTGGATTAGGTGTCTAAGCCATGTATTTATCTTGTTAATAGAAGCAAAGTCCATTTGGGTTGCCCTCATAGCTGGAGGATTAATGTATGGTTCAGTAGAGAAAAAGGTTGATTTATTTATTGTTTAATAAATCAATAGAAAATAAATAAATGGTTTATTAATATATTTAAGTGTTAATATATTAATTGGAAACTATAATAATTAATTAAGATTTAATCTAGAATTAATTGGATTTAATTTAGTGATTAAATAAATTAATTAAAGGTACAGGGACTGGTTTGTATTTATTCAATAGTTGAATAACTGGCAGAGAGAGAACCAGGGACCAAAATGATGCCAACCTGGAGGCTCCTCCAGGGTTTGGTGAAAACCCTAAGTAGGGTTTAGAAGCCTGGTCCAAGTGGTCAACACGCTTGCCCACTAAGGAAGCTCCTTAGGGTTTCAGCTGTAACCCTTGGAGGCTATAAAAGGAACCTCCTGGCTCCCTTATTTCTGTGCCAATTTAAACCAAAGGAATTCTGTTGAACTGTCTTCTCCATTGCTTTGGGTGTGACTTGCATTTGAGGCAGGATAATTTGCCACTAGCTTCAAGAACAAGATCAAGAAAAGGTTGGTTATTCTTATTTGATCTTTAGAATTTAAATGTTGGCCTTAGCTATTAGTTTATTATCTTCATAGAAGAAAACATAGATCTTTTAGGGTTGCATGTGAACCATAAGGATTTGTTTGTTCATTGATTGCTTAAAAATCCTTCAACAACCCCCAATGAATCACAACAAATCCGGAATCCAGGAATGCAGGAAATCGAACTAAGAACCAGAAATCAAACTCAGAATTTGATAATAGAAAATCGAACTTGGAACTTTCAGTCCCTCGGTCTCTCTTTCTTGGTTACGACTTCGCAAAAATGTCGAACGGAACCTGGAATTAAATTGAAATGATGGTTCATGCGATTTTTTTCAGTAATCATGGAGGTATCGTGGTCGTCCGTGAATTGAGCGATTTGAGAATCGGGCAGCCAAGGTTCTCGTGAACTGAAGAAAAAACTCTGATAAGAAGATGGTTTGCTTCGGTTGTGACGCTGGAGGGAAAACCTAGGTTTTCCGATGTTCCAATCGATGTCGGATGAAAACTCTTCGTATGAATGCGCATAGAGAAATCCGTGATAGAAATTGAAACAAGATCGGAATGAGGAGGGAAGAGAGTCGATAAAAAGTTAAATTGAAGAGAGAGAGAACCGTCATTCAAATCCACTTCCTAATTAACCGTAAGATTCCTAAAAAGCCTGGTTACCTTTTTACTAATTTACCCTCAGCATTAAAGTAATGACGGATATATGTTTAAAATAATTTTAAAATATCTGTTTTAATCATAACCACCGATATATCTTGATCAAGGGCTATATTTAGTTCTCACGGTTCACACAAATTATTAGTTCTCATAAGATCCTAAATCTATATATATATATATATATATATATATATATATATATATATATATATATATATATATATATATATATATATATATATATATATATATATATATATGTATGTATATATATATATATATGTATATATATATGTATATATATATATATATATATATATATATATATGTATATATATATATATATATATATATATATATATATATATATATATGTATATATATATATATATATATATATATATATATATATATATATATATATATATATACATATATATATATGTATATATATATATATATATATATATATATATATATATATATATACAGATATATATATACACACACACACACACACACATATATATATATATATATATATATATATATATATATATATATATATATATATATATATATATATATATATATATATATATATATATATATATATATATATATATATATATATATATATATATATATATATATATATACACACATGTATTTTTGGTGCATTAAAACCTTTAACTTTAGTAGAAATGTTTGGTTTTGCTTTTTATGCATTTTTTGTTCATTAAAACCCTTAAGTTTAACAGAAATGTTCAATTTTACCCTTTTATATATTTCTTGTTCATTAAAACACTTATGTTTGACAGAAATATTACCAGGTCACAAGGGTAAAATTGAATAATTCTACTAAATTTATGGGTTTTAATAAACCAAAAATAAACTGAAGGGCTTTTATGAACAGAAAATATATAAAAGGGTAAAATCAAACATTTCTGCTAAAATTATGAGTTTTAATGAACCAAAAAAAGATTAAAAAAAAGTAAAACCGTACATTTCTGACAAATTTAAGGGATTTTATGACATTATCCCTAATTCTGAAGGTTAAAGAACTTATTTCTGATATCGAGTTAGGCCAATTAGCCTAATTTACACAATTGAATGAAATAATCAATTGGCTTCTTGTAGAATATATAAATTATATTTCAACTTGATCTTTATAATGAGTTCAAATTTTATTTTGTCTCTCACGATATATAAAAATCCTAAATTCGATGTATAAAAGCAAAATTCAGAATTTTTATTGCATTAATGTTTGAGGAAGAACACAGGAACTATAGAAATAGGTTTTGCATATTTGGAAGATGATGAGAAATACATTTGCAATTTTCCTTTTATTACAACGGTACAATCTTCCTGAATTACAACCTTACATTTATAAGGAATCAGGAAGAAACATCAAATGAGACGACATTAAACAGAAAAACATAAGTATTATTTTTTAATGAATTTATCATATCTCAGTATCTTAAACACGTTGATGGACGTTCTCCTGCTGTCTAAGAAAAGAGGTTAATTGGTTCTTCGGCAGTTGGTCCTAACTTGGCCACTGGAGCCAGTTAGAGGGCTAAGATTGCCCATCTTCACCATTGCACTTGCAAAGTCACGAAAGAAAGTAGTTGGATTCGACCCATAAGTCCTCACCTGTGCATCTGCTGAACCCCCGTTAAATAGTTCTTGGTCGGAATGCAGTAATCCCCTCTGGCTAATCAAATCATTATAGTATCTATTATCGAATGATGTAGCCGAAGAATCTAGTGGAGAGAGATTATTGTCACCACCACTCGAAGGACAATTTACTCTCAATGAGGTCGCAAAGGATGAATTTATGTTATTCTCATTGTAAAGACGACTACGGAATGTAGTGCACCTTGCTTGACCAATTGTATGAGCACCTATATACAAACATATATATGTGTGAGGAGCCATATATTCACATGGTAATGAATATTGAAGTCATCGTTTTACTGCAAATATTTTGTAATAAATGACATAATAGACCTGCAATGTCAATTTTTTCCCAAGAAGATGGAATGTTTCATCCCTACATAAAAATATTTTGTAATAAATGACATAATAGACCTGCAATGTCAATTTTTTCCCAAGAAGATGGAATGTTTCATCCCTAAATAATAACAATAAGGAATAACTGGAACCTCTAATGATCAGTGACCAATACATGATCTTTATATGGGTAAAATGATATGTCTTTCACGAGTCTGATACTTTTGTTCCATCTTAATATCATATTATAAAAATGATTGTTATCAGACTTCTAGCTAAGACTTCTAGCTAAAACCATTAAAGTTTGAGTAAAAGGATCACTTTAGCAAAGTAAAAGGATCATTTTAGTCAAACTTTGATGAGTTCTACAAGTCGACAACAATCATTTTTATATAATATGTTGTGAAAATTACAGTGGTCCTTTATTTGAGACATCCCTTATAACTTATCAAATTAGCCGCATAAAATAATAAAGTTCATATCGAAAATGCTATGCTGGCAGATCCATAAAAGTGACTCACCCGAGAGAGCTATCATTTCGTTTGCGGTAAAACCTTTGTTTGAAAAGGATGAGATGAGGCCACTAAGACTTGAAGCTGGTGAAGGGAGGTTAGAGTTTGCGGCACTTTGGCTTGCTGTTGTCGAATCCCTCCTTCCAAATACAGCGTTCCAACCTGGGCCGCGAAGCTGAAAATCAAACAAAATTACCGTTATAACTTCATACTTGAGAAAAATCAGTGTTACGATGAAATTAAAAATTTATACTTACAGCCACAACGGCATCTCGAGCAGCGGCAGAAACTATGTCTGCACAAGAAACGACACCAGGGCACTGGCGCTCCAATTGGGTTTTAATAGTATCAATGACCTCGAATCCTCTTATGGAGTTACTATTTGGACCGGCCGTCTTTTCCCCGGTAAAGTTTGCAGTGTCGTCCAATAACACAGAAGCATCACATCCCTACATATTTTGAAGCAAATTATTAAAAGAATCTTTGTTATCTTCAAATAATAATAAAATTACTTCTAAAGACAATAAAGCAAATGCATTTTTGTCTTTGACCCCACAGAGAATGAACATACTTTTGGGATTTTATGTCCACAAGCATCTGAATAATAGTAACAGAATTGATGTGACGTTCAATGATTAAAGTATAGTTTATGAAGTCAACAAGTAAACACCGTGTGAGTAGCCACTCATGAAATGGAAGTCAAATGAATGCAGAATGTCAATTGTCGCCAAGGTTTAGAAGCAATATTAGAAGACAAAACAAAAACGAATAGGTTGTGGGTCAATATTTTACATACAAAATATATAATTAATAAACAATGTTTGAATCTCCCATGCTGATTTATTTCAAATTATATGATGTCCATATTGCCATATATATCTCTACTTTTCAAATCAAAACCTTTTAATAACGACCAGCTGGGATCGGAAAATGTTTTTTTTTTTTTTTTTAATTTCTAAAGATTATAAGTAAAGGGAACCTTATATCGACTATAATGAATAGTTGAATGGAACCGTTGAATGAGCTGCATGCAATACTTAGTTGGTATATAGTGGATTATATCCAGCCATAAAGGGATGCCAACTTGACATATAATAATTTTGAAGTTCAATGTCCCTCAAATTAACAGTTTAATGGGAAAACCATTATAAGAAAAACGATATATATAGTTTTAAATATCTTCTATATATTGAACTTGTAGAGTTCAATGGATTGCAGGTATGTAGTTACAAAGTTGTATGAAAAATGCTGATTTGTCAATCCATTAAAGTTTAAATTGGAATGCATTGTTGATGCGCTTATTTGAAATCTGGACGACTCTCACGGGGTTAGTACATAGAATGAGGTGATATATTGTGTGAAGCTAAATCCTACATTTTACCTTGGTTATATATGCTTTTAATGGTGAAAGATAAACTCATATAACTTGACAAAAGTATACGACTACCAACTAGACTGTAAGTAAACATAATTATGTGTGGCCAAGGCGAAGATAGAAAGTAGGATACTTGCATTAACAAAGCAATCATGGAAATGAAGGCGAAGCAACGAAGCTCCCATGCGAGCTTCATTTCTAACAGCTGAATTCACGGCTCTTGTTATAATAGAACGGAAATTAGGGCACGTTCTAGCATAGAAATTGGCTGATAGCTGACCGGAGGTTGTTCCAAACAGAACCCATAAACATAAAGTGAAAGTTGAAAGCTTAAGCAAAGAAGAAAAGGTTGACAAAGCCATGAATATGACAATTTCAACAAGTAGAAGATGTTAGAGAGAAAGAATGTTCTGTTGTGGTAGATGAAGATCCTATGCAATGTCTATATATAGGGAAGGGTGAGTAACTAGGGTGGTGTGGGGGAGGGTATTTTAAAAAATATGAAGTCAACGGTGATGAGAGCATCAACAATACTTATTAATCAATCACCTACTCCTGCACTACTAGCTTGAACTCATATTCACGGGTGGCTTTCTTTGCAACAACCGAAGTACCGGATTTATATTAAAATGAATAAGACTTATCGTAAGGTCTCCCTTATTCTATTAAATTTGTTTGGAGTAAGAATATATCTCTGTAAATAAGAGTTATCTTAATTGAAGATGGAAACATTTTCCTTGTTCTTTTAGTTTTCTAATAATATATCATAATATCAAAATAATCACATGGTTTTAACTTTTACATAAGTATAATATATTCAGGTTAGAGGATATGTGTTTGTAGCCTATGACTTATGGATACTACTTATATATAGACAATTCTTTAAAGAGATCACTAGAACCTCATGTATTCTCAAGAACAAAAATGCAGGTAGTATATAGCCAAACTTACGGCCTTAAATGGAAATCACATACGTACGTGCATGTAATGCTAAATGAACAATTAACAAAAGGTGGCAGAATTAGAGAATTTTTTTTTATATATCTCTATTGCTCTATTTTGAAATACCAGGCAGTATTGTGTATAAAATTTTTAAAGCCAAGTAAATGTCAAATCTCAAACACATTATTGGAAGCTTAGATTGGACACCCTTTTCTTTAAAACAAAATATTGTGGATTAATGCCCACTTAACACAAGATAGGATCAAGTGACGCCAATTTGGCATAAACAAAGTAAAACTTACCTGTGGGCAGGTTATTACTTTCGTACGAAGATTCCTTAAAATAAGATGATTACATTGCTGACCACTATTAACAAATGTTAAAAAGTTAATCTAGAATTTTAGCATGTGTAGTTAACCGCCAATCATCAAAACTTGCAACAGCTGGAATATATATATATATATATATATATATATATATATATATATATATATATATATATATATATATATATATATATATATATATATATATATAGGATCTTTTGAGAACCACAAGTCCTCCGAAAACTCCTAAACCGATATTTTTTTCAAAAAACCGACCTCATAGGCCTCTAAAACGCACATATTTAAGCATTTTCGAAAAAAATTCCGAAAAAAACGACTTTTTTTTTTTGAAAAAAAATTTGCACATGTGCAAGCTTTTTATACGTACACTTTTTTTCAAAAATTTTTTTATAGAACGCTTTAAATATATGTTAGAAAGACATCCATAAAAAAAACTTGAAAAAGTGTACGTATAAAAAAGTTTGCACATGTGCGTCTAAGAGGCCTATGGGGTCGATTTTTGAAAAAAAATATCGGTTTGGGAGATATAGGATTGATCCAAAAGGAATTGGGAGTTCTCGGGTTCTCGGGGTGAAGTTGGTTATCAAAAGATCCTAAGTATATATATATATATATATATATATATATATATATATATATATATATATATATATATATATATATATATATATATATAGTAATTGCAACGAGACCCCCCACCAAATTGCGACACTTGTGCTATATAGTTTGCTGGGTTTTTTTTATTCATCCGCTTAGTTTTTGGGCCATAACTTTTTTTTCTTTATAAATAAAAAATTCTAAAAAAACCAAAGTTCTTAAAATTTAATTCTTTACAAAACAAGCACAATCATGAAAATTTGAAAAAAAATATTTTTTAATTTTTTATTATTATAAAAAATCAAAAATTAAAAAAAATTTCCAAAAATCATGAAAATTTAAAGGATAATTGTAGATATTATATTAGTAAGTTTGCAAAAAAAAATTTTGAAAAAAAAGGTTTTTTTTCATGTTCATTTTTATATTTTAAGTAAAAAAAACATAAAAATAGCAAAAAAATACATATGATCCAAAAATATTAAAACCAAAATATGTTTTATGATTCAACACTTATGATCAAAGATGCAATATTCGTTATGATTCAAGATCCAAAAGTCGCTATGATCCAAAACGAGTTAAAAAAACATATAACGATAAAATGATTCAAAACTTATTATCCAAAATGGAAAAAAACTATGATCCAAAAATGTTATGATCCAAAAATACATGATCCAAAATGTTATGATTAAAAATATCATGATCGAAAATGATTAAATTAAAGATACGAAAAAAAACGTGAAAAATAAGATTAAAAAATATTGAAAAATAATAATTTTTTTTGAAAAAAAATAAAAAATAAAAAATAAAAAAAACGAAAAAAAAAACGAAAAAGGAAAAAAACGAGAAAAAAACCCACTTAAATCATGTTGAAAAAAAAAACTCACTTAAATCCTCGAGTTCGTATTTCGTTCCGTGGACGTGCGTCGCACGTGATTGCGTCACGTCGAATGAAGACGTTTTGACGTTATTGCCCTTATAAGAATGATTGGACGAAAAGAGTCATCGAGGTTCCTACTGGAGTATCAATGTATGTATGTATGTATTTTTTTTATTTTTTTTTTGACGTTATTACCCTTATATATCAATGTATGTATGTATTTATTTTACTATTTGACCAAGTAATTTGACCAAGTATAAAAGGTAAATACCTATGGCGCATGTATTTTTTTTAAAGCCTAAAAATATATACGAAAAATCGTCTGTCAAAAATGTTTTTATTAGATGAATCATTTTAGAGTATTAATAATACAAAGAAAACTAACAAAATCAAACCTTTCGTAACGTAATTACAAAAAGGCAAATAGCAGAATTATATTACAAAACAATAATATTTTTTACATTTTATGAAAATAATAATATTTTTACATTTATCATAAAATGATTAGTTATATGGTAGAGTATCTCGCAGCCTGATATTAATTTAGCCGAATATCTTTTTTATTACAATCAGCATTTTCACATAAATAATTTGTTAAATTCACGAAACTCGATAAGTTGTGGCAAACCGGAACAGAATAATTTATGAAAAAGTAAGTAGATAACAGAATTTCAAAACGCTAGAAATTTTTGTCGACATTAAAGGTTTCAGTAAAAATAACATCCGTCATCTAATTCTATTACATATATATTTCAACGAATTTTGTTTCAAAATATGTCATGTTGTTTGTCTGCTAATACAAAAAAATAATAATAATAAGTTGCAATCTCCTCGTATATACGAATATATCAACGAAATATATGTTGCGAAGATCTCGATTGTTGAGATTATGATGATAGAGAGTGAATCATAGATCTTGGTCTTTTTATTGGGAACCTTACTTTTTTGAACATGCCAATAAATAAAAAAACTAGAAAAAATGACACTGTAGCCCAACCAACTTTTCGTTTTTGTTTTAAAAGGTTCCTAATGTATTTTTTGGCTTTATAAGGGATTGAACTCCATATTAACCTGCTAATATGGTCCATTGACCAATTATAACAAGTTTCCATGCCACGTGAGCGATGAATTCAAGGGCATTTTGGGAATTTTGCTGTCCATTTGACTAGGTCAAAATAAGAACCTTCACCTTCGTCATCCTCATCATCTTCGATCGACAAAAGGTCAACGACTATCATCTGGGTCTCCGGCGGCTCCTCCACCGCCACACGCCCTTCCAGCCACTTCACAACCTCCAACATCGT
The DNA here is from genome assembly GCA_023525715.1 of Cichorium intybus. NCBI lineage: Eukaryota > Viridiplantae > Streptophyta > Magnoliopsida > Asterales > Asteraceae > Cichorium > Cichorium intybus. The sequence continues at coordinate 23,385,749 of CM042009.1, forward strand.
CGGCCGCCGCTTCACCTTCTCTTGTATGCACGACAGCGCCACGTGCACCAATTTCATAACTTCCTTCTCATTAGTCCCTCCGAGATCCAACAGCCGTTGATCCACCACCTCCATGATTCTCCCCGATTTCAGCTTATCCGTTACTATCATTTGGAAAATAGTGGAACTTTCTCTTTGAACGGTCACTGGACCGCCAGTGTCTATCATTGTCACGTTCCGTCTCCCGCCGATGAGCTCCAACAACACCATTCTGGTGGTAGTTTATTTATCATTTGTTTATTTAGACAAAAGTGGTTTTACTCAGACATGATCATGAAAAGGAAGGCATCGATGAAGGAAGTCGTCTTCGATTTTGGGGGTAGGGTTTATGGTGGAAATTGAACAATTTTAAAAGTTCGTTAACCTATCATGTCAATATCTCTTCTTTTTATTGTATATGTGGAACGTGTCTGATTTATATATAGATATTAATAGCTTGGTTACTTGGTATATTTTTATTTAGAAGATATGGTATGAGGCCTTTTTTAGTGTTTGTCCTTTTTTAGTGTTTGTCCAAAATAAATCATAGACAAAATTACAGTTTTGGTCCCTAAAGTTTGTTAAATATTTCACTTTAAGACTAACTATTAGAAAAATCACGATTTTGGTCACTAAGGTTTGTGAAACGCTACAAATCGGTTCCTGGATCAGGTAAAAAGACTAAATTGCCCTTTTTAATTTATTTATCCTTTTTCTTTGAATTAATTAATTACTTTATTAATAAAAAAAGAAAATACCCCCACTCCACCCCCACCCCCACCCCCACCCTCACCCTGTACGTCTCTCTCTCTCTCTCTCTCTCTCTCTCTCTCTCTCTCTCTCTCTCTCTCTTATTGTGCTTGTATATTAACGTATCATCTTTCCACACTCTCCCCGCCAACTCCCTAGAACCACCATTCCGACCACCGTCATCTATATCTTCCACTCTGATAAATAATTTCGTCAATGGAGATGACAGTGATATCTACCTCTTTATCAAGAAAAAATAGAAAGAAAACAATATAAAAGTAAATTTCAAAGAGCATGACAACCCATATCAACATTTTATCCAATAAACGCCTTACGAAAATTCTACTCTAAACTCTTCAACTCATGAAAACGACATTTTGGTTACGTGAAATTACCAAATGCCATTAATAAATTTCAAAGATCATGACAGCCATATCAACGTTTTATTTTTTAACCCTGATTCTAAGTACAAACAAATTTGTTTCAAATACATAATTTAAAAGATACCCACTTTCAAAAGCCACAAACTTTGGAGAAAAACGTTCATTCTTTACCAGGTTGTTGCATCTTATTTGCGTTAACACTTTCAATTGGAGGTTGTGTCTGCAGATCAAACAAAAAATGAACGTTACAAGGAGTGTTTGTCTTTTATACAATGCAGAAAAGGCACAATTGAGAACTATAATCAAAGTACAAACTTGTTCGTTAGGAATGGTTGGAGTAGTAAGACAATGAACGATAAATTCGCAGCTTACCGGGCCAGTTACATTGTGTTTGCTCGTTAAGACATTTTATCAAACAGTTAATATGCATAGTCGAGAAAACCATATATGGTAACCCTCGCCAAAAATTAACTTCACCTTTTGCGTCTTGGAGAATTATTGAATGAGATCATACATGGATTAAGGGGAATCTCTCACACGCACAAATAAATAAGAGGAACAAAATAAGATGTATACACAGTGAAAGAGAAGACGTACCAAATCAGGCTTGAAGATGTTATGGACGACGGATGCGCCAGAAAGCAAAGCAGTGCAACGGCAACAATTATCGTCGACCATGCCAATGACGGAGTACCAGTCGACTGCTTACCTCCTAATTTCTCGTTCATCACTACTGATTGCAAAGGTGAGAGTGAGTGTGTGTGTAAGAGAGAGAGACGTACAGGGTGGGGGTGGGGGTATTTTATTTATTTATAAAGTAATTAATTAATTCAAAGAAAAATAAAAAATAAATTAAAAAGGGCAGTTTAGTCTTTTTACCTAACCCATGGACTGATTTGTAGCATTTCACAAACCTTAGTGACCAAAACCGTGATTTTTTTATAGTTAGTCCTAAAGTTAAACTATTTTTTTTACAATGAATCAGATCATTTTTCTTTGGTCTACAAAACTTTTTTTTTTTACAATGAATTAGTCATTGTAACATTGTCTAAAGTAATTTGTGTTTTATAAGGACCCCGATTTTTCCTTTTTCGCCTTCCGTAAACTAATATGTTTTTTTAAAAGGATTATTGTCAATGTAGCACAACAAAGTTTGGTATTTTTTTCGGATTGATCACTGAAGTTTTTTATTCGTACTAGGTTACTAAAGTTCAATTTTACATGCTAAATAGGTCATCGACGTTAAAACTAAATGGTTTTCACGTTAGTGTCAGGACCTATTTAACATGTAAATTCAACTTGTAACACCCGTGTTCCGGATAATATTTCAGATCAAAAATAAAAACATTAGTTACAATCTCATATAAAAATCAGCATTGTATGCCGATCTTAGAAAAAACATAATTAATTCTATAAAAATCGGATTGACCTAAAACCAGTGCACAAAGTTTGCAAATTGAGTCTAGTTTAAGTGATAAAAATTTAGTAGATCGCGACGCGACGGAGTATGGGATCGCGACGCGATCTTCGTCGGTGGTGTCAGTCAAGTGCGCGATGAAGTAAGCACTTACGTCAGAGATCGGGTCGCGACCTAGGGCTAGATCGCGTCGCGACGGGGCTCTAGAGGCCTATAAATACGAGGCACAAGCCTCATTTTTAGGCAGAACACACACCAAACACATATACGTTATAGAGGAGTGTTCTGGTAAGGAAAATACGCTGAGGGAGGGTGATGTGAGGTGAGAAACGAGCGGTAGTCAGCAACAAGGTGCTCGAAAACTGTCAGCTGTTCGGAACGGGAAATGCGACAGGACTCCGAGAAAACGCTAACTTCAGGTGAGTAATCGCTACCGTATCTCCCTAATAGTTTATATGTGTTAAACTATAAAATACGAGGGATGTAATAAACTATTTCCTATAATTCATAATTCCAAAAGTAATGCAGATTGATTTACTTACGAGGACGGTGTCTAGGCCGATTACTTGGGATCTGGTTGTTGGATTTTCCGAAAGGCTAAAATGCTGAAAGGATCCTGCCATCCCAACTAATCTTCTACCTGGCCGTTCTTTACTTGATAAATCATGGAGCATCATGTTGGAATTATTGAAGGGAAATACAAAGCAGTATAATTAAAGTATTATAATAATACTTGGGTGGGAAACAGCCATGTTATCGTGAGGATGAGTTCGAGTTATACACCCGAAAGTATCACAAGATGATACTGAGCAGAGTGAATAAGTAATTATATATAATACATGTCAGGGGACGGCATGATTTACCATATACTAATAAAACACGAGGTAATCATAGATGTACTATGACCATACCTGTATGAGAAAGCCGTTAAGTGAGTGGGTATACCGTAAAACGGTATAAGAATTCGTGAAAACCAAATACCAAATAATAAATAAAAAGAGGAGACAGGAGCTAAAGACTTGAGTCGTGACGATGTAAGATAAGACTGTGTGGGACAGTCTAATAGTAAGTATCAGTGGGTGATAATGTATAGCGAGCGACGTCGGGTAATACGATAGTTTCACGGTGTGGAATACGAGTCGGTTAGAACTGTGAAGCTGGCAGGAATGGTAATCCTGTAACGTGTGTGACCATATAGGTCATACTGTGATTAGATTACTCACTAAGCTTTATAGCTTACCCCTTTATTTTATGTGGTTTTGCAGGATAGGTAATGCTTGGCTTGGATCATGGGACGATCCCTGGTGATATTATCTTGTAAATTCCAGGCTGAAAAACCGGGCGTTACAAGTTGGTATCAGAGCCAAGATTTGAGTGAACTAGGATAAGATCCCTAGACTCAAATTAATAGAATTGAGTGCTAGAATATAAAAATCACAAACATATTGTGATAAAAGTCGAACGTAGATAAAGCAGTTTATTCTAACATGATGTTAGTAAACTCTTTTAGAGATAGAAAGAATCGAAGAAAGTGAGTGAGTTTGTGTAATATTCCCAAATATGGGAAAGGTGTTAAAAGTAAATCCAGATGCAAAATTTTAAATTTTTTTTGAAAGTTGCTTTGAAAGAAAGTTTTTCTTTTTGAAAATGTGAAAGTATGGTATAGCTGAGAAATACGAAAGATTTTGACAATCTGAGCTGATACTGAGTCCAAAATAATTTGGAAGATGTTTTGAAAAAGTATGAGTTGAAATAATTTTTTTGAAGTACGAGTTGGTGGGTGGATTTATGAAAATATATGGCGACAGCCATAACAAAGAAAAAAAATGATAAATAAATGTGATGATTGGATGTAAGATAGTAAAAACTATAAAAAAATAAGTTCGTGGGGAGTTATAAAATGAGACTAGTGTTGAGATATGGTGTGTGGTAGTACTAAACGTGTCTAGGTCTAGCATGTGGATAATACGGGGTTGAGGAATTGAGAGATAGAGGGCGGCTCGACGTACTGAGCAACATAGAGATGTCCGCAAGATGCACTGAGCAGATACGCATGATCCTACATATAGGGTATGCGTGGCTCCGGGTGCTGAGCGGTGGAGTATGAGTGATTGAGCAGATACGCATGACTCGACGTACAGAGTATGCGCGGCTCTAAATGCTGAGTGGTTGAGCAGATACGCATGAATCGACGTACAGAGTATGCGCGGCTCTGAGTGCTGAGTAAGGAGAGTTTATTGAGCAGATACGTATGACTCGACGTACTGAGTATACGCGGCTCAGAATATTAAGCAGGAGAGTATAACTTGAGATACTGGGTAGAGTAGATTATGTGGAAAATTCACCGAAGACATAAAAGAAGTAAAGCTGGTAGATGTCATGAGTAAACTTAAGGCCAGGATGGATTGAATTATTCCTTCCATTCTAGAAGAATTAAGGGTACTACCTTACATAGTTAAGGTCTAAGTACCAAGGACCATCCAATCATCACTAAAATAAATAAATGTGGGGTTATTTTTATAACCAAAGAATATAGTGAGATAGTTGATTTTTCTACTAATGTAAAGGTTATTTTATAACCAGAATTTTACAAGTAGAGAGAGATATTTTAAAGAGTTATTTTGCTGAAAAAGTTGTTTTGACAAAAGCTGAAAGAGTCGTTGTTGTGATTAATGAAAATCAAAAAGAGTAAAATTTTAAAATAAAAAGCATCTGGTTAAACAAGAAGTATGAGTAGTTACTCAGAGAAGTAATTAAGTATATACAAATTTAGTGTGGGGTGAGATGTTGTGTGACCAATAGTGTCAAAAGAAAAAGGGAGCTGGTAAAGCAGGAAACCCAAATAGTAATAATGGATAGTATATCGTGAGTGGTGATTGTGTAGTTATTGAGCTGATGAGGGAGTGGTGATGCCGTAAAATTATAGAGTTTTATAGTTAGGTGTTAGCTGTTAAGCCTTTATGGCTTATTGTTGGATGTTGGAACCCTTGTGGTTTGATGCTATTATTTTCTTGTAGGGCCACATTACCGGTTCATGTGATTGGGACCATCTTTCCGTGGGGTCACATACTCGATAATTGTGGTTGAGACTACCTTTTCTATAGAGTTAGTGACTATTGTTGGTGGTTGAGACCACATAAATGTTGTGACAATCGTATGAGCAGTAGTTGTGGTGGGATCACAAACAAGTGTTGTGATGACCTAATCGGTCGACAGTTCTAAGGTGTGCGTTGAGTCTTTGGGACTCGATACCGTAGGGGGTTCAGAAGGGGACGAAAAATTGAGTTAATAATGTTATGAATATCATAACAAGTACATTGCACCTATACGGTCTGTAGTGATAGCTGTAAAATGATATGAGGGTACGAGATTACATAACGAGTACTTTGTAGACTTAATAGGTTGACCTAGTTGATTAGAGGTGGTTAATGTGCCAGTATTATGGTAATACCCTTTGGGTTTACTAATGCAACCATATTATGTTGGAATAGGGAAGGTTGAGTGGAAGAGAGAATAAGGGTATGTCGATGCTAGGAGATTTCGGGGACGAAATCTTTTTAAGGGGGAGAGATTTGTAACACCCGTGTTCCGGATAATGTTTCAGATAAAAAATAAAAACATTAGTTACAATCTCATATAAAAATCAGCATTGTATGCCGATCTTAGAAAAAACATAATTAATTCTATAAAAATCGGATTGACCTGAAACTAGTGCACAAAGTTTGCAAATTGAGTCTAGTTTAAGTGATAAAAATTTAGTAGATCGCGACGCGACGGAGTATGGGATCGCGACGCGATCTTCGTCGGTGGTGTCAGTCAAGTGCGCGATGAAGTAAGCACTTACGTCAGAGATCGGGTCGCGACCTAGGGCTAGATCGCGTCGCGACGGGGCTCTAGAGGCCTATAAATACGAGGCACAAGCCTCATTTTTTAGGCAAAACACACACCAAACACATATACGTTATAGAGGAGTGTTCTGGTAAGGAAAATACGCTGAGGGAGGGTGATGGGAGGTGAGAAACGAGCGGTAGTCAGCAACAAGGTGCTCGAAAACTGTCAGCTGTTCGGAACGGGAAATGCGACATGACTCCGAGAAAACGCTAACTTCAGGTGAGTAATCGCTACCGTATCTCCCTAATAGTTTATATGTGTTAAACTATAAAATACGAGGGATGTAATAAACTATTTCCTATAATTCATAATTCCAAAAGTAATGCAGATTGATTTACTTACGAGGACGGTGTCTAGGCCGATTACTTGGGATCTGGTTGTTGGATTTTCCGAAAGGCTAAAATGCTGAAAGGATCCTGCCATCCCAACTAATCTTCTACCTGGCCGTTCTTTACTTGATAAATCATGGAGCATCATGTTGGAATTATTGAAGGGAAATACAAAGCAGTATAATTAAAGTATTATAATAATACTTGGGGTGGGAAACAGCCATGTTATCGTGAGGATGAGTTCGAGTTATACACCCGAAAGTATCACAAGATGATACTGAGCAGAGTGAATAAGTAATTATATATAATACATGTCAGGGGACGGCATGATTTACCATATACTAATAAAACACGAGGTAATCATAGATGTACTATGACCATACCTGTATGAGAAAGCCATTAAGTGAGTGGGTATACCGTAAAACGGTATAAGAATTCGTGAAAACCAAATACCAAATAATAAATAAAAAGAGGAGACAGGAGCTAAAGACTTGAGTCGTGACGATGTAAGATAAGACTGTGTGGGACAGTCTAATAGTAAGTATCAGTGGGTGATAATGTATAGCGAGCGACGTCGGGTAATACGGTAGTTTCACGGTGTGGAATACGAGTCGGTTAGAACTGTGAAGCTGGCAGGAATGGTAATCCTGTAACGTGTGTGACCATATAGGTCATACTGTGATTAGATTACTCACTAAGCTTTATAGCTTACCCCTTTATTTTATGTGGTTTTGCAGGATAGGTAATGCTTGGCTTGGATCATGGGACGATCCCTGGTGATATTATCTTGTAAATTCCAGGCTGAAAAACCGGGCGTTACACAACTTTAGTGACCTATCGCAACCACAATCACCATAGTCGGTCTCAGTGACTAATTCGGAAAAAAAAAGCTTCAGTGACCTATCGCAACCACAATCACCATAGTCGGTCTCAATCTCACCCTCTCCGTCTCGAATCTCTCTTCTGTTTTCCGCTCTCTCTCTCTTCCCCTCTCTATTTTTTAGGTATTGATCGCAAATCACAGCCGCCGCCGATGTTGTATTCCTCTGTACAACTACTGGGTTCTTCCGGTGTGCTAGTGGGCCCATAGAGAAGGATAACCGGGTTAAACGGTGATCGTTCACTAACATTTCTTCTAGCTCGCCGAAGTAACGGAGGGCTAGGACTCGGTGCCGAACTGTTTTGCATGTTTCCAACCATGTACATCACAACAAGAAATCGACTCCAATTGAAACTCCGAGATGATGACCCATTTAATATATTCGGGTTATCAAATTCCTCTATGAAACCTCCGTTGTTATCGAGATAATATAAAGATGAATCTTGCAGATGTATTTGAACCCTAATAAATCGGTTGCAACTATAACATCAGTGTGATGATGAAGATCAACTGTTGATATCTATGAGTCTATAAACCAATTTGAAGGAAAAAAACACAAACCCCAAATCAATTTACAAGGGATACGGTACCCCACCTAACTTTTCTTTCAAGAACACCACAAAAAGAGAATCATTTTCTTCAAATAACGAGTCTTAGTAAGACATGAGCATTATATGAACATAAGAAAACGCCATAATTATAAAAAGTAAGGGTGAGCACGGTGCCGTTTTTATAATAACCGCGCGGCAAACCGCAAATACGGTTTTTCCTACGCAATAACCGAACAATGGGGTTTTTAATGCAGTTGCGGTGCTGTTATTAACCGCGAGCCATTGGTGCGGCTTTTCTTGCAGTTTTTTTCGGTTTTAAGAGAAGTGGTAAAGACTATGAAACCATTAAAGTAAATACTTAACAAATACCATATTAAAATATCAAATTACAATAACCTACTTTAAAGAGTTCAATACATTTCTAAACACTATAGAGATACGATAGTGCGGTCTAAAGTGTGAAGTGGTGAACGACTAAAATATGGGGGTTTTTTGGAACACTACTCGTAATCGTATATATTCTTAATCCTGTTTCACAATTTTTATTAACTTTCAATATAATAATAGTTAGATAATAGTTATTTATATATAATAATTATTATTTTAATATAAGATACGCGATGCGGTTCGGCTTATATTGCCGTTTGCGATTCGGTTCTTACAAGCGGCAATGTTCGGGTTTTTATGGTTTTTATAAAAATAAAAATCGCACCGCACCGAAAATTTTTTGGTTTTTGCAAAATAAAAATCACATATTCGATTTTTGTTTCGGTTTCAGTAATGCGGGTCTTTTTTTTTTGCAGTTCGGTTTTTGCTCAACCCTAATAAAAATGGTTATTGTCACTATAACACAACAAAGTTTACTGTTTTTCCCGAATTAGTCACTGAAGTTTTTTTTTTTTTTTTTTTTTTTTTTTTGCGCAATAGGTTACTAAAGTTGAATTTTACATGTTAAATAGATCCCAACACTAACATCAAAACCGGTTAGTTTTAACGTCGATGACCTATTTAGCATGTAAAATTGAAATTTAATGACCTATTACACAAAAACAAAACTTCAGTTGCTAAATGGGTAACGAACTCTTGCTTCTATCCACATTTAGGTAAGAATGTTTTTTTTTGTACATTTTTACCCATCGAACTTGTGGTGACCGTTTAAAAAATGGTAATATGACCCTCGATTGTAGGTTTTCGCTGATTTGGGCATTAAAGTATATTACGTGGCATTATCGAAAACTTACGTAGAATGAATTAATTTACGTGGCATTGGTCTTATATTACGTGGCATTAACAGCGTTTTACGGGGTTCATTAACCCTAGATCGTTCATTATCCATCCCCAAAAAAATACTTCTTTACGCTTCGTTACCCCACCCGAACCTCACGAACGATCGATCGATCGAACCATCAGCGATGTCAGTGGGTTCAACCCTCGTTGTAGATGTCCACTACAGGGGTGTTTTCTGCCCCAAACCGTTCGGTTACCTCAACGAAGACGTATCATTAGTGCCCTAACTGGGAGAAAGATGAAGATGAAGTCGTCGACATTGAAGCTGATTTTAGGGCAAATTGATCTCAATCTCGTGTTATATCTTATAACCGATGACTAGACAAAACACCATTCCAACGTAATCTCCAAATCAGCGAAAACCTACAATCGAGGGTCATATTACCCTTTTTAAACGGTCACCACAAGTTCGATGGGTAAAATTGTACCAAAAAAAACATTCTTACCTAAATGTGGATAGAAACAAGAGTTCGTTACCCATTTAGTTCATTAACCCCATCTGGAAAAAACACTAAACTTTGTTGTGCTACAGTGACAATAACCATTTTTAAAATGAATTGTATCATTTTCACCTAAAAATGTATTTCTTTTCAAAAGAAACCAGATCCTTTCGCTTAAAATAATCTGTTTTTAATAACAACACAATCCTTTTAACGAAAGTGATCTGTTTGCAAAAAGGGTGTTCTTTCTAGGGATGAGAATCGGTCCGGACCCGGACCAAACCGGACCGAGAACCGATTTTATAGGAAACGAAGAACCGGGAACCGAACTGAATACCCCGGTTCCGGTTCCGGTTCGGTTATACAAGTAGTGTGTTATTAAGAAATGTATTCGGTTCCGAACCCAGCCTGAACCGGACCGAGAACCGATTTTGTGGGAAATGGAGAACCGAGAACCAAACTGAATACACGGTTCCGGTTCCTATTCGGTTCCGGTTCGGTTCGTTTCCTGGTCCGGTCCGGTCCAGTTCTCCGGGTCAAAAGCTCATCCCTAGTTCTTTCATTTGTTTATTTTAACAAAGGTTTTAGTAGCATATAATACGGATACAAAAAAAAAGTATCTTTTTTATGCGTGTTTTTTACTAGTGTTAAAAGATACTCGGACATAGTTTACTGATGCAGATATAGACAGTTGAAAACCATGAAGTTTGGAATTTGAGATTCAAAGGTTGTATATTATTATTTTTTTCGGTTTGTTTTTCGGTTATAACTTTTTTGTTTTATAAAAAAAATCTCAAATTATCAAAATTTTAAAATTTAATTTTCTATGTAGTTAGCACATACGTATACATTCATAGATCTAAGTGACCAAGAAAGCGATATCCAAACAACACAAGCCTGAAAGGTAAGCAGTAAGCACACTCCTTATCTAATGTAGACAAGTTCCTTTTTGCTATCATTTTCCCATAAAGTGACAACTGGAAGGATATATTATTTGTTTTTATGACTTTTGCACGCACAAAAAATATTGTGATGTTTTTTTTTATAGTTTCATATAAAATCTCGATTTTTCCCTTTCTTATAAATCTTAATGGACGATTCTATATGTTATGATCTACAAATGAAGTATGGAAAGGCATTGGGTTATATACCCATAGGGTGGAGGTCGTGAGTTCTACTCCGGCTAACGCCTTTGTGGGGGATTTTCCCAGGTGAGGTGGTCAGGGGGGACGAAACGGAGGCGATTGTGGCCTGCCCGGATACCGGATCCATTCTAACGTTCCAGATTACTCCAAATTATTATCCGCCGGTTCCAAAAAAAAGGTATGGAAAGGCAGCTTGCCGCACTTCATATTATAATATCATTTCAGATATAATATGCTAAGAATAAGTAAGAACCGGCTTGAAATAGCAAAATCATATTCTATATAACCACGCGTTGATCGCACCTAATCTCTTTCTTGTTTGTTTATATGGAAGAAAAGTTAGTTTAAACAACTTGGAAAGACATCTTGTCACAAACCAACAAGGAAAAATTTTGAATCACGTAAATTATTGCTGACATTCTACAATCCTCTGAATCAATTAATTTTGTAGTCTTTTGCAATTTGCAGGGGAGGTCTTGAAAGTCTCGACATTCAAACGAGGAGCGTTATCCTTAATACGACCAAGAAGAGTGATTGTCTCTCACATATTATTCACCTTTCATTTTTCCAATGCTATATAGACATAAGACATATGTTCATTTAGTATCTTAAAAACAAACATAGACTAACATGAACAAAGTATTTTTTATAAACAAGAAAACCTTCTGCTTTTGTGTTTGTGTTCGTTCTTTTTTGCTCTATATTAAGCATAAACGGACGAGTGTGAACATACCCACAAGCCTTTGTATTCATTCCATGATATTCAAGCAACCAATACAACACAATAATATAATTCTCAAGAATGGTTGTGCAAGCAGGGGTTAGTAGAATGGGTCTTGTGGCTTGTGGCCTCCAACCAAAGGACCATAAAGAGGTAATAGAATTAAATATGCTCAAAAGTTCAATGCATTACGTACCTGGATGCCTGGTCCATTTAGTAAATAAAGAAAAATGGCAATCAAATTATTTGACCTTTTAAAGATATTATTAGTTTAATTTTTGTTTGATTACTTTGCAAACCCTAACTATTTGACCTTTTGTGATGTTTATATAATACTTAAATTATAAACGGGTATAATGTCAATTGTTTGAACTTTGATATGTAATTTTCTAATATGCAATTCTAAATTGTAATTAACTAATTATCCTGTCCCTTAAAAAGTGGTTGCTTGAATTTTGAAGTCGATAATATGTCTTTGGTAGACTATGCGATTCAATAATTTGTGGATTCTGATATGCTTATAAACTTTTTTTTTTTTAAATTTAACTTGGAATGTAAAACTGTTTGACCCACCCAAATTTTAAACTATTTTAGAGTCGATCATATGGCTGATCTCAAGTATCATGCAACGTAACATTACCATGCGGCCCATGTTGCAGTCGGCACAACAACATTGCCTTAAGCAAAAGAATTCACACAATAGATTTTTGGCGTACACAACAATTTATACTTTAGATGAGTTGTACAATATGTATAAAAAACATATTATTGTTATATATAGCAAAAAACTGTTGTGTATGTATAAACTCAAATGATTAGAAATTAGATATCTCAAATGATTAGAAATTAGATATCTGCAAACATGTTTTCATGCAAATGATTAGAAATTAGATATCTGCAAACATGTTTTCATGCAAAGGTCACAATTGAGGACACGGTCACCCGAATGCAATTTATGAAACAAGGGGATGAATCCGTAAGACAATATTGTGATATACTTCATAAAATAGTTACATTGGTGGCGTCGATTGGATATGTAGCACCTTAAGACAATATTTTGATATAATTCATTATATACTTGATGAATTGTAACTATAATATTATTTAAATACCTGGATTTATTTTGACCCGGTGGATCCAATTGCTTCCTCGGCTTCATTACTTTAATCATTATATACGTGATGAATTGTAACTACGCACTCTTGACTTTGATCTAACGTGATCTTCAACCCACTCGATTTTCAGATTATTCATTTCGACCTATTCAACTTTTAGATTTCCGTTTTGGCCTTCTTTTTATTTTCTTTTTCATATTTGGTCCAATTTAGAACCATGACATTATTCAGATTTCCTTTATTTACAGCTTTGTCTTAACTTCCAATTATTTTTTTCAAATTTGGTCAAAATTTTCTTTTATTATAAATTTTTTGAACTTTTTATGTTTTTTAAACAAAAATACTCTTAAAAACCAACCTGAGTAGTTATGTTTTCATAATTTTGCCACTCATTTTGGATCCATTTTGTAGAACCACGAGATATGGATACGTAAGTTTGGGTGCTGTCTTATGGATTCTTATGGATCCATTTTGTGATTCATATAATTTTTAGGTTAAATTAATATTACCTTTATCTATGATTTTTATATAATCTTTAATTTCTTTTGGAAATTATGGATTTTATCTTAACTTTTATTATTATTATAATTTTAACTCAATTTCTAATCGTTTTTTTTTATAAATTTGGTTTATTTCTTTTACCATTTTAACTAATATTATATTACTTTTTTTAAATTGATCCACAACTTTTTTATAT